>JAUPFT010000014.1:45054925-45654925 GCA_036936625.1 Parnassius smintheus behrii
CAAAAATAATCGACGTCTCGAAATATAATATAATAGTTTCTGAATATGTCAATCAACTATTAGTACCCGGTTGACCGAGCTTTGCTCGGTATTTTTCGCTCAATTTTTTTAATTCGTGTGTTTTGGAAATTATATTTAGATACAAATTACATACTGATGAATTATAAATAATATTTTTTGATCTTAGCGACATAACAGAAAAAACTGAACTGGTTATTTGAATAAAAAATCATGAGTGCAATTATTTTTATTTAAATTTTCGTGTTTTTAAAAAATACTAAAAAAAGGGCTCGAAAAAAATATATTTTCTCAAAAAAGAAAGAAACTTGAAAAAAAAAATAAAAAAGTCGGTCGGTCGGTCTGGGCTCGAACCGGGGTTTTACGATTTTGTGACCGCCCATTATACCAATAAGCTATTTATAATCATTACCAAACTGTCAAAATTTACCTTCTTATTCTAACTATATTGTAGCAGTTTTTAATTGCCTAAAAACACGGACAAAAAGACATTTTCTAAAAATAAATCTTAGCTAGATCGATTTATTATCCCCGAAACTCCCTGGACACTAAATTTTATGAAAATCGTTGGAGCCGTTTCCGAGATCCCGATTATATATATATATATATATATATATATATATATATATATATATACATATATACAAGAATTGCTTGTTTAATAGTATAGGATTAGAGCTTATTCAAATAATCATTCTAATAAGATAAAATTAAGCTACTTCGCGTTGACAGCTTCCTTTTATAATTGAATATTTTTATAAAGATTACTTTATTTAGAGTAATTTTGATTACTTACTTTATTTAATTTTGATTTCATTTCATTTTCCCTAACCTTTCACTATAAAATAAAAAAATGAGTGTTTACTTTACAGATGAACTGCCGCAAGAAGCAACGACGACAGCCATGCTGATAGAAAAAATAGACCAGCTGTTCGACACCTTAAATGGCGATACGCCTGACCAGAAAAGAGGAAAAAAATTCCTTACAAATTTTACCCGCAGAAGTCCACATTTAAATTTTTTTAAGGAAATGAAAATCCTGTTCCAAGAATTACAATTTATTGGGGCCAGATGCAAGCCGCCTTCGCAGGAAGGTTTTATTAGAACTATAAATGCAGTTGAGCGTCTATTTTTTAATTTAGAAAGGCAATATGGTATAAAAAGTTTATCAACGCGCAGGCTCAATCAAGATCCATTAGAAAACTGTTTTGGTTGCATCCGCAGCAATTGTGGATGCAACCCGAACCCAAACACCCTACAATTTGTTGCAGCTCTCAAAACCTCCATGATCAACAATTTATTGCATAGCAGTAAAAATAAAAATTGCAAAGAAGACGATAATGTCATATTAAATGATTTAAAATCTTTTTTAAGTCAAGTTGACCAAAATAAAGAAACAAATGTAGCTGTTAAAACATTTGATTTAACAGAAGGTGTAGAAGCATCTAATACTGTAATACCTCAGTGTTCTGGAGAACTGCAAGCTTGCGCATATGTATGTGGCTTCATGATAAAAAAATTAGTACCCATTTGCCATCAGTGCAAAATCACAATGCTTGCAGACCAGAACACAGAGGTAAGTCATTTATTCACAAGCTTTAAAGAATACAGTTGTATGCGCAACAGTCTACATTATGTTAATAATTTTTTTACGGAGACAGTGGAGATTGCTGCAACAATTGTTAATAAATTTTTGGATGAGCATGGGTGTAAAATAAATATAAAAAATGAACTTATAGAAATTTTAAGAAGAAAATTAAATTTCGAATGGTTGCTTGGTTGTTCTGAGCACTATGATAAAAATAAAATGCATATAATTATTTCCACTATATGTATATGTATAAAACGACACTATATTTTAAAAAATAGGCAGTTCACCGATGAAGCTTCGAAAAAAGCAATGAAAAGAAAAATAAATATTTTAAAACACGCTTACAACTTCGTTTTATTTAATACCTTTCCATAAATATGTATGCATTATGAAAATAAACCAAAATTCAGGTAATTTTCAAATTAAATACCAGAATTTCGCTTTGTTTTCATGATACATGGCATAAAATAAAATGAAATAAAATCATGAGTCTATCATCAGTTTTGAAATCTGGCGCGAAAATTAGTTCACGGGTCAAAAACTGGCGCGCTAGTGTCGCAAGTTGTTGGCATTTCTTTTGTATGAAGTTTTCGTTCTTCCCGTCAGGGTAAATGTATTCTGTGATGTAAACTATACCTTGTGTGGAGATAACTTTTTAAGAAAAATAAAAAAAATATTGTGCTCCTCAGCAAACATCCCCGATGCGCTAAGTCGGCAGTAATAGATACATGGAAATTTTATGTGGGTACGGATAGAAAAGAAGAATTGAGAAACCTTTGACATTATGGGGTAGACAGAAACTGTAAGAGATGCAGAGAATCTATAGGTTATATATATAATATATATTCCTTACTCTTAATATTTTTCATAATTTACAGGTAAAAGAAAACGTGAAGTTAGGCGCGTTCTAACGTTGGACACAGATCACAATTCTGAGAAAGATTTTAAAGTAAATAGTTCATATTAATAATGGAGTGCTGGCCAAGCCGGCGTAACAAAATCCATCACCCAATTTCATGTGTGGCCTTTTAAGGCCACGGACGAAATTGGGTGATGGATTGTCATCTCGTTACACATCAGACATAAAACATCCCCACACCGGTGACCAGCAGTAGCACAAAAACGCGAGGGCTTCATCACCACTTGGGTACAATCACACCAGGTGGGATTGTGGACAAGCACTGGCTTATAGTAAGTTTAAAACAAAACGTCTGGCACAGCGACTGTCGTCCCCCTGGCAAGCGTGATGTATATGGCAAATTCTCCCTACTTACTAAAGAAATCTCCATTACAGAAACAGAAACTTTTTTATTCAATATAGATTATAAATAAGGCTTATTAGTCACTCTTTTGTTTAATTACCACTGGTTCAGAAAAAAAAATTTCTGTCCTGGGAAAATCTGGCCAGAAACCCAGCGGGACTTTTTTGTAAAAATATAACAGCTTACAATCATGTAAATTACGGTATTATACGTGGTAGAGCCATGCTGCAGTTATATTAGTAGTATAATTGTAGCATAAATGGGTCGGTTCGACCCATTCGTGCTATGAATGGGTCGTTCAAATCTCCACGCTCTCGTAAAATAGTAGCTTAATGCTGTGTTTCGTATGGTGAGTGTAGGAACCGGAGAGCCTTTTTACTGTAAACAAGGCATTCCATCTTAGTCCTCACGGGTGACAACGCATCTTCATTTTAATTTGTAAATCGAGGATAGATGATAGAAGATGTCTACGGGCCGCAGCAACCACTTACCATCAGGTGAACTGTGTGCTATTTTGTCACCCTATCGAATAAAAAAAATGTTTGTTATACGATTAATCAACACCACAGATTGAAAATAGCTTGGTAGCGATCACGTCATACCCAGGGGTTATTATTATGTTTTTATAGATTCTATAAAAAATGTTATTATCATCCATAAATCCCTTAATATTAAAAGCCGTTTTTATACAAATTTAGTTAAATAAAGTTTTGGAGGAACCTTGAGCAGGTCTAATTTTGTACATTTTCTGGGATTTTAAGTATATATGTTCATCGCCCCAAGAATGAATTCGATTTAGCAATGAAAGGCTGCGCTGGGGGTCGCAAGTTCGAATCCCGCACAGAACAAGTATTTGTATGGCCTATAAATAATTGTTTCGGGTTTGTATGTTTGTCCTTGTGCAATTTATGTTTGTAAACTGCCCCCACGATACAGGAGAAAATCCTGGTATAGGGGTAACGTTTTTAAAAAAAACTACAGACTCTGCAGATGCGTTGCCTACCTTTTAAAAAAGCATAGGCTCATTTCTCAAAGTTCCCTCAATCATATCAGTCCTGAAAAATTGCTAATGTTATTCGATTCCACAAGGAAGTTGTGCGAGGAAAAAAAGTTCTAGTAAATTGTACAGTGGTAGACCGCCAATCAACTAGATTTAATGGATGATATCTCAAGTTTTAATAGTTATACCAGTTGATGTTTTTCTTCTCAAAATATTTTATTCTTTAGAGGTAATTTCATAAATTAACTTGTTTTAATTCAAAAATTCAAAGTAAACGTCATGAAATAATTTAAGCATCGCTTTGGGCTATTACACTCAGGCTAAGATCTGATGTCAAGCAAAGCTAAACTAATCCGTAATTGATTCAACTGTGTCTTGAACGCGCAACGTGCAACACTAACTGCAGCTGTGAAATGTGATTTGTTGTACAAACACGACTATGCTTCAGTCTGCGTTTTCAAATTCAGAGTCAAATAAATTGATTGCTTTAGCTTTGATGTAGCATTAGATCAGAAATCATTACTAATTTATTATAATTTCGTTACTACTTCGTACTCAGTTTTACACAAATACCAACAACTGCATTATGGAGTGTTAATTCTTCCACATTTTCTATTTAACTTTGAGTTGGACTGCTGAATTAAACACACTTTCTAGGTGGTAAGACTTCTTTCTTACCTAGCAGTTTGTCTGAGTAGGCACCACCTTGTTACTTATTTTTTTTATAGAAAAAAACGAACACAATCAATCCGCCCGAATATGGCCTATATACACATACATCTAAATGAAAATACATAGTAATTCATAGAAATTGACATAATGCATACTCCGTAAAAATTTACAAATACGTCATAAAATTAGTAAATAGTCGTAATTTAAACTTTTACGTATTTTATCGTCGAAAGGTAAAAGTAGTTTCAAACAAAGTATAGTGTACGCGTAAAAATATAAGAACTCATTCTGAGACTATAAGTTTATGGTATTTTTATAAATTGTTATTTTCTATTTAATTTAATCTCGACATGATGTCTCACTAATAATCAATAATTTTTTATTGCTTACTGGACCCATGGAAAATTAATTATTTCTTAGAGCCTGCGTATCTTATTATTCTATAATAAGCATACCACTAACGGTGAAATGCATTCGGTTCCTTTGTACTTATTTACTATCTTCTGTTACCATGTTTCTTGCAAATAAAATGTTTTTCATTTTTCATTTTTTTTAAACTGTAGCAGTAGCGAATCAGGTTTTCATGTAATTGTATATTTAATAGCATGTTATTTTCTGTTTCCTTGTTTTAAGTTCACTTCACTATCTATGTAAGTTGTCGTATGTAGTTATATGTATACCTACGTAAGTGTGAGAAAATGAACATTTAGCATTAAGCCCTTGCAGTGTAGAGTTGTATTTTTATGCCAGTGTTGTCAACGGTTGATGATCCAAATAGAGGGAATAAAAATCTATTTTTGAAAGCGTTTTCAGTTATCACCCCTATTTTTTTTCATGGGGAAATGCCTACGCATACCCGCCTCGCGGGGGCAAGGACGGGTTATGTCGGACTCGCACCGACTAAAACCCCATGGTGTTCTACCTTTGTCGCATATTGGCAGGGCTACGGGAACGCTTTCGCACACATCCGCGGCCCTACTAGCGCCTGCCGCCTCATGGCAGCACCTCCTCGGGAGAGAAAATTTCTCCCCGTTCTCCTTCCCAGGTAAGGCGCACCAGAACACATGGCGCGCCTTCCTCCACGGCCTCCAATTACGTCTGTGCAACAGACGCCCCCGCGTCCGATGCACAAAGGCCATGGGGCCAGGAAAAACGAGCACTTAGAAGTACTAGCCTTCCCGACCCCAGCGGCGGATCTGGGTTATGGCTTCGCCGCCAACCAAGATTCGGCTGCGGAGGGTAGGGAGAGCGGCGCCTCGCAATACCGACAATCCTCTCCCCCCGCAGCCCCACCACCACCGCATCAACGGTGCGGCCCCGTTTGAGTCGCGAAGGATAGGGCGAGTGGCGCATCGCCATACCAACACTCCTCTTCCTCCGCGACTCCACCTCGGCTGCAGCGGTAGAGGGTGCGCGAGTCCCCACTTGCTGCAGTCCAACAGCACACGTCCGAAGTGGGCTCCCCACGCCCACTCGGAGTGGCCACCTCAGGCCGGCCCTTCACCTCGGGCCAGCCACGTGGGTGATAACTCCCCCCCGAACGGGTTCCCGCCTTGTCGTGGCAACCCGTTCGGGGGGGAGTTATCACCCCTAAGGACAACAGTAAAAACATTTACTTTAAAAAAAGGAAAAACCGACTTCAAAGAACTAAAATAATTAAAGAAATTCGGATTCGGTGTTAATACATAATATTTAGGTTAAGGCTAAGTGCGAATACAACTCTGAGTTTAACCAGCTACAACTAGTTAGAGTAGATTGGATATTCCCGGCTCTGACCAAAAGTCAGTTGTTGGATTCTCTATCTAGAAATTCTAAAGCAGCGTGGATTCAGGGATTTGGAGATGTTTCATACCCGTTATTGGTCCTGCGCCTGATCTCTCTCAGAGTAAGGGAAAAAAGTCACCTGTGCCTGCACACACACTTATGCACTGTAATCCCGCCCCGCGCAGTACACTAGTCTCTTCTGAGACTGGCCGCCTAGACCAAAATTCGGTCTGCAGGATATGATAACTATTATTACTGTCAAATCTTAAAGTAAGGATGTCATTTCTAATCCGTTTGGATTATTAGTATTTTTATTATTATTAGTATTTTTTTATTGTTGATTAGGGGAAGGTTTTTAGCCTAAATTCAGTCTGGATTCTAACAAAACAATAGCTTTAGCTCATAAGTTATTAACCTGATAAATTATTGTGTGGATATATAAAATTCAGGACATCTTTTGGAAAACTTCTGAAGAATGGTACTTACCATCAGGTGGTGTGCTTATTTGCCACCCCTACTTGATATAGGTATTTATGGCCCTCTATCAAAAAATCAGCAATCTATCTAATAAAATAATGTATTTGCCGAGTGAGTCACATTCACTGACATCTATAATAGATGTCAGTGGTCGCATTATTACTGTAACCAAAAAAATTAAATTATTAGTAAGGCGCGTGAGGGTAATATAGTCAAATTAAGCTTTGCCTCCTATAAACCCAAAACTAGGAGGAAGACAGAGACAAAACTCGTATCGTATACTATAACTAGTATATTAAGAAAATAATAACAAAAAAACTTAGGCAACAATTAGGAACACTTCGAAAAATCAACTTTAATAATATTAACTACACTACACAACACAAAAACTTCGAAAATCTTCACCGCTGCGTTGGAAGACGTTTTCAAGCTACTGGACTGAAAAGGATACGGTGTTAACATCAATGGCGAGTATATCACTCACCTTCGATTTGCCGACGATATAGTCCTTATGGCAGAATCGCCGGAGGACCTTGGCACTATGCTCAATGACCTCAATGGTGTCTCCCAACGGATAGGTCTTAAGATGAACATGGACAAAACAAAGATCGTGTTTAATGTCCATGTCACACCTATGCCATTAGTTGTTGGGAGTACTATGCTCGAAGTTGTTGACGAGTATGTTTACCTGGGACAAATAGTCCGACTAGGTAAGTCCAACTTCGACCGAGAGGTCAATCGACGGATTCAACTCGGCTGGCCAGCGTTCGGGAAATTACCACACATCATCTCGTCAGGTATACCTCAATCTCTGAAAACTAAAGTGTATAACCAGTGCGTGTTTCCAGTGATGACTTATGGATCTGAGACGTGGTCCTTCACTGCTGGCCGTATGCGGACGCTCAAAGTCGCTCAGCGAGCTATGGAGAGGGCTATGCTCGGAGTTTCTCTGCGTGATAGACTCAGAAATGAGGATATCCGCGGTAAAACCAGAGTGATCGACATAGTCCGATGGATTAGTAAGCTGAAGTGGCAATGGGCCGGCCATATAGCTCGAAGAACCGATAACCGATGGGTAAGAAAGGTTCTCGAGTGGCAGCCTCGTACCGGTAGG
Source organism: Parnassius smintheus behrii (assembly GCA_036936625.1). Classification (NCBI taxonomy): domain Eukaryota; kingdom Metazoa; phylum Arthropoda; class Insecta; order Lepidoptera; family Papilionidae; genus Parnassius; species Parnassius smintheus. The sequence goes on from JAUPFT010000014.1 coordinate 45,062,824, forward strand.
GCGACCCCCCACTAGATGGAGTGACGACCTAGTAAGACATGCAGGAAGTCGATCGATGAAGGTGGCTCAGGACCGTGCTTTGTGGCGTTACTTGGGGAAGGCCTATGTTCAGCAGTGGACTTGTGAAGGGCTGTAATGATGATGATGATGATGACGACACAACGATAATGTCAACTTTCAAAATGGCATCGATTTAGCAGCGAATTTTTGATTTTTGTTATTTGATTGACTGATGAAGAGCTATCGTATCACAGAGAGGGATCAATGCAAACAAGGCTGTAGTTTTTCGGTTATAAGATAAAGTTAATAAAAATAAGTAAATATAAGTGATCATGTTAACCAAATGACCATATTACCCTCACGTACTATATTATATTTTATAAAGTAAGGAAATGGAGTTTTGATGGAAACATGACTGGCGGCGGATTTCTGCTCCTGTATTTTTCTTTTAATAATGGTTTAAAGTGGATTGTACTTCATAAAAGTAAACGATGAAACAAGTGCTCCGATAGTGATGTGAATCTCAAGATAAGGTCCTTACGCCCGAAATTAATAATGTATCTCGAATCCAAGATTAACCACAATCTTGGATTGGTGCATGTCGTTTGATTGATCTTCTATATGCATGCCAATAACTTAACTCGGCTATCCCAATTTTTTTCGACGACAGATTGCATGCAATCCGATTTCTCTTGATATTAAGTGTGATTTAATAACTAATCATTCACGTAACTACTTAAAAAATCGTTCAAAATGATGTTTGTAGTTATAATTAGTAAATTATGTCTAAAATTTACGGATATTATAATTTCACAGTCTATTGGTATTAAAACTGTGACATTATTTAGCTGAAGTGGAACGTACGATGTTAGGCGTTTTACATGAGTCTTACGTTTAAGGAAACATTGTCTCTTGTTCTAATATATACATATATACATATTAGTAATTACAGTAAAATGGATTCATAATTCGTAAGGACTTATTGTTTTATATAATATGTTTCTAAGTTGGCGTGTTTTCTTTATGATTCTTACTACTCCCGCCTTATTTGTAACATTGATGTTAACCATTATAATTTTTTTTTACTAGGTAAAAGGCAAACTTCTTACAGAAGAAGAGAAAAAGTTTTTGCTTGACCTAATAGGAGGTAGCAAAATAATAACCACCAAAACAACCAACGCCACAAACAACCAACTTAAAACTGAAGAGTGGATTCGTTTGGCAGAGCGGTTTAATGCCACATCTACGAATTGTCCGAGAACACCACAGCAACGAATTGTCCGAGGACACCACGGCAGCGAATTGTCCGAGCACCACACCACAGCAGTTGCGTTTGAAGTGGGAAAATTTAAAAAAGAACTCGCGTAAGCGCAGCACCCAAATAAGGATGAACCAAATTAAGGTTATCTATTTCTAACACGTGTATATCTTTATAGTGTAATGAAATGTTGTAAAATAATGTTAAATCTAATATTTTTATTGCAGACTGGTGGTGGTCCTGCCGACTATATACCCCCAGATGACATATTACACCGGGTGACCAGTCTATTAGGAAGTACAGTCAGCGGGTTTACTGTGCCTTTTGGGGGTGATAAGGAAATGGCTTGGTTTGATGTTTGTAGTGGTGCTGTTGGTATAGTTGGAATAAGTGGCGATGTTAAAAAAATTGGAAATGTGACGGTGCAGACAAAATAAATAGTGGATTCAAGTGAAACCACAATCTCAACACTGTTATCTAATGAAAAAGGTATTGAGACTGTGGTCGCTGACTTCCAAGTGTTGGATGTAGTTGACCAAAATCTTATAACTCCTAATAAAACCAAGAGGCTTACATTTGGTACACCTAGAGCAGGTAATGGTTGTTTTGTCGATTTTTTATTTACTACTGATTAATGTTTCTTGTTTTTTTACCTTCCTCACTTTCTTTAGATTTATGTAATACAATATTTATTAATTTAACTTTGTGGAGGATTATTTATGTAAGGCTTATTTAATTGTGTCCATGCAAACTATCACATCAAATATATCAAAGGAAAATCAGACTGTCAGTCATAATCATTTGTGTAAGATCTTTTGTTTATGAAATCGATTCTTTTATGTTAATAGTTATAATCTCATTAAAGTATGTCAACCTCCTTACTAAGTTGGATATACTTGCTTTTTCTTCGTACTGTGATCTTATAGATGGGATGATAGAATTTTATGAACACTGATGTCTTTGAAATAGCTAAACATAAACAAAATCCCATTATTGCATCTACAGTATTATTATATGTTAAATTGTATAAAAAAAGTGACTGCACTTATATTGATCTAACATTTGCTTTGTTTTCCAGTGAAAAAGAAATTTAAGCCAGATCAGAACAGAGAAGCCAGGAACACTGCAATAGCTGAATATTATTCAGCGAAAAAACAATGCTTAGATGCTAAATTAAATAGTATGAACTTAGAAAATGATTACTTTAAACTAAAGAATATAGAGCTTAAATTGAAAAATGAAAAGCTTATGTTAGAGACTGAGAAATTAAAATTAGAATTAGAGAGGTTAAGGAAACCATAATGTCTAGTGTAGTATAATAACTTTATTACTTAATTAGTCTGTAGCTTAGTAGTAGGTAGTAAATTTGAATATATAAATGAATGTGTAATTGTATAAAATTTAAGGAACTTTTGAACGTAAGTAGATATTGTTTTCAGCTTATATAATATGACCTTATTGACCCAGTTAACAAAGCATTGTCTAAATAAAATAGTGATGAAGAATAAAATTATTAAATATGAAATTAAATGATTGTTTTCATTACCATTATATTATTGTTTATTTTTAAAGTTATTTTGAATAAACCGATTTGACCTATTCTACATAGTCTTTAATTTTTAAATAAAAAAATTATAAGCATACCGTGAATACCGGCGTTTAACTTAGTCTAACTTACTAATACAATGCATTAAATACCTCAACCGAGTTATTTTTAACAAACAATTGTTTTTTACTGTATTATTTGTTGACACTTAAATTTAATAATGCAAATAATTATAAGGTCTAACTTATTTTGGATCAAGTTAAACAATATTTTAAAATATTTGTATAAATTCAAAAATCATTAAAATAACTTAAATTTTCATTTATTGCATTCCCTATTACAAAAGAATAAAAGTCAATGCTGTTAAGCTTTCTCTACCAGTCAACCCATATTTCTATTTTTGTGAAGTAATTGTGTTAATATAAATCCTTTATATTTTTATCTTTTTAAATAATTTTTTGAAAAACAAATATGAAATTGGGCAGTAATTGGATCAAGGTAGGCTTGTTCTTTTTGTAGCATTGGGTTTTCTTAGGATTAAAATAGAGACGTATGAACTTTTGACATTATTGATTTATTGTTTCAAAACAGGTTAAAAATTTATATATAATAAAGCAAACATTGATTTGAAAACTATTTAGCTTATTAAAAATAATTATTTATCTCTTTCACTAGCATCTTGAACTTCCGTATAGTACACTTCATTTTTCCGCTATTGGCAGCTCCACTTCTGAAGGAACATCCTCTAAATTGTGGTTTCTACAAATATTGTGCAACACTGCGGTAGCAATTATTATTGCCCGAACCTTAGGCAATGATAAACGCAGTGTTAATGCCACAACAGGAAAGCGACGCTTCCAGGCACCAAATATTCTGAGAAAAAGATGAATGTATATTAGAAGAAGATCGCGCGATGGGATCCCCATCATATTTTTACCTGGATCATTTTGGCACTGGTTTCTAACCGTTCGTAAAGTTTCATTACAATTTGTTCAGCCATTACGAAATGTAGTACCGGCAGATAGATAAATGTCTAAATAGCAAGCAAGTTAGAGCAAGCAAGCTTAAGAGAAGCCAGTTATTTCAATATTACAGACCGACACTTCAATTTTATTTACATGTTTGTATAAATGTATAGATTTTTGATTAAGAGTATTTTGTCATTGATCTTTAAAAAATGACAACCTCCGAAGTTTCTTCGGCCGTTTCTTCTCCAGTTAGCGGAAACACAGTTTAGAAACGGTAGACGATCTTAAGCTTTATTATAATCACCTCGTTACAAAGAGCGAATATAATGTCTTTTGGATTTTTACCATCTACCCCGGACGTGTTGAAATATTAAGACAGTTTTAAAATTGATAAAAACATTAGAAATGAAACAACAGAAAGACAATATTTATTTTAAATTCCAGTTTAAAAAGTTATTTTCTATTATATAATATACATCTGTGCCAAATTATAATATTTTGGTTTTGATGTTTGTCCTTGTGCAATTTATGTATGTAAACTATACCTAGTGTGGAGATAACATTTAAAGAAAAATAAAAAAAATATTGTGCTCCACAGGAAACATCCCCGACGCGCTAAATCGGCAATAATAGATACATGGAGATTTTATGTGGGTACGGATAGAAAAGAAGAATTGAGAAACTTTTGACATTATGGGGTAGACAGAAACTGTAAGAGATGCAGAGAACCTATAGGTTATATATATAAACTACCTTACTCTTAATATTTTTCATAATTTACAGGTAAAAGAAAACGTGAAGTTAGGCGCGTTCTAACGTTGGACACAGATCACAATTCTGAGAAAGATTTTAAATTAAATAGTTCATATTAATAATGGAGTGCTAGCCAAGCCGGCGTAACAAAATCCATCACCCAATTTACTGTGTGGCCTTTTAAGGCCACGGACGAAATTGGACGATGGATTGTCATCTCGTTACACATCAGACATAAAACATCCCCACACCGGTGACCAGCCGTAGCATCAAAACGCGAGGGCTTCATCACCACTTTGGTACAATCCCACCAGGTGGGATTGTGGTCAAGCACTGGCTTATAGTAAGTTTAAAACAAAACGTCTGGCACAGCGACTGTCGTCCCCCTGGCAAGCGTGATGTATATGGCAAATTCTCTCTACTTACTAAAGAAATCTCCAATACAGAAGCAGAAACTTTTTTATTCAATATAGATTATAAATAAGGCTTATTAGTCACTCTTTTGTTTAATTACCACTGGTTCGGAAAAAAAAATTTCTGTCCTGGGAAAATCTGGCCAGAAACCCAGCGGGACTTTTTTGTAAAAATATAACAGCTTACAATCATGTAAATTACGGTATTATACGTGGTAGAGCCATGCTGCAGTTATATTAGTAGTATAATTGTAGCATAAATGGGTCGGTTCGACCCATTCGTGCTATGAATGGGTCGTTCAAATCTCCACGCTCTCGTAAAATAGTAGCTTAATGCTGTGTTTCGTATGGTGAGTGTAGGAACCGGAGAGCCTTTTTACTGTAAACAAGGCATTCCATCTTAGTCCTCACGGGTGACAACGCATCTTCATTTTAATTTGTAAATCGAGGATAGATGATAGAAGATGTCTACGGGCCGCAGCAACCACTTACCATCAGGTGAACTGTGTGCTATTTTGTCACCCTATCGAATAAAAAAAATGTTTGTTATACGATTAATCAACACCACAGATTGAAAATAGCTTGGTAGCGATCACGTCATACCCAGGGGTTATTATTATGTTTTTATAGATTCTATAAAAAATGTTATTATCATCCATAAATCCCTTAATATTAAAAGCCGTTTTTATACAAATTTAGTTAAATAAAGTTTTGGAGGAACCTTGAGCAGGTCTAATTTTGTACATTTTCTGGGATTTTAAGTATATATGTTCATCGCCCCAAGAATGAATTCGATTTAGCAATGAAAGGCTGCGCTGGGGGTCGCAAGTTTGAATTCCGCACAGAACAAGTATTTGTATGGCCTATAAATAATTGTTTCGGGTTTGTATGTTTGTCCTTGTGCAATTTATGTTTGTAAACTGCCCCCACGATACAGGAGAAAATCCTGGTATAGGGGTAACGTTTTTAAAAAAAACTACAGACTCTGCAGATGCGTTGCCTACCTTTTAAAAAAGCATAGGCTCATTTCTCAAAGTTCCCTCAATCATATCAGTCCTGAAAAATTGCTAATGTTATTCGATTCCACAAGGAAGTTGTGCGAGGAAAAAAAGTTCTAGTAAATTGTACAGTGGTAGACCGCCAATCAACTAGATTTAATGGATGATATCTCAAGTTTTAATAGTTATACCAGTTGATGTTTTTCTTCTCAAAATATTTTATTCTTTAGAGGTAATTTCATAAATTAACTTGTTTTAATTCAAAAATTCAAAGTAAACGTCATGAAATAATTTAAGCATCGCTTTGGGCTATTACACTCAGGCTAAGATCTGATGTCAAGCAAAGCTAAAATAATCCGTAATTGATTCAACTGTGTCTTGAACGCGCAACGTGCAACACTAACTGCAGCTGTGAAATGTGATTTGTTGTACCAACACGACTATGCTTCAGTCTGCGTTTTCAAATTCAGAGTCAAATAAATTGATTGCTTTAGCTTTGATGTAGCATTAGATCAGAAATCATTACTAATTTATTATAATTTCGTTACTACTTCGTACTCAGTTTTACACAAATACCAACAACTGCATTATGGAGTGTTAATTCTTCCACATTTTCTATTTAACTTTGAGTTGGACTGCTGAATTAAACACACTTTCTAGGTGGTAAGACTTCTTTCTTACCTAGCAGTTTGTCTGAGTAGGCACCACCTTGTTACTTTTTTTTTATAGAAAAAAACGAACACCATCAATCCGCCCGAATATGGCCTATATACACATACATCTAAATGAAAATACATAGTAATTCATAGAAATTGACATAATTCATACTCCGTAGAATTTTACAAATACGTCATAAAATTAGTAAATAGTCGTAATTTAAACTTTTACGTATTTTATCGTCGAAAGGTAAAAGTAGTTTCAAACAAAGTATAGTGTTCGCGTAAAAATATAAGAACTCATTCTGAGACTATAAGTTTATGGTATTTTTATAAATTGTTATTTTCTATTTAATTTAATCTCGACATGATGTCTCACTAATAATCATTAATTTTTTATTGCTTACTGGACCCATGGAAAATTAATTATTTCTTAGAGCCTGCGTATCTTATTATTCTATAATAAGCATACCACTAACGGTGAAATGCATTCGGTTCCTTTGTACTTATTTACCATCTTCTGTTACCATGTTTCTTGCAAATAAAATGTTTTTCATTTTTCATTTTTTTTAAACTATAGCAGTAGCGAATCAGGTTTTCATGTAATTGTATATTTAATAGCATGTTATTTTTTGTTTCCTTGTTTTAAGTTCACTTCACTATCTATGTAAGTTGTCGTATGTAGTTATATGTATACCTACGTAAGTGTGAGAAAATGAACATTTAGCATGTAGCCCTTGCAGTGTAGAGTTGTATTTTTATGCCAGTGTTGTCAACGGTTGATGATCCAAATAGAGGGAATAAAAATCTATTTTTGAAAGCGTTTTCAGTTATCACCCCTATTTTTTTTTCATGGGGAAATGCCTACGCATACCCGCCTCGCGGGGGCAAGGACGGGTTATGTCGGACTCGCACCGACTAAAACCCCATGGTGTTCCACCTTTGTCGCATATTGGCAGGGCTACGGGAACGCTTTCGCACACATCCGCGGCCCTACTAGCGCCTGCCGCCCCATGGCAGCACCTCCTCGGGAGAGGAAAATTCCTCCCCGTTCTCCTTCCCAGGTAAGGCGCACCAGAAAACATGGCGCGCCTTCCTTCACGGCCTCCAATTACGTCTGTGCAACAGACGCCCCCGCGTCCGATGCACAAAGGCCATGGGGCCAGGAAAAACGAGCACTTAGAAGTACTAGCCTTCCCGACCCCAGCGGCGGATCTGGGTTATGGCTCCGCCGCCAACCAAGATTCGGCTGCGGAGGGTAGGGAGAGCGGCGCCTCGCAATACCGACAATCCTCTCCCCCCGCAGCCCCACCACCACCGCATCAACGGTGCGGCCCCGTTTGAGTCGCGAAGGATAGGGCGAGTGGCGCATCGCCATACCAACGCTCCTCTTCCTCCGCGATTCCACCTCGGCTGCAGCGGTAGAGGGTGCGCGAGTCCCCACTCGCTGCAGTCCACCAGCACACGTCCGAAGTGGGCTCCCCAAGCCCACTCGGAGTGGCCACCTCAGGCCGGCCCTTCACCTCGGGCCAGCCACGTGGGTTCCTCTTTGTTCACCGTGGGAGACCAAGCCACGGCTACTAAGCCCTCCCGCCACGACAAGGCGGGAACCCGTTCGGGGGGAGTTATCACCCCTAAGGACAACAGTAAAAACGTTTACTTTAAAATAAAGTAAAAACCGACTTCAAAGAACTAAAATAATTAAAGAAATTCGGATTCGGTGTTAATACATAATATTTAGGTTAAGGCTAAGTGCGAATACAACTCTGAGTTTAACCAGCTACAACTTGTTAGAGTAGATTGGATATTCCCGGCTCTGACCAAAAGTCAGTTGTTGGATTCTCTATCTAGAAATTCTAACAGCAGCGTGGATTCAGGGATTTGGAGATGTTTCATACCCGTTATTGGTCCTGCGCCTGATCTCTCTCAGAGTAAGGGAAAAAAGTCACCTGTGCATGCACACACACTTATGCACTGTAATCCCGCCGCGCGCAGTACACTAGTCTCTTCTGACACTGGCCGCCTAGACCAAAATTCAGTCTGCAGGATATGATAACTATTATTACTGTCAAATCTTAAAGTAAGGATGTCATTTCTAATACAAACGGTATTTTTTTTTATTGTTGATTAGGGGAAGGTTGTTAGCCTAAATTCAGTCTGGATTCTAACAAAACAATAGCTTTAGCTCATAAGTTATTGACCTGATAAATTATTGTGTGGATATATAAAATTCAGGACATCTTTTGGAAAACTTCTGAAGAATGATACTTACCATCAGGTTGGTGTGCTTATTTGCCACCCTTACTTGATATAGGTATTTATGGCCCTCTATCAAAAAATCAGCAATCTATCTAATAAAATAATGTATTTGCCGAGTGAGTCACATTCACTGACATCTATAATAGATGTCAGTGGTCGCATTATTACTGTAACCAAAAAAGTAAAATTATTAGTAAGGCGCGTGAGGGTAATATAGTCAATTTAAGCTTTGCCTCCCTATAAACCCAAAACTAGGAGGAAGACAGAGACAAAACTCGTATCGTATACTATAACTAGTATATTAAGAAAATAATAACAAAAAAAACTTAGGCAACAATTAGGAACACTTCGAAAAATCAACTTTAATAATATTAACTACACTACACAACACAAAAACTTCGAAAATCTTCACCGCTGCGTTGGAAGACGTTTTCAAGCTACTGGACTGAAAAGGATACGGTGTTAACATCAATGGCGAGTATATCACTCACCTTCGATTTGCCGACGATATAGTCCTTATGGCAGAATCGCTGGAGGACCTTGGCACTATGCTCAATGACCTCAGTGGTGTCTCCCAACGGACAGGTCTTAAGATGAACATGGACAAAACAAAGATCATGTTTAATGTCCATGTCACACCTATGTCATTAGTTGTTGGGAGTACTATGCTCGAAGTTGTTGACGAGTATGTTTACCTGGGACAAATAGTCCGACTAGGTAAGTCCAACTTCGACCGAGAGGTCAATCGACGGATTCAACTCGGCTGGCCAGCGTTCGGGAAATTACGACACATCATCTCGTCAGGTATACCTCAATCTCTGAAAACTAAAGTGTATAACCAGTGCGTGTTGCCAGTGATGACTTATGGATCTGAGACGTGGTCCTTCACTGCTGGCCGTATGCGGACGCTCAAAGTCGCTCAGCGAGCTATGGAGAGTTTCTCTGCGTGATAGACTCAGAAATGAGGATATCCGCGGTAAAACCAGAGTGATCGACATAGTCCGATGGATTAGTAAGCTGAAGTGGCAATGGGCCGGCCATATAGCTCGAAGAACCGATAACCGATGGGTAAGAAAGGTTCTCGAGTGGCAGCCTCGTACCGGTAGGGCGACCCCCCACTAGATGGAGTGACGACCTGGTAAGACATGCAGGAAGTCGATCGATGAAGGTGGCTCAGGACCGTGCTTTGTGGTGTTACTTGGGGGAGGCCTATGTTCAGCAGTGGACTTGTGAAGGGCTGTAATGATGATGATGATGATGATGACACAACACAAAAATCGACTAAAATATTTATTATAATGTCAACTTTCAAAATGGCATCGATTTAGCAGCGAATTTTTGACCCTATGTTATTTGATTGACTCATGAAGAGCTATCGTATCACAGAGAGGGATCAATGCAAACAAGCCTGTAGTTTTTCGGTTATAAGATAAAGTTAATAAAAATAAGTAAATATAAGTGATCATGTTAACCAAATGACCATATTACCCTCACGTACTATATTATATCTTATAAAGTAAGGAAATGAAGTGTCGTGAAGCGACAATTAAAAACAAAAAAAACCTAACCTAACAACAACGAAACAACAAAAATAGAACAAAAACGAATAATTTATTTAAAATTTTAAAAGATATTTACAGTTTTATATAAAAAAGTATGAAGATGATGGTGGGTGACGTGAATTACAAATTTTTCTTTTAAAAAAATAATAATAAAGGTAAATGAGAACTGAAACGGAGCCCGAAGACCACGGTGGCATACCGTGCTTGGCAGTGGTGCTCACCGCTCACGGAGTAGGCACTGGCTATGCCTGTGGTAGGTGCGCAGCGCCTGATCTAGGCACACGCAGCGTCTGGAGTAGGCACACGCAGCGCTTGAAGTAGGCACACACAGCGCCCGGACTAGGCACACATATCGCCCGGAGTAGACACACGCAGCGTCTGGAGTAGGTACACGCAGCGCTTGAAGTAGGCACACACAGCGCCCGGAGTAAACACACGCAGCGCTTGAAGCAAGCACGCACAACGGCTAAAGATAGCGCGGGCACTAGTAGGTGGAGGCGTAGGCGTGGCTATGCGACGACTTCAGGTGAAGGCAGAGGCTTGCAGGATAAGGCCTTTAGGAGATGCTTCTAGTTTGAAAGCTGAAGCGAGACTTCCCTTTATTGGCCGATTGTTCGGCTTTTATACTTTTTGACGGATTTGGGATAAGAAAGGGAAATTATTTAAATTAAAAGCAAATTTTTGTAAATAGCCAAGAGGAAAAGATTATTTATGTGGAAGTATTGAAGTAAAAATATCAGACCGGTAACGAATTTGAATTAAATTGCCATGACAACCAGATAAACAACGATGTCAAAACATGTCAAATTTTGGTTTTAGGCTCGTAGTAGAGAAACGGCAAGATTTAAGTGAAAAATGAGATATTATTTATATAGGAAAAAAGGTAGCACAACAGCGCGCGAAGCCCGAAATTGCAGAGTTACGGAGAACTAAATAAAAGATCGAAAAAGGTAGACTTCATCGACACCGATTTAAAAAGTGCTGAAAGCGTGAAAATACGTCGTGAAATGATTTGTTATTGTGTTCTTATGGTTTAAAAATGTTACAGGATCCTATGGAAATAAAGGTGATGCAAAATATCCAGTTTTGAGGTGAATGCAGAAAATCAAAAACAGAATTGAAAAATAAATTTAAAATAGTGTAAAATGATACGTAAGTAGCATAACACTACAGGAGTTTCGGTGGAAACATGACTGGCAGCGGATTACTGCTCCTGTATTATTCTTTAAATAATGTAATGATTTCTTATATTTACGCGAACACTACACATGATCAAAACTACTTTTACGGATTTTATCGCGTTTATTTTTACTTTTTATTTTTAATTCCCGACGTTTCGGGCGCTTTCCAGCACCCATGGTCACGGGGGACTGAGATGACTGACGTTCCGATGTCATTGTTAAACCCAGAGTACTTTCAGCTTTTTTAATTATTGTTTATGGTTTGATCTATGTAAAATGAACTATGTCCTGAGGTCTTGCAGTGGTATGCTTGGGTTTAGTTTTAATTTTATTGATTATAGGATCCCAAGCAGGTGGTAGTACCCAGCCTCCTTCTCTATTGAAATTAGGATGTTTTTTTAATTTCAATAGCCTCACGTATCATCCTTGGTAGGAATCGGTGTTCTTTCGCGAGGATTTGTGGTCTATCAAATCTGATGTAATGGTTGGGGCCGTCTAGGATATGATCACAAACTGCAGACTTCCTGGAACGTTGATGCTTCACATCAGCTATATGTTCTTAGGACCCGCGTAAAAGATCTTCTCAATAATCGCTTTAGGACTTTCAGAAGCCCAAATGCGGCAATTTTGCTTGTTGACGTACCCTGACAAGTGAAAATGAGCTTCGTCTGAAAAAATATTTTTTTCAGAAAAACCAGCGGGATGTTCCTGAATAAACAGAGCGAATCTACGGCGATGTGAATGGTCGGTCAGCTTCAATTCCTACACCAGTTGAACCTTGTAAGGCTTCAATGCCAAATCCTTACGCAAAATTCGCCATGTGGTGGTTTTGGATAACCCCAATTGTTGAAAACGTCGAGGAATTGACAAATTTGGATCTTCTTCAACACTGTGGCTCACGGCTGCGATGTTTTCGGTTGAACGACCCGGTCGAACACGCGTTTGTGTTGGCGCATTTTGTACTGAGCCTGTCGATTCAAATTTAGCGACCAAATTCTTAATAGCGGTCTCAAAAGGACGATTATGTTGTACGAAAATATCACGAATTTTACGAAACGTAACTTTAACAGAACCACCATTTTCATAGTGGATTTTAAATATTTTAATGCGAATTTCGAGCAAAATTGAATTCATTGTAGCAATTGCCAAAGCATATACTATGAATAGGTCAAAAAAACTAAATGTCAAAACTGTCATGTTGTTGGTGTTGCCCCAATTGAAAAACAAAGTTCTTGTTGAAAAACCCATTACTTAAAATGTTGAATCCACACGAATAATTTAAGAAAATGCACTTTAAAAAGCTTGTACTGCAGCATGAAACTGCGAAATAGACTGGTCTCAAGTAATAATGCGGGTATTCAGTCCATCCCATACCTCGAGGCAATTCGGGCGGCTGAATGCACACTTATCATAAAATTTAATAAAATAAAAATATACAAGGTCCAACAGTAAATTTACCCTCTTTAATAGAATAAAGTGTGGATGTAGCATCTGCAGTATTTTTGTAAATAAAAGAAATTCGAAGGGAACTAAACATACAGTATGTTCAAACATTTCGAATTATATTAAAATAAATTACTTACTTATTATGCCTTTTTTTGGTAGCTTCATTTGCTAATATTCTTACGTTTTTTGGAATAATACCACTAGAACCACCCGTTATCTATGATACAAATTTGGCCAATTCAATCATAAACTAATTAAAAGAGACTAAGGTGATGCTAATACAGACTAGTGTTGCCTATTTTAAATAATGCAGATGTTTACTATGCTGATGCCTCTCAAGAACTCCTAAAAAAACTTGATCGACTTCTTAATAATTACATACGCTTCATTTTCGGTTTAAGTAAATATGGCCACATTTTCTCTTATCATTCGCAGATTAAATAGCTACCTCTCCGTTATCCGATTTCAGTTTTACACGAGACGTGGCGCTGCCAGCGACTTTACGATACGCCTTGCGACGTCGCGATGCGTCATCAAGCATCGTCGCGTCGCGTCACTTCTCTGTGTTAACTGACATTAATAAATTAACTGCATGCGAGACAAAAGATGGGGAGTTTCGGAGTCGTAGATAAAGAAAATTATTTTGTATCTCTTCTTTTTCATAATAAACAAATAAATAAAAGCCTCGGTATTCGATAGCTGATAGAATACCGCGAACTAGCGAGGATGAAATTCTGCCTTTTTGAGACAAAGGCCTGTATTGTCTGAAACCTATCCTTCCTTTTCATCAGCCCGTGAAAGTCCACAGCTGGTCTTGGCCTGACCTATTGTAGGGAGGCCTTGCCTTAATCGTAATGCTTGATGGATCTACGTAGTAGAGTCATGATGCAGCCATATTAGTAGTGTAATTGTAGCACAAATGGGTCGGCTCGGCTGGAATAGGACCACGCTCTCACAGAATACCAGCGTAAAATATCAACTTCACGCTGCTGTGTTTCGTATGGTGAGTGTTGATAATCGGAGAACATTTTTTACTGGAAACGAAGCATTTCATCTTAGTCTTTACGGATGACAACGCACCTGCATTTTGATTCGTAATTTTGGGATTGATGTAGATGTCAATGTGTCACAGTATCAACTTACCATCAGGTGGACTATGTGCTTGTTTGTCACATATAAAATAAATAGATTGATGACTGCACTACCATAAATCTTGCAACACTGATGAGACACTTTTACTGGAAACGAAGCATTTCATCTTAGTCTTTACGGATGACAACGCATCTGCATTTTGATTCGTAATTTTGGGATTGATGTAGATGTCTATGGGTCACAGTATCAACTTACCATCAGGTGGACTATGTGCTTATTTGTCACATATAAAATAAATAGATTGATGACTGCACTACCATAAATATTGCAACACTGATGCTGCGGCTACACTAACGAGCAACGTCAATGCCCATAAACGCACTAATTATTGCCTTAAATTTAACGCGATAAAATAAGTGGCTACACTTGAACGGTCAACGTCGTTTCCCGTTGAACGGCATTAAATTTGCCGTTGAACGGCGTTAAATTTGCCGTTGAACGGCGTTAAATGTTTCGACCGGGGAAGGACCACGCTCTCACAGAATATCAGCGTAAAATAGTAGTTTAATGCTGCTGTGTTTAGTATGGTGAGTGTAGAGAACCATAGACTCTTTTTACTGGAAACGAGGCATTCCATCCTAGTCCTCACGGGTGACAACGCATCTGCATTTTGATTCGTAATCGAGGATAGATATAGATGTCAATGGTCTACAGCATCCACATACTATCAGGTGGACTGTATGCTTGTTTGTCACGCTATCCTATAAAATAAAAAATAAACAAAGAAAAAATGAATACAAAGAAAAAGAAGACGGTGGATGCTACAAATGCACAGTAAACGTACACTGTGAATCTATTTATGTTTTATTTTGTTTTCCCGCACATAAAATGCACTAGAAAGACGTCCAATGGTTTAAGCTAAATAATAAGACAAACATAAATATATTTTAATGAAGTAATAACTAATAAGCCAATCATAAATACTGGTCAAGTGCGAATTAGATACACGTACTCAGGGTTTCGTACCACTGTACACTATGAGTTTTGACCTGCAAAAGTTATTTTTTTTTGTCCTGCTTATTTTTCTTAGTTTCACACCGTAAATTAAAGTACTTTTGAAGTAATTTTTTTAATTCAATCTCAAAAAGCTTTTTCATTACTCGGCTCCATCGCAGCCATACGTGCAACCCCATGGCACTCACCGTGCACAATGAGACAAACGTAGTGTAGCCGCTTCAACGCGATAATTCGCGCGTTAATCCTTTGATGTACCGCCACTCGAGTTATCGGCAAACGGGAAACGGCATTGTTAATGCCGTTGTCAAATTATCACGTTAATTCGTGGCCACACCTACATTTAACGTCATTGATTGAACATTGATTTATTCATAGCCTTTCAAAAGTCCACCTCTTCCATAAATTACTCCTCCACCTCTCTCGTATATTGCCTCGAGGTTCAATGGTAAATGGACCCCTATATTTTCGATAGTAGCTTATCTTTGATTTCTGTTTGTTTCGTTCGCTGAAAACTTTATTCATTTTTTTAAATGTCCAGCTCTCACATATAGTCTCATAGCTGGAATTTCTACGAAAGTTGCCATGCTTGGTAGGTGGATTAACAACCGCAGATTTTTTTATTTTCAGTAATTTTTAAAGAAGATGTTGCTCCTTGTCTCCCGTTTTATTTTTATATATCGCCTTTAACACCACCTTTGGGTTTATATGAGACAGTGTATTCTCTTACGCCACTACTACATGGCTAAGACTTCCTTAACTGACTTAGACTGCAGTAATGGAATATTGCATTTTAGAGCATGTGCTGATTTACTAAAGGAAAATTCGTAAGCGTACGGTCGTCTCTAAGAATTATCAAATTATTAAACGTTGTGATTTGCTGTTTAACACTTAAACCCTTTATATTTTTTTCTATAATTTCTTCAAGAAATTAAAGGAAGATAGCGATCAGCACTAAGGTGTTAACGGGCTGATAACTTACTTTTAAATGGCTTTCGATATAAGTTTACCCATTGGCAATTCTTAAGAAAAATTATACATTACAAAATTATACTTAACAAAAATTACACAATAGTCACTAGTGCATAATAAATAAATTTTAAGATTGACCTGGTAACTATAAGTTTTAAGTTACTAAGCCTAGACAATATGGATCTTAATCTATCACAGACAATGTTAATATGCAGTTTCCAACTAAAATTATTAGCCCTAAGTACTTATAACTTTTATTCACAAATTTTACGGTTGTACATTTGCATTGTTCTAATTTATTATGTAAGCACTCATACGAATGGCCAAAGACGTTAATTTCTTCACTAGGTTTTCTCATAAATAGAGAGGGGAGAACCATATTTACATGGTTACTAGTGAAAACAACGTTCCTGTCAAGTTAGCAAACGAGCGTGCTAGGGCAGCGGCAGGCGAAGCGCCAGAAGAAGAATTTAAAAGACTTTCTTAGTGTCCCATCACTAGGTAAGTTTAGGTTAGAATGTCAATGTTAAGAGGTGCCATTCTCCCTACCCTTCGTGGTTGAAACCTGGCTAGCGGTGGAGCTATATCTCAGCCATAGACCTCTGAAGTCAGGAAGACCGGCGTTTCCATTTGCTCGTTTGTGCTGGGCCCATGGCCTGAGCGAATTGGATGCTAATTGGAGTTAAAAGACTCTGAGAAGGCCACAGAGCAGGCCAATAGGGAGGCCCCAGAGGAAGCCGTGAAGGAAGCCGTATGGAAGGTGCGGCTTATTTTGGTACGCCTAGCCTGACGTAAAACAATTGTTTGATTTGTTCTCCCCAGGTTGAGGCCGCCATGGGGCGGCTACCACTAGTGGGGCCGCAGATGTTTCCGAAAGCATTCCTGTAACCCTACCAGCATGCAACAAAGTTGGAGCATCATATGCACTTAAACACGTCAGTGCGAGACCAACATAACCCCTTCTTACCCCGCAAGTCGAGTATAGGCATTTTCCAATGTAAAAAGGGTTAGAACACTTAAATAAGGAGACACGGAATGCGAGTAAATAAAAATATGTTTCAATATTAAATGATCATTTTAATTGGATAACATCAGTGTGTTCAAGTTAATTATATCCTGCACGTGTGATATCTGAATCACGACAGTAGCTCCAATACGAATGAATCTAAACCACCTGCACCAATGTTTTTATGAAAATCGGTCCAGCCGTTTTTTTTTATAGGAAAACGGTGACAAGCGAGCACACAGTCCACCTGATGGTAAGTGGTTGCTGTGGCCCATAGACATCTACATCTATCTTCATTTGCGAATCAAAATGCAGATGCGTTGTCGGCCTTGTGCACTAAGACGGAATGCCTCTTTTCCAGTAAAAAGGGTCTCCGGTTCTCTAAACTCACTATACTAAACACAGCAGCATTAAGCTGCTATTCGACGCTGGTATTCTGTGAGAGCGTGGTCCTTCCCCGGTCGAGCCGACCCATTCGTGCTACAACTATACAATTAATATAGCTGCAGCATTGCTCTACCACAGAAAGTTTAAGAGGAATTCAATGACACACACACACACACACACACACACACACACACACACACACACACACACACACACACACACACACACACACACACACACACACACACAGAAGAATGATTTATATAAAGACAATTGTTATATCATTTGCACATTCTAAGACACTGTATTCTAAATGCATTCTTCAGAAAATATCTAAATTTCTGTTTAGCGTTCATTTAAATGATTAAATTGTTGCAACTGAATAAAAATATATTAGACATTGATAAATTACTTTATACAATACATATTTTGTATTTCGAACATAAATTACCTACCCGTTTAAAACAATAGCCATTTTCATTTTATTTATTAAAGTTATTGTCAACAAACGATTTGACTTGCAAGCGACATTGATTGAAATACACATTAAAATCGAATCATCCATTCGCAAATTATATAATGAATTGGACGTCTCAGTGAAGCAGAGATTAAAACAGTTATATTTGCCTATCGCATGTCGCGTATCATATAATCGCATATATTATTGAATCAAATATTGACATTTATTTATAAGCTATTGGATCAAAGGATGTCATTTGATATGGATTTTTTCCAAATTTCAAAACCAGCAAGATATCCTTATAATATATGAAATTTTGTACAATAATTGACACATAAATGGTTATAGATTTCATAATTGTGGATGAAAGATTGAGGGGCGCAGTGGTAGATACAAGGGTTTACCGGGGTTCTAACGTAGGAACAGATCATTATTTGGTTTTATGCCGAATTAATGGTCTATTCAGGAGTTGGCGCCATCGATCAACTGTGTCTACCACTGCGTTACAGCGTATTAGAACAGAAAGGTTACAAGATGAAGGTGAGAAAAACAAGTTCAAATATAGACTGAAAGAAAATATAAGGGGTTTGGATTAATTATGTATGAAGGAGTTAGACTTGGAAAATGTATGGCAAAATGTAAAGAAAGGTTTAGTGGATGCAGCTACCGAAGTATGTGGTGTTAGTAAGAGAAAGAATGAAAGGAAAAATAATACGTTATGGTGGGATGATGAGATACGTATGGAAGTTGAAGCAAAGAAGAGAGCATGGCTAGATTTACTAGCAACAAAGGCTGGTAATTCTAGCGGTACGAATGATGATATTGAAAGAAAAAAGGCAGTCTTTAGACATCTTATACTTATACATCTTAGACAATAAGAGAGTAAAAGAAGTAGTTGAAAGAAAAAAGCAAGAAAGAACGGATAAGAATGATAGAAGAATATCGGATAACTTCCAGGCAAGTATTAAAATGTTCTGGAAACTTGTAAGAACTGCCAGGGGACATTCAAAACAGCCTATGATGAATGTTATAAGAGACGAGAATGGCTATATTCTGAATGATGAAGTTTTGAGTTAAAGAGATGGAAGGAATATTTTGAAAGCGTGTTAATGAGTGAGGAGACAACGTGTGTACTAAGTGAAGTAGAAACTCCGAAAGAAGAGGAAAGAGGTAGCGAGATAAGTATAGATGAAATAATGAAAGCAATGAAAAGCATGAAAGCAGGTAAGGCTGCTGGATATGATAGAGTTTCACTTGAAATGCTAAGGGCTGGAGAGGAAGTCGTGGCAGGCTTGCTGCACACCTTGTTTAATTTATGCAGGGAACTGATGCGGGTACCGATAGACTGGTGCAAAGCCGTGATAGTCCCAGTATATAAAGGAAAAGGGTCGCAGCAGGACTGTAAAAACTACCGTGGCATCAGCCTTCTTAGCATTGTGGAAAAACTGTATGCTAAGGTACTGATTGAAAGGGTCATGAAACAGACTGATGGAAAAATTTGGGATATGCAAGCGGGATTTAGAAAGGGAATGGGATATACAGATCAAGTCTTTTCCATGCGCATGATCGCGGAGAAGTTTTTGGCCAAAAACCAAAAGGTTTTTTGTGCGTTCATGGACTTGGAAAAGGCCTATGACCGAGTGGATAGGGATATGCTATGGCAAACACTGAACTTATTTGGGTTGAGCGCTTGCTTGATACAGGTATTGGAGTCTCTTTATAGGGACTCTAGTGCTTGTGTTAGGATCAACGGGGTCTACTCGGACTGGTTTGACATCCATAAAGGTGTCAGACAGGGCTGTGTGGCTTCCCCGTGGCTGTTCAACCTATTTATGGACAGTTGTTTGCAAAATTTGAAAGTTGAAGAATGCGGATTAAGAATGGGTGAGTTAACCGTCAAATGCCTTTTGTACGCCGATGATCAAGTTATCTTTGCGTCGTCGGCGGCCGAATTTCAAATGATGGTTACATTAATGAACAGATCATTAAAAGAAAGGGGTATGAAAGTGAACACAAGTAAGACGAAGGTTACAGTTTTTGAAAGAGAAGAAAGTAAAACGATTTGTGAAATAAGAATAGAAAGGGAGTTGATCGAGCAAGTAGATAAGTTTGTATATTTGGGCAGCGTATTTAGCAGGGCTGGGAGATATGATAAGGATATAGAACGACGAGTGAATGCGGGAAATAGAGTAAATGGGGCCCTGCACTCTATTGTGAAGAGTCAAAATGTGTCAAAAAGGCACGTATGGCAATTCACAATGCTGTGTTGGTTTAACGTATGGTAGTGAAAGTTGGATGTGACAGAAGAAGCACAAGAGTAGAATCAACGCAGTAGAAATGCGGTCGTTAAGGAGTATGTTAGGGCTGAATCTGAACGACAGGGTAAGAAATTGTGTAATAAGAGAAGAGTGTGGTTTGCAAGATGATGTTGTGACCAGGATTAAGAAAGGAATGCTTCGGTGGTTTGGTCATGTGGAAAGAATGAATGAGGAAAGAGTGACAAAGAATATTTATGTTGCAGAAGTGAATGGCAGAGTCGGAAAGGGACGTCCTAGGCGAAAATTTATCGACCAAATTGGCGATTTATTGAAAACGGGCCAAATTAAGAGTACCCTTAACCGACGAGCATGTATACGTAGGTGTATGGATGTGAAGGAGGCGAGAGAGGTGTGTCAGGATCGTGCTAAATGGAAGTCTGTAGTCTCTGCCTACCCCTCTGGGTGACAGGCGTGAGTGTTTATGTATATTTATGTTTAAATGGTTAATAAGAATTGCTTAGAGCAACATGAATATTTATTTTCTCAATTCACTCAAAAAGTTAAAAACTGTAAATGACACTTTCTCACCTCCTCATTTGTCCCAGTTGTGTCAGTTGAGTGATCAAGGGCATTTTTATAATTAAGTAATGCGAAATAGTGTTCTACAATGATATGATTGTATCTAAACGCAGTAAACAAAAATAATAAAGAATAATGTAATAAATATTTATAAAAATATATAAACCCTAATATCTTAGTGAAAAAAAACCGGCCAAGAGCGTGTCGGGCCACGCTCAGTGTAGTTCCGTAGTTTCATATCCGTCACAATAGGTGTTCTCACTTATGAGTTTGTATAAAAACTGTTGTTTCCATCCAATTTCAAAATGATTTTCCTAGAAAGTCCTTACAAAGTTCTACTTTTCAGATTTTTTTCATATTTTCTAAACTTATGGTTCAAAAGTTAGATGGGGGGGACACATTGTTTTTTAAGTTTGGAGCGATTATTTTCGAAGTTATTGACATTATCAAAAATGATTTTAGTAAACCCCTATTCATTTTTAAATACCTTTCCAACAATATATCACACCTTAGGGTTGAAATTAAAAAGAAATCACTTCCCACTTTACATATAGGGGGGCTACCCTAATAAAACATTTTTTCCAATTTTTATTTTACCAATTTGTCGGCGTAATTGATACACATATTGGTACCAAATTTCAGCTTTCTAGTGCTAACGGTCACAGAGTTTAAGCGAGGACGGACAGACGGACAGACAGACATGGCGAAACTATAAGGATTCCTATTTAACTACGGAACCCTAAAAAGTACAATAGTTCACCAATGTCATCGATAGATGGTGTTGTGCAAATTATTTATTAAATTTTTAATAAGTAGGTTTGCTTAAATTTTTTTCTTAACCACCGAGTACCTACAACATGATAAATAAAATTTTAAAAGAGCTATTAACAATTTCTTTGCCTTCGGCGAGGATCATAGGAGCTTGGCAGTAGGCATATTAATACTTCCCTTATGCAGTTTCAAAAAGTTTTAAAATTCAAATTGGAAAATTACGTTTCCTGATTTTGAGTGGTTTTAATATTATTCATATCCGTTCTTTTCTAAATATCATATAATTTTTATTTCACTGTAATAATAAATTATCTACTATAATTTTACATATGTAGATGGCGCTATAAGTATTTTCAGGCACCATAAGGTTTAATTATAAAGCAGGTATGAAAAACACAAACATAATATGTAAATAATTACTTTGCTTGCTGCTTTCAACGCAATGCTTGTACTGTATGACCAAATACAATTTTCTTGATTTTATTCGATAACCATAACAGCAATTTAAAGTCCACTGCTGAACATAGGCCTTCCCATTAATTGTCTCATATTTGGCACACTTTTCACGATCAATCACGCACGCTTTACTCGATAACGGAAGCTAAGAAGCGGGTTATATATTATAATATACAGCCAATATGATTTGGTTTAAGGCTGGGTATAGGCATTCAATGAAATGTATATATAAAAAAGGATATCATTGTAGGCATTCTCATGCTTCTTGGAGCGGGGAAGAATTCATAGTTCCGTCTTGACGCATTTCTTCTCTACTAGGTTAGGTTCCCCCTGAACGGGTTCCCGCCTCGTCGTGGCGGGGGGACTTAGAAGCCGTGGCTTGGTCACCCGCGGTGAACAAAGAGAAATCCACATGGTTGGCTCGAGGTGAAGGGCCAGCCCGAGTTGGCCACTCCGAGCGGTGGGGCTGCGGGGGGAGAGGATTGCCGTTATTTCGAGGCGCCGCTCTCCCTACCCTCCGCAGCCGAATCTTAGTTGGCGGTGGAGCCATAGACCAGATCCGCCGCTGGGGTCAGGGAGGCTGGTACTTCTGAGTGCTCGTTTTTCGTAGCCCCGTGGCCTTCACGCATCGGGCACCGGGGCGTCTGTTGCGCAGGTATAATTGGAGGCCGTGGAGGAAGGCGCGCCATGTGTTCAGGTGCGCCTTACCTGGGAAGGAGAAAGGGGAGAGTGGTCCTCTTCCGAGGAGACGCCGCCATGGGGCGGACGGCACTGGTGGGGCTGCGGAAGTGTGCGAAAGCGTTCCCGGTGCCCTGCCAATATGCGACGAAGGTGGGGTTTTAGTCGGACGAAGGTAGGGTTTTAGTCGGTGCGAGTCCGATATAACCCGTCCTTGCGCCCGCGAGGCGGGTATGCGTAGGCGTTTCCCCATGTAAAAAAAGGACAGGTTAGGTCAGGTTAGGTTTGGATATCTACTTTATGTCAGAATTACTGGATACCTTCTGCACACAACTTCATTCGCAATCGGGTGCACAGATGTATCACTTGTTTTCGAGTTTGTCCTAAGCCGTCATTCCCGGAAATAGCGGACCTTAGGTTTTTTCGTATAACAGAGTCCGTAAAGCCTTTTATGCACACTGGATCAGACTTTGCTCGCCCGTTAAAGGTCACGCTTACTCGTGGGTGCGGTGTAAGATCGACGAAGGCGCATGTTTTTATTTTCGTATGTTTGACTACTCGCGCTGTACACATAGAATACGCCGATGATCAAAGCACGGCTGGCTTCATGGGTGCATTTGAAATGTTTCTTTCTCCCTGTGGCCCTATAAGTAAAGTGTACTCGGATAATCGTACTAACTACGTAGAAGCAAAACGTATTTCAGAGTTACACGAGTTTTAAACCTCCAAATATCATAGTTCGGAGTTCGCTCATATCTTATCTGAGAACCGCATCGAGTTGTTACTAAACGTCCCCACCGCAAGTCATTTTGCATAATTGATGATGATTGAGGTCATTGAGCATAGTGATTAGGTACTCCAGCGATTCTGCCATAAGGACTACATCATCGGAAAATTGAAGATGAGTGATATACTCGCCATTGACGTTAATACCGTATTTTTTCAGTCCAGTAGCTTGAAAACATCTTCCAATGCAGCGGTGAAGAATTTCGGGGATACGACGACACTCTTTACAACCATAAAGAGGAGGAAATTGGAATATTTTGGGCACGTGATGCGTAACACCAAAAAATATGAACTCCTTCAACTTATCATTCAGGGGAAAGTGGCAGGCAGAAGGAGGCCTGGCCGCAGAAGGATATCGTGGCTGAAGAACTTGCGCCAGTGGTTCGGGAAGAGCACAAGATCACTGTTTACAGCAGCGCAGCGGTCTCAAAAGTTGAAATCGCCCTAATGATTGCCAACCTTCGCAAGGAGACGGCACTTTAATAAGAACGTCACGATATCTTACACCTCTGCACTCAAATAGCCATCATAGCCCCACTGTACAAACACTGCAGCACCTCGATATACCGACAGTCAACTAAGACCTCTTCCCCCCGGACCGCCATATGGTGTTAACGTATACCTTGCTGTTACGTATATCTTGTTGAAATTACTTTTAAAATAAATTAAATTTTGTGTTAATAAATTACTTAAGAAAATAGGAGTGCATAAATCAAGTGAAGGTGCTAAACTATTAAGAACGAAAATTAGCAACCTCTACGTTTATACTGCTGCCCTGGTACCTTCTGGCGAATCACCCACTTACGAGGTACTGTGAATTCTTTTGTTCTCAATTTGGCAAATCAGTGCACGCGCAGGATACGCCATTTCTAGCATTCGAGGACAAAGGGCCGTCATTGGCGACAGCATAAAGTGGGCAAGGCCTACCTATAACCTATAACAGTATTACACAATAGTGCTGTTTGTACCTGCAAAAGCGTTTGAAATTACTTTTAAAATAAATTAAATTTTGTGTTAATAAATTACTTAGGAAAATAGGAGTGCATAAATCAAGTGAGGGTACTAAACTATTAAGAACGAAAATTAGCAACCTCTACGTTTATACTGCTGCCCTGGTACTTTCTGGCGAATCACCCACTTACGAGGTACTGTGAATTCTTTTGTTCTCACTTTGGCAAATCAGTGCACGCGCAGGATACGCCATTTTTAGCATTCGAGGACAAAGGGCCGTCATTGGCGACAGCATAAAGTGGGCAAGGCTTACCTATAACCTATAACAGTATTACACAATAGTGCTGTTTGTACCTGCAAAAGCGTTATTATCTCCTTGTACTTAATATGGATAAGTATGACCGATCAACTTCGGAATAATATTGATCGATTGGAGCGCACGCCACCAAATTTTGTTACTCAGCGCCATAAACGGGGCAGAGAAAATGACTGGGAGCAAGATTTTGTCACATTCAGAAATGATATAAAGTCAATGATTTCCCAAATGTTGGCTGAACATCAAACTGAAATAAATAAAATACACCCTACTCTGATGGAAATTAAATTTCTCACCTCACAGAATGAGGAATTAAAACATTAAATTGAACAAATGGAACTTCAAATCAAAAAAGATAAAGATTATATAACTATATTGGAGGATAAAGTCGAGGATCTGCAACGCGAGAACCGTGAGACAGCCATAGAACTGAAAAATGTTCCGAAAATCACTAAAGAGTCTAAAGAGGACTTAATGAAGATGGTTTTAACTTTATCTAAAAATATTGGTTATAACCTTGAGAAAAACGACATGAAAGACATCTATAGAGTCCGTAATAAACGTGACATTAATAAAAGTCCAATCATTGCTGAATTGACGTCAACACTACAAAAGACGGAGTTTTTAAAAATGATTAAGTATTTCAGAATAAAGCAAAAGGAGAAATTGTGTGCCAAGCATCTAGGCTTTACCACGGACGAATATTCCCCCGTATATGTAAGTGAGCATCTGACAGCAAAAGCAACACGACTGCATTTTCTTGCTCGCGATCTTGCTAAGACAAAAGAGTATAAGTTCTGCTGGTCTGCATATGGAAGAATTTATGTTAGAAAAAATGAGAGCTCTCCTATAATTTTAATTAAAAATGATTCACAAATTCAAAGCCTTATGCAAAAAGCATGACTATTTGTACTAAATATTTATTTTGTATTGATACACTTTCATTCGTATGTTTATTGTTCTTGTAAGATTAGTGTTCCTAAAATATTTAACCTATATAAATGTAAAATTATTATTCTTATCATAATGTCAACACACGCACATAAAAATAACACACATTACACATATCCATCCACTCTCATGAATTTATTAAACAAACTCATCTTTAGCATATTTACAAATTATTCACACTATACTTACACATATCATAAAAGTACTCCTTTACAATCAATACATAAACACTTAGAATTAAGAAAAGTAATGCAAATTATAGATAAAGAATCTGAATTTAATACTGGTTATGGATAGTTCTCTAAATACTTTACATGAATTAGACAATATAAGCATTGCACAATCCAGTGAATGTCGAGTCCAAGACTTTGGAACACAACAAATAATACATAAATCCGATATAACTATTATTTCACAAAATATTCGGAGTATTTATAGAAATTTTGATGACTTATATTTAAAACTTACTCAACTTCGAATAACGCCTGATTTTATTATCCTTAGCGAGTGTTGGTTAGACAAGAACAAACCTGTTCCTATATTAAATAATTACACGTCCTATAATACAACACAGCACATAAATCATTGCGATGGTGTTACTGCTTATATTAGTACCTAATAAGCATTCAGTGAGTGTCAATGAAATTTCACTATCAGAAGCGTCTTGTCTGCAAATTCAATTTAATGACTACATTATTATTGGTATTTATCGCTCGCCATCTAACATACATGCTGAAAGTTTTATCAACTATCTTAGTCATTACTTAGAGTCCTTAAAATGTGCAAACATATTGTCTTGACGGGTGATATTAACATTAATATAATACACAAGTATAATGAAAGTACACATGAAAGAATAAATAGACTAAATTATTTAAATATGTTATGTACACATGGCTTGCTTCTAGGACACTCGATACCTACGAGAGGTAGCAACTGTCTCGATCACTGTATGTTGAAAATAGATACAAATAAATCACATGCAACAATCGTAGTGATAAACACAACTATCACAGATCATTACATGATTTTCCTTAAGTTAAACAATCGTTATTATAAAACTACATTTAGTAATAAATTCAAAAGGTCAGTCAATTATGAAAATGCTATTAATAGCCTTAAAAACACAAATTTACAAGAACTGCTTCTATGCAATGACTAACATTTTAACCGAATTATTGATATATAAAATCCAGACACATATTCAAGAAAATACCTCTGTGACATTGGTCCCCAAAACAAGTCACATGGTAAAACCCTGGATGACTCAAGGTGTCCTACGATGCATTAGGAACCGTAATAATATGCAACTAAAATTAAAATCTGATCCAGAAAATGAAGTGTTGAGAATCACGTATAAGCGCTACAGAAATCACTGCAACAATTTAATTAAAAAACTTAAGCGCAAATTTGAGCGACAACAGATAATTAATGCCACTGGAAACCCTAAGATGCTCTGGAAAGCAATAAATGATATCACACATCGCAAGCAGTCACTAGACAAAAATATAGAGTTGTTGAAAATAGGATCAACCCCCCTAGAATCCGCTAATTTGGTTAATAGTTACTTTGCCAATATTGGGAAATCTCTAGCGGAGGATATTCTATCGAAACCTAACTCTATTAATTTTTTCACTATGGATAAAACAGTAAGCTCCCATGCTTCATCTTTTGTTTTGCTGGAGACTGATGATTCGGAGGTTAGAAATATCTTAATGAATCTTAAAACAGAGAGTGCCCCTGGATATGACAATATCACCACCAATTTTCTAAAACATGCGAATGTAATATTAGTACCCATAATAACACACCTGGTTAATCTTTGCTTTAGGGATGGCGCTTTTCCTACTGCTCTGAAGTTGGCATTAGTTACTCCGGTATACAAGGGTGGAGACAGAAGCGATCCAAGTAACTACAGACCCATATCTGTTCTTCCCGCAATATCCAAAATTTTAGAAAAATTGTTAAATAATCGTTTGACTAATTATTTAAATAAATACAAAATACTCTCAATATCACAATTTGGCTTTAGACAAGGTCTTTGCACAGAAGACGCTATTTCAGGTCTAACTTCACTCATTGTTGACCAAGTCGACAAAGGAAATAAATGTTTAACAGTTTTTCTCGACATAAAAAAAGCCTTTGATAGCGTCTCTGTCCCCACTCTTGTAAAGAAACTTGAACAAATAGGTATTAGAGGTAAACCCCTAGATTTATTTAAAGATTACTTAACAAACCGTAGACAACGAGTCAAAATAGGAGAGCATTGTAGTCATGATTCTACCATTACCTACGGCGTCCCACAGGGGAGTGTACTGAGTGCGACTCTATTTTTGGTTTACGTAAACTCCCTATGTAATATATCGCTACAAAATGGGTACGTGTTCTCGTATGCAGATGACACTGCTCTGGCATTCTGTGGTCGAAGCTGGGAGGATGTCCGGCATAGCGCTGAAGTGGGGTTAGCCAAGGTTGCAGAATGGTTGAGATTACATTTATTGACTATCAATACATCTAAGACTAACTATATATGTTTTACTAACTACAACAGGACTCAACCTAATTTTAAAATTAAAATTCATTCTTGTGTTGACCTTAATAACTCTAACTGCCCATGCCCTCACATAAACAAAGTATCAAGTACAAAATATCTTGGAATACTAATGGATCAGCGATTATCTTGGCATCTACATATTGAACTGTTAATGACTAGGATTAGAAAATTCATATGGTTTTTCAAAATATTGAGACATCTCGCAACACCACCTATATTAAAACAAGTATATATTTCTTTAGTTCAATCAGTTCTCGTATATTGTATTAGTATATGGGGAGGTGCTACAAAAACAAAGTTTTTAGATTTAGAAAGAGCCCAGAGATCATTACTGAAGGTTATGAATTTTAAACCTTACAAATTCCCAACACAAGATTTATACACACTATGTGATCTTCTTACAGTTCGTAAGTTATACATACTAAATATAGTTCTTAAGGTACACAAGTCCCTTGCATACAACCCTGAAATTGAAAATAAAAGGAGGAAAACTAACGTAGCTCCAAATGATCCGGTTAAAACAGCATTTGCTAGACGGCAACAGGCAAAAAAGTCCTCTTATTTATATAACTACCTAAATAAAGAATTGAATATTTATTCTAAAACCAGTAAAGAATGTAAGGTAATTCTCATTGAATGGCTCAAACGGAAAGACTATCACGAAATAGAAAATTTGTTAAAATAACACGAATTACAAAACACACACACACACACACACACACACACACACACACACACACACACACACACACACACACACACACACACACACACACGCCCACACACACACACACACACACACACACACACACACACACACACACACACACACACACACACACACACACACACACACACACACACACATACACACATGCACACGCACGCTACCACATCTTCATATTTCTTCATAATAAATTATTTTAGGAAAGGAATATTATGCTATTCTTGTAACTAAAGCATTGTATGTTAATTAAGGAAGAGCGAGTTTTTCCTGTCACAAGTATTTAAAAATACTTAAAAGGAGAACTCTAATATACTGCTATGATTGTTAATTTTATTGTTACAGAATAAACATTTTTGAATTTGAATTTTGAACTAGGCAATGCTGAAAGGACCGCAGCACCGCACTAATTTTGACGGAATTAAAAGTTTTCTTATAATCGACATACGCAAGACAAATTGGCAGATTGTACTTTTCGGTGTCCTGTACAATTTTTCGATGGCTGTGTATGTCTATGATGCTAAAGCTTTTCGGAAACCTGCTTGTTCGGGATGCGGGAAGTCGTCGAGTCTGCGTGCGAAACGATTCGCAATGACTCTCGAAAACTGCACGAGACGCGGTTCAGAAGTGAAATAGGTGTGTAATTAGAAAATGTTGTATTTACATATCACTAACTATTACTCCAGCGTACGCAGATAAATCATTTCGGGATCATTTCGGAAGCGCTTTTTCTTCTAACTTGCTAAACAAAAATCAATATTTAAGGTTAGCTGAGAGGTGTAGCCTAATGCTAGGTAGCCTATATATAATATTCCTCATAAATCTGGCTGTAAAATACAAAAATAATTTTTCAAATTGGACGGGTAGTTCCAGAGATAAGCTTGTTTAATCAAACAAAATAACAAAAAACAACTTTTCTGCCCTATTATATTAATATAGATTTATCACGTTATAAGTCGTAACGTTATAAGGGACGAAATTTTTAACTTCGTATTCTTCTCGTTATGGAATTTCTTAATATTTTGGCATCTTTCATAGGGATATTTCTTGTTGGGTGCCAATCCTTAAAAGAGAAATAAATTTCAGATTTCAGGGCCAGACGTTTCGCTCTTACTACTTACGGCTACCGCTCACAGATAGGATAAATGTAAATTACTTCAATGTACTGTTTATTGTGGAATCAACCGTGTAGTGGCAATTTAAAAATACATACTACCCATATCTATACTAAAATACCCGTGGAAACCACTCTGATCCATCCAACTACAGGCCTATCGCCATCACCTCCTTCTTCTCCAAAATAATGGATTCCATTATTAACAGCCAGCTCATGCGGTAATCTTGAGGAGCACCAGCTGATTAGTAACTGCCAGTACGGTTTCCGTCAGGTTCGCTCAGCTGGTGATCTTCTTGTTTATCTAACACACCGATTGGCGCAGGCGATCGAGTCAAAGGGGGAGACTTTGGCAGTTAGTTTGGAAATAGCGAAGGCCTTCGATCGGGTTTGGCACAAAGTGCTTCTCTCTAAACTTCCTTCCTATGGGCTACCTGAGAAATTATGCAATTGGATCACCAGTTTTCTGGCTGATGGGAGCATCGAGGTCGTAGTAGACACTGCATTCTTCGATTATAAGCCCATTAACGCTGGTGTTCCGGAAAGTTGCGTGCTATCACGAACGCTGTTTCTTATGCATATCAATGATATGTTGCAAACTGGTAACATTTATTGCTATGCGGACGACAGCTTGCTGCCTCAGCCAGAATTGGAATTCCCAGCGTTGACATATTGAATGACGTGCCGTTTCGTAGTCACCCGGAAGTGAAGGCCAAACTGGCCTCTAAAAAGCTTAGCATGCTTAGCAGAGTGGGACAGCAGGTACACCGCCCGCAACTTTACAAGGCGTAGGTTCGGCCTCTCATGGAATACTATTCCCATCTCTGGTTAGGTGATTCCCAGTGCCAGTTCCTTCCATTTGACCGCATCCAGTGCAGAGCGGTTCGAATCGTCGGTGACCGAGTACTTTCTGATAGGCTTGACTCATTGGTACTGCGAAGAGATGGTGCATCTCTTTGCGTATTCTATCGTATTTACCACGAGGTAATCACCATGGAGTACTCAGAGGAATTATTAGGATTAATTCCAGCCGCTCAATTTCACCATCGCACATCGCAACAGAACTCGAGATACCATCCCTACCACCTGGATGATTGACGGCTCAGTACTGTGAAATTTACAAAAAGTTTTCTTTCTTCACAACATCTTTGTACACAAGTTCTTTCTTTGTGGAATTGTCTACCACCAACGATTTTTCTAATCAATATGACTTAAGGATCCTTAGGGACCCTCAATAAAAGAGCCTACTACTTTTTAAAAGGCCGGTAACGCATCTGCAATTCCCCTGGTGTTGCATTTATTCATGGGCGGCGGTAGTCACTTATCATCAGGTGAGCTGCATATTCGTTTGCCCTCTCTCATATAAAAAATAAATAAAGTCGTAAGAGCCGACAAAGGGAAACTGAAACGGGAGATGGCTAGCAGTATCTTTCTGATAACAACTCAAAATAATAAAAAATGCAGTTGCCAATCCGTCTGCCCAGCGTGGCAACTATAGCAAAATCCCCCCTATGATGCGTACTATGAAAGAGGTCTATGTTCAGCAATAGGCTTTTATGAGCTACTTAGATGGATGAAATAGATTTATTGTAGAATGTCATGAAGGTGGGTATTGTGATTTCAGCGACAAAATTTATTATCACTATTTGTGTTGTGAAATATAAAGTATAGCAAAACAAAGGGTTTTTGACCTACTTAAATTTAAATGCGATGGGTTATGTTGAGGTTTATTCCGCGGAATATTTATTTGCGGTTATGATTAAATGTTGCAACTTTTATCTTTTTATTACGTAGGTACATATTATATATTAATTTTACGTGGTAAAGCTATGCTGCAGCTATATTATGGTTGTAGCTCGAATAAGTCAATCGACTAGGGAAGGACCACGCTTTCATAGAGAATAGCTGCGTAAAATATCAGCTTAATATCTAAGTGAGCTATGAGGCAAACTGTGGGGCAGACCGTTGTTCAGAAGTGGACTATTATAGGCTGTAATGGATGGGTGAACGCATAATACGTAATGGATCGGCCTTAGTGCATGACATCTGTTGTGTAGGTTGTGAATTTAAAGATACTTTATCAATTATAAAACTTTGCACAAAGGCGACAAATTCAAGCTTGAATTTTTTGCAGCATTCCTGTTTTGTACGTGGCTAAATGTAAACCATATCGGGAACGCAGAGCACTTTTGAATGGTATTTTCAACCAGACGGCTCAGAATTAATATGCGCACAAATCCTACTCAATAGCATAAGCGAATTTTAAAATTGAGCATGAAACGACGCCGTCCATTGTTATGTCCAAATCTATTTAATGTTACGTCCAATACTATTTAACACGGTTGATGTTGCTGAAGAAAACATCATCAAGTGTTACTTTATATTTTTAGTCTTTATAATTAATAATTGACGAAAATACATAGGTCGACCATGACAAATTAATATTATATATATATATATATATATATATATATATATATATATATATATATATATATATATATATATATATATATATATTTTGACATTATGCGTTCCGCGGCCGCGGAGTAAGCGTATTGTTTGATAATACCAACAATACTCGAATTTACCAAGGCGCGAGTTATGTTTGCGGCAGCTTGGGAGGGTTGAAGTGGAAGGAGACGAAGACTTTTTCCTATATTAGTTTATTTTCTAACTAACAAGTTAACGTAACTACTGTAATGATGTGAAGCATTCTTAGGGCATATAGCTCTAAGAAGAGACAATCGATTGGAAAGAAAGGTGATAGCCTCATGAGGACAAGTAACGTGTAGAGCGGCTCCCCAAGATGGAGTGACGACCTGGCAACATAATTACGACTGGCAACATAATGCAGAAAGTCAATTGATGCAGTTGGCTCAGGAATGTGCTTTGTGGCAATCCATGAGGGAGGCCTATGTTCAGCAATGGACTTGTGATTGATTTTAATGATGTAATAAAATGGTGGCATTACGCGAGAGTACAAAATAGCATAGTTACAGTTATATTACTACGTCCCATTACTGAGAATAGGCCTCCTCTCATTATGGAGCCGAAAAGCTTCCGTGAGTGTTGATGGATTTCGCATGACATCGAAATATTTGGTTTCATAGAGCTGCAAGTTTCCTCACCAAGTATTTCTTAAACGTGGCAAATATTTACGCACGAGGGTATGGCTATATCGTTACATTCTATTAAAAGATCACCGCTCTACATAGAACTTCCCCATAGATGGCCTCATAAGAGAATATTTACCACAACTGTCACGCTTGCAGGCCGACCGGCGACTGTAGCTTTCATTATTTTTTTTATTAGGAAGACACTGCTACCCGTCTCCTCGGTTGTTTCTCTCTATCGCCTTTTACGACACCCACGAGCCATATGGAATAGTGGATATTCGTTGGATAGATTGATAGTATAGCTATATGATCATTTAATTTTAAGTTTCTTAATGGTTATTTTAAATCTAAAACAATTTTATGTTATAAAATAAAGTTCAAATTATTAAATAAGAAAATCATTGAATTTAGTCAATCGCTCCTTTATAAATTAAATCAATAATTAATTTGCAGTCCAACGTAACGTTGTTATTTAAATTATTAAATCATTGTCCATTTCCCAATCAAAAAGTTATGTTTGGAGGAGATAAAGAGCGAGAACGGAAATTTTCTATTTCCCAGGACTTTGACTTAAGAAATAAATTATCAAAATACAAAATAAAAGCGCTGAATTAGGTTTCTCTTTAAATTCTCGTAGATTAGTCCTTATTCTACATCGATATTTTCTTTTTTTTATTTGCATGACTTTTACACTTGCTATTGCAAAGTTTGAATAAATTTTTATACGTGGTCGAGGTATTTTTATTTTTTATACGCTGCAGCTATATTATGGTTGTAACACGCATGGGTCGGTTCAAGCAGGGAGGAACCACGCTCTCACAGAATACCAGCGTAAAATAGCAGCTTAATACTGATGTGTTTCGTATGGTGAGTATAGAGAGACCCTTTCTTACTGGAAACGAGGCATTCCATCTTAGTCCTCGGGGGACGTCAGACGTCAACGCAGATGTGTTGTCAACATCTACGTTTTGCTACTTAATCGATGATAAATGTAGTGGTCCATGGACCAGAGCATGCACTTACCATCAGGTAGCCTGTGTGCTCGTTTGTCACCCTTATTCTATACAAAAAACCATTTGGAAACCATTTCGTAATTACATTAATTTTATTTGGAAAACCTTCAATAAAATACAAAGATAATATTTCAACCATTTTATTTGACCAGTTGGGATGGCATTTCGCCTTCCTTACTGAAGAAATATTCAATCACTCTGGCATCAATCCTATGCCATATTTTTAATCTATGCTTCGACAATGCGGTTTTTTGTATATCACTTAAAAAGACAATCATTCCTCCAGCCTTAAAGGGAAGTGACGGAAACGTACCGAATAATTACCGTCCCATAGTTTTTCTTAGTAATCTGTCAAAGGTTCTCGAAACATTGTTTAATAAAAAACTTGTTTCCTATAATTTAATTTCTTCACAGTAGTTGGGCTTTCGTAGGAATAAATCTACTAATGATGCAGTTCAAAGTTTGACTAATGATGCCGTTCAGATCTTCAATCAATACAAAAAGGTTCTAACTGTTTTTTTTGGATCTTGCGAAAACATTCGATGCTGTTCCTGTTTCAACTCTCTTACTCAAACTAGAAAAGGTAGGTGGCAGGGGGTTGCGACTCGATCTCTTTTAAATACACTTAACAAATCGCTCCCAGACTATCAGGATTGATGACCACAATAGTGATGAGCTCCCAATCTATTATAGCGAAACACTAAGAATAGAGGGGACCTAATATACATGGATGTATGTTCGGTTCCCTCTATTCTTAGTGTTTTTCAACGATTTATGCAAACATAATATTGCAAATTCTAAGATTATATCATTTGCAGATGATACTGCAATAACATTCATCGCAGAAACATGGTCTGTACTTGACTACAAGGCGCAGCTTGGCTTTGGCTTTATATTAAATTGACTTTATTCTCATACGCTGACCCTTAATGCCTCTAAAACTAAATCTATTTCCTACTCAATCAGTACAGTCTCCCAACCAAATTTACCAATATCCCTTAAAGCCCACTCTTGCCACAGACTTACTCAGGCCTCTTGTTAATGTCCAACAATATCCTCTGTGTGACCATATTAAATACCTATATGATTTTGCAACTCGTCGCGGTAAAGAGTTCAAGTTCTCTCCCGTGTACGCTCCTCACTTCAATAGGCTAGTTGAGGATGGGATTAAATCGGTAAAATACCATGTTAAATGTGTCCTAGGCAATTCGCGTCTAACTTTTGAGGAACTGTCGTCGTTGTTTGCACAAATTGAGGCTATTCTCAACAGCCGATCCACTTGTCCACTCAGTCCGTCCTCTAACGATCTACAACCTCTCACCCCTGCTCACTTTTTAATCAGCAGGCCACTTACGTCGCTACCATCACCCACTTCGTGGACTGCAACACTAATCGCCTTGACCGCTACCAGCGTCTGGAGTAGGCTAGACAACACTTCTGGCAGCGTCGGACCAAGGAATATGTTGCCGAGCTGCAGCAGCGCTTTAAATGGCGCACTACGAGTAGAGATCTGAAGCTCAATGATCTCGTTTTAATAAAAGAAGATAACCTGCCCCCTTTATGCTGGTGCTTGGGCCGCATAGCCAAAATGTTTCCGGGAAGTCACAGTGTTCCTCGAGTCGAGGATTTTTCTACGTCCCAAGGAACAATAAGGAGAGCCCTTAACAAGATTTGTGTTCTACTTACCCCATCAGAGTAAACCTGTTAAAAGCTAAATAGAGCTTTCAACGGCCGGGAGGATGTCGACGCCAGATAGTCAACATTCGACCCTATTTCATTTCTTATAAGGCGCTTAATATTATGTTATTTTATAGATTCATACACCAACCGTACATTCAACCAATCACACTACACAAATACTCACCACGTCATTCCCGACACCCGACACTCAAATTCGTTCTCACATTCCCATTCTTACTTCCGAACAAACAAGACACAAGCACAATACCAAGAATAAAATGATTAATAAATCTGTAAATTCAATCGAATAAATCTTTGAGAAGATCTATGATATCTTTCTTTTGTTCATAGCGAACAAATATATGATAAAAAACTAAATTTTGAAAGCTACATTAGTCTTCTTATTGGCAGAGTTCCTAAATTAATTTATATATTTCAAACCCTACGAAGTATTGCTAACCCTACTATTATACGTAATTTTTTTCCTATGTTTATCTCTTATTACATACTGTATTTCCTGCTGGGGAAGTGCTGCAAAAACTAACTTAAAAAAGTTGGAGGTGGCACACAGAGCCATTTTTAAAAGTGGCTACTTTCTGGCCAATTATTTTTCCAACAAATCAATTGTTTAATGACTGGAACGTCCTTACTGTTCGGCAACATTTTATTCTACAAATAGTTCTTTTGCAGCACCGCAAATTCCTTACAGGGAAATAAGTAAACTTCCAAAAGACAAAATTTGTTCCCCTCCACAAGTTCGCTCGTCATTCACTAAAAGATTTTTTTTATTTCCTGGGTTATCATTCTTAAACTGCAAGAAGTCTGCCAGATCATACCTGCAAAATAAATCTTTTTGACGAAACGTCATATTTTTCTGGCAGAAAAATACCTAAACTGATTGTAAAAGAATAACTTATCTGGCTTACATACTCTCTCGCATAAACACACACACGCGTAACATGCTCACACACACACGCACACGCATACACGCATATCTCAATTTTATATCAATTATTTGAATAAAAAGAAAATTATTATAATTGTAGCACTTATAACTGTAAGCATGTACTTATTATTCACCTACTATTATGGGGATTGAGACTGTTACTCCTTGATACAGGTTATTCTGTTACCTTACTATGTAACCACCATTTAATATTTTATATTATATTAACCATAAATTTTGATTTGTTATTTGCCAACTATTTTAGAATAATGAGAATTTGTGGAAATAACATTCGTTCAAAATCAGTAAATATTAATATTAGGAAAATGCAAAAGTGCCATGATTGCATCTTACAATATATTATTCTCGTATAATGTAAATACACCAAAAAAATTCCACTAACCTTCGATTATTATTTGGGGAGATTGCGGTATATCCACATATTGCACAGGAGTATTTGTTGCTTTTTGGCTACCCTCCTCATATTGGGTGGGAACGGCCGGAAGAATTGCATCACTATTGTTGTGTGAATAAGTCAACTAGCGCCATCTAGTGTCAGGAACGAGAGCGAGTAGAGCGTTGCAGAAAATGACATCACAGATCTCTCAACCGACAGCGCCATCCGCAGAACTAAGTTTCTAGAAAATCTATACTCGAGCACTCGTCGCTTTGCGCGTGTTTACTTGAACATTCCGGATATTTTGCTAATTTAAATAAATAGGTGGCGCAAGATGCGATCGAGACAGAGTTAACTCGGCGACACAAGCGAAGCTTCGGAGCGGAATTAAGTGAATTAGTGTGTTTAATTATTAGTGTTTTTAATTTTAATTCGTGTAAAGTAAATTAAAGTGTTAATTTAGGTAATCCTATCGGCAATTTTTATTGTCACGAACTTCAAAATTTGTGTCAGAAGTGGGATAAAATCATGCCGATTTTACCTAAGGAGGAAACGGAGGGTGTCCGTACCCGAAGTCAACGCCAGCAGGAGACGGACCAACGAAGATTTGGTGGTGCAACGCCGCAGACGTCGGAGGGCCAGCGGCCGGCAACGGAGGCCGGTCCGTCAGTAGCTCCTGCGTCTGCAGCACCTGATTTAGGCGCCCTGATGGTGATGCTGCAGGAGCAGGCTCGTCGGTTCGAAGAGCAGCTGAAGCGTGGACAAGAGGAACAGGCCAGTCAGTTGAAAGAGCTGCAGGAGGAACAGGCCCGCCGACAGGAGGAACAGGTCCGCCGACAGGAGGAACAGGCCCGCCGACAGGAGGAACAGGCCCGCCGACAGGAGGAACGGGCCCGTCGGTTGGAAGATCAGCAGGCGGAACAGGCTCGTCGGTCGGAAGAGCAGATGCTCCTCATAAAGGACCTTCACGCTACCTTTGGGAAAGAGATAAGGCAGGTGAAGGATAGGGTTGCTCAACACGACAACCGTCAATCGGAAGCTGAAACCCGAATCGAAGAACATGAAACCCGAATCAACCATGTGAACCATCGGGTTGACAACGTGATGGCTGACGTGAAGAAAACGCTGAACGACCTCAAACTTGGGGATGGAACTGCAGCCCCCGCAGTAGCTACTACATTTTCGCTACGTGGGTTCAAGGTACCACCGTTCGACGGGACTTCTTCCTGGTCGGCCTACAAAATCCAGTTCGAGGCCGTCATGGAGGCAAATGGCTGGAATAAAAGCCAGGCCATGACTGCACTCACCTTAGGCCTGCGCGACCAAGCCCTAACCGTGTTGGAAGCTTTCGGTAAGAAAGTGACCTACGAGCAGCTCCTTGAGGCATTGGAGGCGAGATATGGTGACGCTCACGTGGAACACGTCTTTCGCGCGCAGCTTAAAGATCGCGTGCAACGCAGCAACGAAAACCTGCAGCAGTGGGCCCTTGAGGTGGAGAAGATGGTTCGGAAAGCATACCAGTCTGTACCTGCGCTCATTGAAGGGAACCTGGTGCAGACATTCATCGACGGCATCCGCGACCTGGAAGTCAGAGCTGCTGTGAGGCTCGGGCACCACGAGACGCTTAAGGACGCCTTGGCCCATGCACTGGAGGTAGAAGCCGTGCGGCAGGATCATCGTTCCCATCGCGTCAGGGAGGTTGCAGCAGCTACATTTCGCGACCGCAACAAAGGATACAGCCCTAGGTGCTATGGCTGTGGGGAAAAGGGCCATCTTCGATCCAGCTGCCCTAAACGAACCCTAAAAAGGGAAGATGAACGATCCCAGGAGGGTAGTGCGGCCAACAGCACCGCCCAGCAGCAGCAGGGAAACGAGTAAAAGCCAGAACTGCGGGGCGGGTGCTGGCTGATGTTAAAAGAGCCCCAAGGATCTCGATCTCACAAACCCATGATGGGAACAGTCTAATCATCAAGGGCGAGGTCAACGGAATGCCGTGTAAAC
Organism: Parnassius smintheus behrii; assembly: GCA_036936625.1. NCBI lineage: Eukaryota > Metazoa > Arthropoda > Insecta > Lepidoptera > Papilionidae > Parnassius > Parnassius smintheus. Next base: position 45,102,089 of record JAUPFT010000014.1, read on the forward strand.
TGACCATAGACACTGGAGCCTCTCGTACGGTTGTTAGTTCCCAACTTATAAGTCAGTTCCTTGGGGACTCCGCATACAACCGAGAACGCATTAATTTGGTAACAGCCACCGGTCAGCGTATACCCGTCCGTGGAGAGAAGGAGATAGAGTTGAAGCTAGGCAACGTGATCTACCTGCATAATGTCATCGTGGCTGATATAATGGACGACTGCATCCTAGGCCTAGACTTTATGAGGAATAATTTTTGTGAGATCGACGTTAAGCAAGGTGTTTTGAAATGTGGACAGGAGGAACTTTTTATGGAAGGTGCGTTACCAGGGAACGTGTACAGCATTAGGAAGATTGTTCTTCCGCCTAGATCGGAAACGATTGTTCCGGTTAGTCTTCCTCGAAACGCTGGGCAAGCTCACCGTTGCGTACTTGTGGAAAGGGTAAACAATGACCTTCCATGGAAAGTAGCTCGAACCTTGGTCAGGACCACTGACATCTCAGGAGTACGTGTGCTGAACCTTTGCGACCGGGAACAGATTATAGAAAGAGGCACACTGATTGGTACTTGTGAGGAAGTGGATTGGTTACGTCGGTGCCAATATCTATCGACTGGGACCCCCAGCAAGGATGCAGAAACGAGAGTGACCACACTTTTGGAAGACTGTCGCAGTGTTCTCTCCCCGAACGAATTGGTCAAGGCGAAGAAGTTGTTACTCAAGTACGCCGATGTATTCTCGTCAAACGATGCTGACATAGGAAAGACTGGCTTAGTTCAACACAAAATAAACACAGGTGAAGAATTGCCTATCCGTCAGCGGCCAAGAAGATTGCCGGTAGCACGTGAAAAGGAAGTGGAAACCATGATTGAGGGAATGGTGAAGGATGGTGTTATTGAACCTTCATCTAGTCCATGGTGTTCACCCGTGGTACTGGTAAAGAAGAAGTATGGCAGCATGCGGTTTTGTGTTGACTAACGCCGTCTGAACGACGTTACTAAGAAGGATAGCTATCCCTTGCCAAGAATTGACGACACGCTGGACATGCTTACAGGAGTAAAGTGGTTTAGCACGCTGGACCTAAAAAGTGGCTACTGGAAAGTTGAAATTGACTTTAAGGACAAGGAGAAAACTGCGTTCTCGACGGGAAAGGGTCTGTGGCAATTTAAAGTAATGCCGTTTGGGTTGTGCAGTGCTCCAGCAACGTTTGAAAGGCTGATGGAACTTGTACTTACCGGGCTAATTGGCGATGCCTGTCTGGTCTACTTGGATGACATCATCATCGTGGGCCGTACGTTTGAGGAACACCTTCAAAACCTGGAACGCGTGCTCATGAAGATTAAGAGTGCCAACCTCAAGTTGAGTCCGAAGAAATGTTCACTATTCTAACGGCAAGTCAACTTTTTGGGGTATGTAGTGTCGGAAGAAGGTATCCGCACGGATCCAGAAAAAATCGCAGCTGTAAAGGATTGGCCGGTTCCAAAAGACAAGACGCAGGTTAGAGCATTTTTGGGTTTGTGCTCCTATTATCGGCGATTTGTGAAGAACTTTGCAGATATAGCCAAACCTCTGCACAAGCTAACCGAGGAGAAGCGACATTTCTGTTGGGATGAAAGTTGCAATATCGCATTCCAGGAGCTCAAGGACCGTCTGTGCAAAACACCTATTTTGGGATACCCTGATGCAAGCAAAGAATTTATAGTTGACACAGACGCAAGTGATATAGGACTTAGCGGTGTGTTGTCTCAACGGAATGGTGACCAAGAGGTCGTGATAGCGTACTTCAGCAAGTCGTTGTCAAAACCGGAACTATTGTGTCACGAGACGCGAATTGCTCGCTGTGGTAAAGTCGTTGCAGCATTTTAGCAAATATCTCCTGGGACGAAAATTTCACTTAAGAACTGACCATGCTGCACTAAAATGGCTATTGCAGTTTAAAAATCCAGAAGGACAAGTTGCGAGGTGGATTGAACTACTGCAGGAATACAACTTTGAGATCGAACATCGCAGCGGAAAATCTCACGGCAACGCAGATGCATTGTCAAGAAGACCTTGTCCTGAAGATTGCAACCATTGTACTAGGCAAGAGAGTAAGGAAGAGGTATCCGTGAGGATGCTCAGGACGGACCACCTCGTCAACGAATGGAAGGACAGCTTACAACATGCACAGCAGGAAGATCCGGACATCAAGCCGATTCTGGAATGGATAAAGGCCAGTGCTCCCAAGCCTAAGTGGAGCGACGTCTCAGCAATGAGTTCGACCACTAAAAGCTATTGGGCCCAGTGGGACAGCTTGCTGCTTCAGGATGGAGTTCTGTGCCGTAAATGGGAAAATGTTAGGGGAGACAGCTGTCATTTGCAAATGGTTGTCCCTAAAGCTAAAGTACCGGATGTTCTACAGCTGTACCATAATGATTATTCAGGAGGCCATCTGGGAGTTAAACCAACTCTACTGAAGATCCGAGAACGGTTTTGCTGGGTCCACTGTCGAAACGATGTCGAGGACTGGTGTCGCAAATTTACAAGTTGTGCGGCTGTAAAGGGACCTCAGACTCGTAGTAGAGGTACACTGAAGCTGTACAATGTTGGTGCACCATGGGAGAGAATAGCCATTGACGTGGCGGGGCCGTTTCCGGAGAGTGAAAGCGGTAACAAGTATTTCATGGTTGTGATGGATTACTTCACTAAGTGGCCGGAAGTCTTCGCCATTCCAAATCAAGAAGCTTCAACAGTTGCAGATAAACTAGTTCATGAAGTCTTCTGTCGTTTTGGAGTACCTTTAGAGATTCACAGCGATCAAGGAAGGAATTTTGAGTCTCAAATAATCCAGGAATCTTGCCGAGTTATGGGTACTCATAAAACAAGAACGACTTCTTATCACCCGCAATCTGATGGAATGGTGGAACGATTTAATCAGACATTGGAGAGGTACCTAGCAAAAGTTGTAGACAATCGGCAACGAGATTGGGACAAGCACATACAACCGTTTTTGTTGTCATATCGAAGTTCTGTTCACGAAAGTACAGCAGTGACACCAGCTTTCGCAAACTTTGGAAGAGAATTACGGCTGCCTGCAGACCTGATCACCGAGATACCACCTGATGCCCCACGCAGTATAACCGATTATGCAAATGACTTGCGGAACAAAATGAATGACATTTATGAGCACGTCAGACAATCGGGCCAGCAAATGTCTGAGAAAATGAAAACCCGGTACGACCGCAAAATGAACAATAAAGGGTTCAACGAAGGTTCATTAGTGTGGTTGCACAATCCAGTCCGTAGCAAAGGGAAATCTCCTAAGCTTTAAGCTAAATGGGACGGCCCGTACCGGATTGTAACCAGGATCAACGATGTGACCTACCGGATACAGAAAGGCGCAAGAGGGACTCCTAAGATCGTCCATGTGGATCGCTTGGCGCGTTATTATGGGACCGATAATGCTCGGGACGAGCATGTCCTAGGAGGGGGCAGTGTTGTGTGAATAAGTCAACTAGCGCCATCTAGTGTCAGGAACGAGAGCGAGTAGAGCGTTGCAGAAAATGACATCACAGATCTCTCAACCGACAGCGCCATCCGAAGAACTAAGTTTCTAGAAAATCTATACTCGAGCACTCGTCGCTTTGCGCGTGTTTACTTGAACATTCCGGATATTTTGCTAATTTATATAAATAGGTGGCGCAAGATGCGATCGAGACAGAGTTAACTCGGCGACACAAGCGAAGCTTCGGAGCGGAATTAAGTGAATTAGTGTGTTTAATTATTAGTGTTTTTAATTATAATTTGTGTAAAGTAAATTAAAGTGTTAATTTAGGTAATCCTATTGCAATTTTTATTGTCACGAACCTCAAGCTCGTAATATCATAAGGATTATATAAGCCTAATGCACTTGTGGATATAAGGCTCAATATATGCTTAGTACAGGGATCCTCTTTTTTAGGTAAAGCTGATCCACCACCTAAAATAAATAAAGTATATATTATATTGAAGGACCTACATTAAACAAAATATATATAATACATAATAACTTATAATTTTGTACCTACCTGTCTTAAGGATAGCCATTCTTGTATTTGCAGCCTCTTTTTTTGCAGCTTTTTTCATGGCTTCCCATTGTGCTTTTAAATTTTCAGCCAGTCGTTGGTTGAGTTGGTAGCGAAACATTTCCCTATTATAGAAAACAAAAAAACCGATGGCACGACTTTACGACAAAAGTCCGAAGAGTGGAAAATCATTATGCATGAATATAACTCGCAAACGGGTAAATCATTTTTAATGAAATCAAAATTAGGAAATCAAAGTAATACAAATTATAATTATTATTCGATTTTAGAAATAACTTACAGTTGATTTATATTGTGCTTGGTTTTGAAATCCATATAAAAATATCAATTTTATTTTGAATTCATATCAATTTTACTATCTGTTGGTGTCATTTTATGCCTAACCAGCTGAACTAATTTTAATAAAATTTGTAACAAGTTGATCTGGTCTCAGGACTTTATGGTTGTTTTATGTTCTATATTGATGGGACGAGTTGCAAATGGGACAAGATTCTTAAGTGGAACGAGTTGCAAATGGGACGACCTGCTAATGACCCAGCTGAACTAATTTTGATAAATTTTGTAACCTATTGAAATGGTCTCAGAACTTTATGGTTGTTTTATGCGTTACGTTACACAACCATGTCAGAGGCCTACTATCTACTATAGTCCCACACGATATGATGATGATGATTTAGCCTAAAGCCTGTCTAGGCGTGGACCATAGGCCAAAGATATGTGTGTGTGATGCTGATGATAATTAAATATTTTACTTATTTCCTTTTAGGATCCATGGACTCCATTGTCTGTACAGCAGGATCGGGGTGATTATAGTCCTCAGTTACTAAGGACTCCTGTATCTGCCTCACTGAAAACAACTAGTGACAAAAGAAGTGGGATATCAAGGAGAAGACCTGAACATAATTCCACAACAAATTCGCTAGAAATGCTCCACAAGGATAAAATTGAAGCAATAAATTTGCAAAAAAATATAGCTGCGGAAGAGGCAGACCAAATAAAACTAATTGCGCAAATAGAACTTGATATTAAAAAAGAAATTTTAACACAGGAAAAAATTAAAACCGAGCTGTTATTGTTGGAGTTAAGACAAAAACAGTGTGAATATCAAGAAGAGAACAAGGAAAATTCAGAAGAAATGTAATAATTAATTTCCTACCTTATATACTACTAATAATGTACCTAATTTCTAATTGATAAATATCAATGACTGTTGGTGTGTGTATGCGTCGCTAAAACCAAATGATTCAAATAATTTAATAAAAATATAAAACATGCCATGATTAGTTTGTATTTAGCTTTTAATAACATTTATTTTTTTTGGTAACAATAAACTTACATACTATGATAGTAGTGTCCGTTCCTTTGGCTTACCCACCTTCAAAACCCATAATTTTGCCGGTGTGATAAACTGTATAAAAACTGCCTATAACTGTCTCAAGATAGTCAGTCTTTCACACCACAAAGTTTGGTTTCAATGGGGGCTAAAATAACGGACACATGTTAGTAACAAAAAACACCCATAATTCAAACTTGTAAAACCAATAGTAACAAAAAACTTTTTACAATAAATTTTGAAAGTAATCTGATATTAGTGCATCGCGTGCCCTATATTCTCGGGTAGATCCTGCATCCACAACAGAGGGTATCTGTCCATCATTTATAATTTCATTCCAGGGGGCAGGGGGGATAATTTCTGGATCATCTGGGGGTACTTGTTCTCCTCGACGTCTCAAAATGTTGTGCAAAACAGCTGTAGCGATGATAACATTCAGAATTCTTTCCAGTTTTATACGCATTACAAATGCAAGCACAGGAAAGCGCCTCTTCCATAATCCATAGCTGCGTTCCACAGGATTTCGTGTCCTGATTTGTGATTCATTGTAGAGCTGTTCCACTGGTCCACTGGGATTCTCTAAAGGAGGCATCATGTATGAGGTTGATGCATATCCCCCATCTACTACCAATACTGCATTACCATATGTACCACATTCAAATTGTGCTTTCCTGTAACTATTGTTAAATATGTTGCTATCATGAGATGATCCAGACCATCTAGCTACTATATCTATAATCTCAAGATTAGCATTGCAGATTGTCTGCACATTTATAGAGAAATATCCTTTTCTATTACGGAATAATTTGGCTTGTTCACCACCTACTTGTAACCGTAACGGAACAGAGGCAATTCGAATATGTGTGTATAATAAATATGTATGTAATAAATGCAAATTATAAGGACTTTCTAGGTAAATCATTTTGAACTTGGATGAAAACAACAGTACCCACTACCTGGAGCAGTTGCAGGAGCGCGGAGCGCCGCTGGAGCGCGAACATAATGGATATCCACCTTTACACTCATAAGTGGGAAAACTTATTGTGACGGACGGGAAACTACGGAACCCTACACTGAGCGTGCCCCGACATGCTCTTGGCCGGTTTTTATTTTAAATTATATTTAAATTCTCAAATATGAATAATACATGAATACGATTGGGTGGTGTTGTAACATGTTTCTGTACTTACTTACTTACTTACTTACTTATCGTCACGCACAATCCCTAACGGGGTAGCCAGAGAGAACAGATCGCCAAGTGTCACGATCCTTACATACCTCTTTCGCTTCTTTCAGGTTCATTAACTTCTTCATACATGCACGTCTAGGTATCCGAGTACTCTTGACCCTCCCCTCTTCGAGCAATTTGCTCACATGGTCTTCGAAAGTTAGTCTCGGTCTACCTCGACACCTTTTAATATTTACTTTCGCTCTATATATTTTCTTCACCATTCGGTCTTCACTCATTCGTTCAACGTGTCCAAACCATTGGAGTACGCCCCTATCAATTTTTGTGATAAGGTCATCTTTCAATCCTGCCATATTGCGAATCTCTTCGTTTCGCTTTCGGTCGGCTATGGTAACGCCACACATTTTACGAAGAGATCGCATCTCCACTGCATTCAACTTGCTTTTATGCTTCTTCTGGCATACCCAGGTTTCGCTGCCATATAACAAAGTCGGTACCAACACTGCGTTATGTATTACAAGGCGTGCACCCTTCACCACGCCTTGCCTTTTTATTAATGCATTCAGGGCACCATTGACTTTGTTTCCGGCAGCGACACGCCTATCCACATCTAAATCACATCTTCCGTCCCGGCTGAAAGCACTCCCCAAGTATACAATTTCATTTACCTGTTCTAGACATTCCTGATTTACCCATATTTCACATTTCGTTCTCTCTTCGTCCTTTTCAAATACCAGAACCTTAGTTTTATTAGCATTCAAACGGAGACCTTTAATTTCACATTCCTCTTTCATACACGTGACTAATGCCTGCAGTTCTGCTTCTGATGGTGCAATAAGCACTGCATCATCAGCATACAGCAGACAATTAACTTTTATGTCACCCAATTTCACACCCAAACAGCTATCTTTCAGCTTCTGTAAACAGCTGTCGAGATACAGTATGAACAGCCAGGAAGACATGACACAACCCTGTTTTACGCCCGCTTGGACGCTAAACATGGGTGACAGGTCATGCCCTACCCGCACACAGGCTTTACAGTCATAGTAGAGTGACTGCACAGCCCTTAAAAATCGACCATCCACACCATATCCCGGCAACAGTTCCCACATTTTCTTCCTTATAACCTTATCAAATGCTTTCTCCAGATCCACAAAAGCACAGAAAATCCTCTGGTTAACACTCAGAAGCTTCTCCGTGATCATGCGGAGAGAAAACATTTGATCCGTGCATCCTCTTCCAGGTCTAAATCCGCATTGTGCCTCCCATAAGAATCTTTCCGATTTCTCTTGCATCCTGCGTGTCAAAACCTTCGAATAAACTTTACTTGCTAAACTGGTCAAGCTGATCGCCCGATAGCTCCCGCAGTCAAAATGTGAACCTTTACCTTTATATAAAGGCACAATGACCGCGGATCGCCAATCATCCGGGACATCTCCCGTCCGCCAGCACAAATTGCGCAGCAGATGAAAGCTGTCCCAGACGCGAGGCCCACCGTACTTGACCATTTCAGCAGTAACTCTGTCTAGTCCCGCAGCCTTACCACATTTCAAACTTCGAATCGCACGTTCAATCTCTTTCATGCTGATGACCTCAGTGTCATCGAGGTCCGTGTCTGGCGTGCCAGTCACGGCGTCACCCCCGGATCCTTCACTAAGATCATGACACGCATACAATTCTCTATAAAATTCACTCCATCGCTGCATGACGTCCGATTTTTCTGAGAGGACGTCATTGGTTCTCGAAAGCACTTTGTTCATTCTTAAAGCTGTCGCACCACTCCGGGACCTTCCAACCTCTTTCCAGAAGAGTTTGGAGTTTTCCCTAAAGTTGTGCGACAACCTCTCGTCCGCTTCTATTCTACACCTTTCACGTACTTCCTCAATCAATGTTTTCGCATGAACTTTCTGCAGCTTATATCTTTCTTTCATCTTCTCTCTCATATGCTCATCGTTACTAGAGGCTAAGTAGTCTAACCATGCTTTTTTCTTCTTTTTTACAGCTTCTTTCACTTCGTCATTCCACCATGCATCTCTTCTTTTACTACTACCTCTTTTTGTCGTACCACATACTTCTTCCGCTGCACTTACCATTCCATCCCTAAGGTTCTGCCATATTCTCTCCACACATTCTTTCCTGCCATCGATGGTGTCAAGCTTTTCGGCTACCGTCGTGTGATATTTGTCCCTAGTATCCGCTTCCTGAAGCTTCCAGCTTCGGATGCGACATGTTTCTGTACACAGGTTTATTTTGCAATAACCGGCCAAATTTTACAGAGAAGGTTCAGAATAAGTAATTTAGGCAAATAGTGAAGAAATATTATTAAAAAATTAAACATTCTGTCCTTTTTATATTTTTTATTTCAAAATGCATGGTAACGCATTATTTTAAATGATTTTACTGCGCACGTACACATTCGAATAAATGATGTATTTGTAATATCGGCAATTCGCATGTTAAAACCGCAACTCATCCAGTGGGTGTCGAATAGGCAATTAGGGAATTTCCAGAAAAATCGTGTGTTTTCTGATGGCATTTCTTTGTGCCTTTTATGCTAGATATAAAATACTCTGACTCGCAATGGGTAGCAGCGTCAGTGGTTCGAGACATCCGGTAGATACTGCGATCGCTAATCCTACAACGGGGGAGGCCCACGTTCTGCAATGGACTTTATGGGCTGAAGAAGAATAAGAATGCAAAAAGTATTTATCGCTTTACGTTGGAAGATGTATTCAACTTACTGGACAAAACTTTTCTTTTTTAACTATTTCTACCTTCAAATAGCAATGATTGTACTGCTTTGTTGCGTTGAAAGGTATAAAGAGCCAGTAAAATTACAGGTCTTGAAGCATTCCTTAGATTTCAGAGGTAACAAACATCTAAAGGCCTTCTATTTTTATTACAGATGTCCTGTTTATTTACAGATGTCCATGGGCTGCAGTAGCCATACACTATCAGGTGCACTATAAGTACCAATACATAACTCACCTTCGGTATACTGATATTTAATTAATTTTCTTCATTATAACCTATCGAAAGTCCATTGCTGAGCAAAGATCTCCCCTTTAGACTGCCTCAAAAGGGCGATTTTGCTATAAATGCCACGCTCTGCTTGCAGTTTTTTTTTAATAATTTTTAATTGTTTTCAGAAAGCCGCTACTTACTTTTTTGTCCTCCGTGTTGCTTCTTTTGGTACTCACGGGAAAAAATGAGGGTAGGGGATTCTCTTACGCCACCACTCAGCTATAATTTCAAGCTTAGGCATTATATTAATTAAAACGCACCTTAAAATCAATTATTTCTTCTATCAGAAGCCACGTCTAGTCTGTTATACATATATGTTTTCCTTAGCGTGAGATCATTAACTCTGAGCACCTCCTTTAAGTGTGGTAAGCTTTAACGGCCTCCTGACTGGTAATTAAGGGGTTCTTTATGAATAACTTTCAAGTACAGCGCGCAGGTAGTTCTCCCGCCCATATGATAAACGAAAATCACCTCCTAAAAATTCACAAATGATGAATTATACTACAACAATATATAACCAGGTGGTGGTGGGAGTGAAGAAGAACCCACACATTACGTTATAAAAGACGGATATGAGAAATGCGAAAAAAAAACGTCCGGTATAATATTTTGTTTACGCAAGACGTATAATATCCAGTCTGGTGACGGGCATCAGCGAGAAAAGTGTGAGAAGTATGATGCTGCGATCATCAATCCACCTCCTAAGTGTGAAGAGAAACCCTCTGTACAACGGGATAGACCCATGTCCAGTAATGGAGTTCAGAGGGCTGATGGCTAAGAAGATAAAGCCGCAAAGTGATGACGTAAGCAGCACCACGTTTTGACCCTTGAATATTGCAAAGCCAAAAAAATCATTTATGCCAGATGAGTAATAACTTAAACCGGTGAGGAAAAACAACATCAAAGGAAAGAAAAACCTGGAAGTGCTCGTAATTAGATTTCTTAGGACTGGAATAAAAAAGTAAAAGATCATACACATATATTTTATCTAATTGTTACGCACATACATATTGTGTGGTTGTGTGTTGTGACATTTACCCTACGAAACATAGCAGCAGCAGGGTATTCTGTAAAAGCATTATCCTTCTCTGGCAAGCTGACCCATTTGTGCGACAATCGTAATATAGGTACAGCATGAATCTACCACGTCTGTGTAATATGGTGACTTTAACGGACTGATGATGCGGAAGAAGAATATACATAAACTGGCAAGTCACCATAATATATTAAATAAAAATAAAATATGTGTTACATTTTCATCATCATTATTATAGCCCACAGCAAATCCTCTGCTGAAGGACCTCCCTCAAGGAATGCTACTGTTGTAATGTTAACATTTTTCTAGAAATTTTCTGTCACGCTAGACTTCTCCAGCGTATTAAAAAATAGCCTAACCCTTTTTATGAGGCCGGAAAACACCTGCAATTTCTTTTTTCTTGCGAATGTTCGTAGTCGGCAGTGGTTACTTATCATCAGGTAAGAAACCAAATGAACTTGAGTTTGGTTTCTTTTCTCAACACTGCGGGTGATTTTTCGGAGATGTTCTATATATACTGTTTATGATTCGGAATTTTGATAGCGTGATTTAGGCTTCGGTGTGTTTCGCTTGCGGCGCGACGACAGCGCCGCCATACTTCTTCTATAAAAACTACAGTGGTCTGTATCGCCATCTTTTATACTTCTGCTTAACATGGCGGTTACCGAAAAAATTGGAGGAAACGCCAATTGAACCGCGATGATCTTTTTCTTTTCAATATCGAATAACTATATGTATTTAAACAGAAACAAAAACTTTTTATTAAATATAGATTATAGATAATACTTAATGAAAGTTACTCTTTTGTTTAATTACCAATGCCTTGAAAAAAAAACTTCTGTCCTGCAAAGAACCAACAAGAAAATAAGTGGGACTAAAAAAATAGCAGCTTACATTTATGTATTTTACATGATTAACCCTTAATTCACTACCTGAGTCCATTGGACTCAGATCGAAATTTTAATCCGTTATAAATTTTAGCTCTAGCGACTGGTTTCCTCCCCCGCCTTAGTACCTTCCTATAGTGTCGCCGGTACCGCGGTAGCGAGAGGACGTGCACCTGAAACGCGTAGTTGGTGAGTTATCAAGTCGAGTGAGTCCCATGGACTCATACTAGTGAATTATGTTAATATTTTTATTTAATTCTTACGATTCTCAAACGTTGCTTATTTGTCGTATTATTTATATAAAAACATATATATTTTAATTTCTTTCATTGTAGGTTTGTAAAATGGATCTAAAACAACATAAAGTTGTATATATGAATGAAGACCAGGCGGATTCTGTTGTGGAATCATGGATCACGTAGTTCGATTTCATATATCTTGAAAAAAGACATTCCGGAAGATGCAAGCCACTCTGAAACTGAAGACAAGTTACCCAGGACGGAAAGAAAATATTGTTACCTATGTCACTACAAAAAGAGAACATAACTGCACATTTATGCACCAAATGTCTGAAGCCTGTATGTTTGAGTTGCTCAAAAAAGGTATGCCGTCGTTGCCTGTAAGCGGTGGCAAGACCCATTGCACGTTTTTATTTTTGTATAGAAGCATACATTTTTGTTCTATTATTTTTGTTTTGTATACCTATCAAAGGCTTATAAAGATAAAAAGATATAATGGTTAAGGATATTTGTTATTTTTGTAGAGGTCTAAAAATACATTTGTTTTTGAGACTGTTAGAACAAAGTTTCTTTAATTTTTAAGAGGATTTGAGAAGTTTATTCAGTTTTGTTACTGTTTTCTAGTGCCTTATTTAATATTTAAGAATAACAATAAAAAATAAATTATAAAAAAAGTGTTTTATTTGAGAAAACCACGCTAAGAAAATATATGAGTCCAGTGGACTCATAGAAGGTGTTTACGTTAGCAAATTTCACCTAGTGGATTGAGGGTTAACAACACAAAATCAATTAGAAATAGCTTGGTAGCGATCACTTAATTCCTATGTATTATTATCATCCATAAATCCCTTAATATTATAATAACCCTTTTTAAACAAACTTAGTTCAATAATGTTTTTGAACTTTGAAACTTTAAACAGGCCGAATTTTGTGTATTTCTGCTCTAAAAGCGTATACATAAACACTGAAAATTTTAAAATTCAATATTGTGAGGTTTATTATTTATGAAAATAAAATGACACACTAAATAACAGTCCGTCTGATAGTAAGTGTATACATCAGTACATTAACACCTGCAGCCAACTGCAAACAAAGAAGGCTACATATGCGTTGCCAACATTGAGGACTAAGATGGAATTTCTTAAAACATGTATCTATACTGGCTCTCTATAACCTTCAGATTGGAACACAACAGTGCAGACAATGCTGTTTAACTAAATAAATAGGTAAAAAAATGTTACCCACCCACATGGTCTCCAAGGCAGATAAAGAGTCATACTACTTAGTTAAATATACACATGGCTTCGTCAGACTTTTAAGAACCAGACGTAAAGTTCTCTGGCTTCATTTCGTAGATAAAACCAGTTTTGCTTCGTAAAACCGAACGTAAAAAGACTTTTCCAGAATTTTCTTTACCCTTCCTTAAAAATGCTGCAATTATTTATTTGCGAAAGTTTGAATACCCACGTAGTAATAGCAGAATATCGAATATTTTATTTACTTACAAAGTTAGATTGTATGATAAACTAGTTTACCCGACAGACGTTATTCTGCCCTTTCCTATAGTTTGCTCTTTGAGTTTCACTTTAAATTTATTTTGCACTTATTAAATTGTAGAAAAGAATTAACTGGGCCACAGAGCCAGCTATATTGTTTATACGAATAAACATAATACATTGATGATATATACGAAATATAGAATTTGTTAAAAACTTGACTGCAACGCGCCCTCGCAGAACCTAGCATAGTTATATACGATCAAAAATCAAATACCAGACGTCTAGCGCCTTTCAGAATACTACTTGTCACCAGTTTTATTATTTTACGTATAGAGTAAAAGAAATACGCTATATCATCCCATGGGAGTAGTAAGACGCCACAGAGGGAAACAAATCAGTAGATGAGCACCAGCATCTTCCTTCAAATTCAAATAAGAAACTGCGATTGCCAACCTGCTTGTCAAATGTAGATTGAGTATCATCAAATATTTCTCCTAGGCCTAGGCCTATTTTAGCTAAACGTTAATAGGCAATATCGGTAACGGTAAAAGAGATGGTTATGTAGCCGTCTACCGAAAGCCATATTTTTTCTCTGGCATTTATCACAGTCGCTTTTTAAGACATGAAATGGAGTCACTCATCCATACCGTACGTTTTTCATGGAAATTCTTCTCACGCACGACTATTGTGTAGAGTTTTCCGTCGCCAGCGGTTTTCCTAGACCCAGTTTACTAAGAGATCTTCAAAAAAGAGCCTACTCATTTTTAAAAGATTTGAATTATTCTGTTAACGGATATTCATTGGCGGCGATGAATACTTAACATCGGGAGAGTCGGTCTGGTCCACAGAGTACGGTTCTGAACGACTTGCAATAGACCTGGATCTAGCGCAATATAAAATATTAAGCTTTCCTTTTCATCTTATTTTCTAGTACGACCTATATGTCTAAGAAAACGTACAAGCAGCGTGTACATTTAAGTTATTAGGTGTTTACGTAAATAAGAACCATAATTTATATTTGCCTCCCTAACTGAGCTTATTAGAGCATCCTAAATGCTACATTCGCTTTGTTTTTATCCATATATTAATAAAGAGAATTGTTTTTTCTTGGTTACTTGGAACCTATCCAAAATATTAATATACATACATACATAGTGTCACGACTATAATTCCCGACGAGGTATGAAGAATCCACGCAGCCTCGTGGAACACTAGCGTTAATGGGCTTATAATCGGAGCATGCGCCGTCCACTACGACCTTGATGCTCCGATCTGTAAGAAACTGGTGACCCAACTACACAATTTCTCGGAAAGCCCGTAGGAAGAAAGTTTCGAAAGATGCGCTTTGTGCCAAACCCGACTGAAGGCTTTCGCTATGTCCAAACTAATGGCCAACGCTTGGTGGCACGCATCGTGATGGATAGTGTGGACGTATTTTTAATTGTATCACGATATGACGGTGCGATACGATACCTGATACGTCGCGTGCCATCTCTTGTCGGCTCTTCATAAAATACTACACGATTTTGACAAGTATGGACGTGGTGAAGATACGAGGAGTGGATGCAAATTTGTAGTGCCTACATAATATAAAGAAATAATATAATGCCGACACGCAGACATGATAAGCTAAGGTTAAGTATGAACGCGTTAATGATTTCTTATATTTATCACATTGAATAACATTCATGTATTGTGAATAATTTTACGGATATTATCGCGTTATAATTTACTGATAAAAGGTATTGACAATTGAAACTTGCCAAGTATAATATGTTGTAACAAACTGTTCTAAAACTCCACAGGTCTTTACCATTTAATTATAATAATCTAAATTAAAGAAGAAACAGGTTTATTTTAAAATTGCAGAAAACTAAAACAAAATCAGCTAAACGACACTACAAAATACAATCAGCTCACCAATATAATAAAATTAATAAAATCATTGAAATATACCCTTTAAAATTAAGAGATTGTAAAAATAAATTATTTAATTGGTTGCAGCCACTAAGTTATACTGATACAGAAGATCTTCTCTCAGTGTGAATCTATTGAAAACCGTTGTATGCGTATATGCCTAACAGCTATGATTTAAAGAACTTCTATGAAGCTTGGCACCCCTTCATTGGAGGTAGCCAAGTTGACTTTCTACAATGGTTGAAGCCAACAGAAAACTATAAAAATTACTTATCACATTTTATACCACTACATTAAAAAAAAAAACGACGGGTTGCACTCCGGGAGTGTCGGCAGAAGTGAAAACTTGAATATTAACGTTGTGCATTTTTGAAATTTTGGAATGATTAGGGAATAATTTTGCACGAATTGCTTTAATTATCACACACGTACATTCGCGATCGCGCAAGCGCCTTGCGCCGCCTAAACGAAACAGCAGGCGCAGTCATACATTTTCGCCGCACCGTAGAAAGAGAGGCTGGCTGTCTCTCTCTCTCTCTCTCTCTCTCTACGTCCGTCTTACGAATTTTAGATCACAAAAAAGTGTACAACGCTGCTAAAGAGTTTTCACTTCAATAAAAAAACATACTAAGGCGTAAATAATTCTGTTTAAATTGCAGCCGTATTTTCTCAACCAAAATTTCGAAGGAATATATAATGATTGCATAATGAGATGTTGGTTCGCGTCCGGTAATGGCTTATTGTTGGAATATGCTCCGCGACTCCGTTTTCCGTTTTGTTGTCAACGCCAATAAGTTTTCTCCGAGTGAAGCGAAAATCAATCATTGTAACACATAATATGTAAGGAGTATAACATTATGTCTGTGAGTATGCTACGCGACACTGAGAAGACGACGGTATTTTGATGATGTTGAAAGTTGAAACTAAGCATTTTACTGTGGTGTGGTTTGTGCCTGGTTTCTAAATATATAGGTAACTATATTTTTGAGGTAAAGAAACATTTGTTATCTTTCTGAGCCGCTATATGGCGTATAAAGTACACGAAAAACAATTTACGAGACAAAATGCAGGTTCAAGAACTTACGAACGCCTTAGAGTTGTTTCATTTAATGAGTAGTTTGTAATATAAACTGTTTTTACTTTCATTGGTGTAATTTAATAAAATGGATCTACTAAATTGTAGTTTCCGGAAAAAACTAAATATCTTTACTTATAAAAAAGGTTCACATATAATATGTAACTCGAACTTGGTATTCGAGTTACATAATATTAGATCGTGAGATATATCTTATATATAAAAATTAATGTTTGTTTGTTCGTATTTTACGCGCTGCCATACCGTTCACCAGATTGCGGTAAAACTTTGTCAACTTGTTGCTTGCACTTGCGCGAAGGTTATAGGCACAAATAACATTACAATTTACTTACAGTAGGTGGCGCGCGTTTAATACCGAACAATGTATATGAAAGCTATACAGCAATAAATGTGTTACCATTCCTAATTAAACAATTTAGCTTTTCCAAATTCCAAACGATATTTACACAATTTCTTTTGCAGCTGCAACGCGCCAGCTAGTAAGCATTATTTTCCCCTCAT
The DNA here is from genome assembly GCA_036936625.1 of Parnassius smintheus behrii. Taxonomy (NCBI): domain Eukaryota; kingdom Metazoa; phylum Arthropoda; class Insecta; order Lepidoptera; family Papilionidae; genus Parnassius; species Parnassius smintheus. The sequence continues at coordinate 45,118,861 of JAUPFT010000014.1, forward strand.
TTCTTATATTTGTTCTAATATATTTCATCTAAGGGTAGGTTGCTTCACCTCACTTAACTCACGCGTATATGTTAACAATGGCGCAAACTATCGTCAAACTGAAAAAGAGCAAAATTAGAGTTGTTTTACGATGTTGTTTAACCTACGTTAATAAATAGCAATTACGATAACAGTACTTTACACACTTATAGGAAGTTGGTTGGAAGAGGGAACACCTCATCTCGCTACACAAATCCGAAATGGGCTCGCCAAGACATCTCGAAGTGCCCATTTTAGCTTGCCTTCAGGTCAGCCTTGTGGGTTCCTTTTTCTTGCCTTAGTTCACCGCAGGTGTCCAAGCCGCGGTTACTAAGCCCCCCATGATTTAAGCATTAAGTTCGTCTTATGATGCTGTCTGTTTTTGTAAGTTTCAATAAAGATTAAAAAACAAATTTAAAATAATATTTATATATCACCATACAAATGACTACTAAAAATATAATAGCCTTTTGTAGTCTTCACTACACGAAATTTTAATTATTTATCTTTAGTGGCGAGCACACGCGGTTCCACTATAGCAATTAACGAATGGCGGAGTCCGCCAAATCTAATTTGTTTTCAATTTAGAAATTGTAGTGCACACGCTGGAGTATTAGAATCAGTTGAAAATTAACTATATATCTATATAAAATGAATAACAATTAAATTCTTGGTAATTAGTGAATGTTAGATGGGTTAATAAATTATCACTAATTAACCGGGGTGGTGTTGTAAATGCTATTCTCATATGCACGCTTGAATAATAATGCTGCAATTATTCTGCAAAATTAAGTGCACAAAATGATAATTTTCCAAATAAAGTTTTTTTCTGTGCTCTTAGATTAAAAAATTTATATAAGTCCAATTGATTAAATTTTATAAAATGGACATGTATTCATAAATTTGTTTGTATTATATAGATAATAATCATTATTTTTCATTTAATTCAGCGCAGTAAACGAAAAAGCTATAACTATATTGATACGTAGATATAAATAATTTCAAATAAAAATACTTCCTAAATATTTCTTAACAACCCAAAAATAATATTTACAAGTTTGTGAAGTTAAGAAGTTTTAACTTCTGTTGTGTAGTCCTACGACTGACAGTATTTTTATTTTTATTTTAATTTTAATCTCATTTTCTTATTTGTGCTATTGGTAAATAGAACTATTAATAATACTTATAGACAAAAGTAATTAACTGCTATATATAATCTCATACTAACTGCCTCATTAGTCCAGTGCTCGTAAACGTGGTTGCTGATTATGAAATTTTGAATCCCTCTGCGGGCTTATATTAGTTATTGGGTTTTTCTGGCTAAAATTGCTCGGAGTCAAGAATTTAGCGGTGTTACACCCCTGTACTTCGGAAAGCACGTAAAGTCGTTGGTTGTTCACCTGATCTCACTCCAGTCGAGTCGGATAGTCGTCCTATCGGACTATTAGAGTACGGGAATAGAAAGTGCATCTGTGGCTGTGCATCATCCACCCGGGTACTATATTGTTGTTCTGCGTAGACAGCTAGTCTTTTTTGGACTGGACACTGTGACCCAAATTCGGTCTATATACTTATTACACATGATTTACGACCAATATTATGCAGGAAGTCGATGGATGTAAGTGACTCAAGCCCGTGCTTTGTGGCATTTTTGTCAACATTAAATATAGTATAACATAGGTAAGGACAGTTAAATAGAATGCAATAACGCCTTTGAAGTAAGTAGCATAACTTAGCTTTGTTTTTCTTTCTTGAGCTAAGGATCGTAATCAACTTGACCGAACTCTTCGGAAAGCGACATTTTAACGCTTCAGTTCCCAAAGGATTAACATTTTGGACTCTGTTTTATCTGCATTGTTCGACGAGTAAGGATTCCAGTTACCGGAAAAATATTATATTTCGACATAATTATACAAGGAAGCGTTTTATGTTTATGCGGTAACGTTAAATTATATTGTTTCTGAATACTTTCGAATTTTGTTTACTTTCTCATAATTTAGAAGTCATTAGTATACAAACTGTTTGATGTTACACCAACTTGTAAACTTACAATGAAGAGGATCGAGTGAAGAAACTCGTAGGTAATGGCTGACCTTAAAAGTGCTTTCTTCTAATTGAAATAGTAAGTTTGAGGTAACAATACGAGGGCGGCACTGAAAATTTCGGGAATCAGGGAAATGACACAACATTACTATTTAAAAATGTATCTATTGCTTTTCGAAGTATTCTCCGCAAAATTTGACACATTTTTCCATACGATGGAACCAATCATTGAAGCAACCATTCCATTCGAAAGTTGGGGTCTAAAAAATGGCCGTTTTGTAGGCGTCCACAGCTTCTTCAGGTGATGAAAATCTCTGTACGCGCAATTTATTCTTTATTTTAGGGAAAGTATAGAAATCATTAGGGCTTAGGTCGGGGCTGTACGGCGGATGGTCTAATAATTCTATTTTTTCTTGCTCTAAAAGTTCTTTTGTTCTGTGTGCGGTGTGAGAACTCGCATTGTCGTGATGGAGGATGATGCGGCGGTTGCAATTCTCTTTACGGAGTTCAGAAACGACATGTAGCAAACAAATGCAAGCATACCATTCTGCATTAACCGTTCTTTGTCCCTCAAGAGGAATAGTCGTAACACGGCCGGTTTTGGAGACAAACGTGGCCACCATTTTTTTTGCAACACTCCGTGAACGAACAATTTTTGTTGGCTTTAACTCATTTTCGAACACCCAAACTCGTGACCGGTTTTTTTGTTTCGGGTTCGTACGCATATATCCAGGATTCGTCACCTGATACGATGTTGTATACAGCATTTGAGGATCCTGCGTAGTATTTTTCGAGAGTTCTGATGCACCAAGTAACGCGAGCCGCTTTTTGCTCTTCACAGAGCGAATGCGGTATCCATCGGGAAAACAACTTTTTTACGCCTAATTTTTCATGCAAGATTATTTGTGTTTGACTCATGCCAATGTCTAAAATTGTCTGAATTCCGCGGTATGTCACATGTCGATTTTCCTCAATCAGCTTACGCACAACATCAACGTTTTCTTGGGTGACTGCAGTTTTTGGACGACCTTGACGGGGATCATCAGTGAGCTTGACACGTCCACGTTGAAATTCAGCAAACCAGCGATAAATTGTGGTTTTGGATGGGGCTTCATCACCAAATGCAGAAATCATCCAGTGTTTTTGTGTTAAACCACTTCAAAAGTCATAATAAATCATCGCTCTTGAATTTTCTCGAGTCAATTCCATTTTCTCAACGACTAAACAAGTTTGACAAAACCTTGTGACAAGACCGAGAATCTTTTTTTAAATAAATAAATGGTATTCGATTTTTAAAACCAATGAATTTTCAATTAAAAAGATTTTAATATGACAGGAACAGTGGAAATATTCCATTCCCGATATTTTAGTGCAGCCTAGGTACAAATAAGCACAGCTTTCGCGCACGCACGCATTTACACTTACTTATATAATCACGTAGAGGTAAGCACCTACAAGGGCTTTGGATTGCTCTGGAATACCATAAGTTAATTCTTTCATCCACCATCGGACAACCAAACACTCGACCAATCTCCACTCTTTCATGATCGACTTACCACACATTTGTACCAAACGGTTTAAAACTAAGAACGTTCGTCATGCGTACAGCAAAGAATAGGATCAAGTTGCCGCATCTGTCTTTCCATCCAATTACAATATTCGATGCAAGAGTGAATAGAATTTTGTTAAGTCGGTGCATTTACTAGCTTCGGCTGCATTACTACTTACCATCAGGTACGATAGTAGACATCGAGCTAGTGCTTAGAATAGTGAAAAATAACAGTAATATTTTTTATATATAGAATAATGGTGGCAAACGAGCACACAGTCCACTGGATGGTAAGTCGATGCTGTGGCCCATAGACGTCCACATTTATCATTGATTAAGTATCAAAATTCAAAAGCGCTATCCACCCCTGAGGATCAAGATTCTAGTAAAAAGTATCTCTTTTCTACACTAACCATACGAAACATAGGATTACTAGCCTGGTATTTTACGCTAGTGTTCCGTAATAGCATGTTACTACCCCGGTCGTGCCGACCCACTCATGCTTCAACCAAAATATAAGTGCATCGTGGCTCTACCACGTAAAATGTTATGGTAAATTAATATTTTAATAAAAACACAAATACAATACGGTTACAATGTGTTAACAAATTAGATCGTAAAACTAATATTTACAAGCTGCTATTAGAATAGATGGCTGTATAGGATAATCGAGTAATCTGTTTAAGTCAATGGCGAGCGAACTGGTGCTCTCAACGGTATGTTTCAGTGAGCTTAATTTAAGCATTAAATAGAAGTGATCATTACATACAGGTGTTACACACAGTATATACAGGATTATTTTGCAATAACCGACCAAATTTGCAGAGGAGATTCAGAGTAGTTTATGAGAGTAGCGGCAGAACGAAATTGAAACAGGAGAGGCAGCACCGTCGTCGTGATACAAACTCATCCACCTGTCATGTCATGTCAGCATAGCAACTTGGAAAAAATGTTCAGCAGTGAACTTTAACAGGCTGTAATGATGGTGATGGTGATGAAAATCTTTATTATTGCGTTTCACTTTTGAATTATTTTTAGAATAAAGAATTTTATTTATATAATTTGGAAAATAAATTCATTATTAAAATAAATTGAAATTACAGCCGGCCTACCGAGCGATTTTGTAACTCACTTGTTTACCTGTTGGAATTAATCCGCAGCTACGATATATTTTTTATCCATAAAAAAAACATCAGCTTTTAATCTATACTAATATCTTTACATTACACAATGAAACCAAACGCCTATAGTCAAAACGAAAGCAATCACGGCTCCCATCATTACATACTCGTATTACAGGAGAAATAAAATGGCCTACGTGAGTTCTAGAGAAATTGCAAAAAGTTGCTAAGAATAGGTTCAATTCTCGTATTTTGTTGTCGGCGATCGAATCCCAACTCAACTCCAACTGTTTAGTGGTAGTATAGGAATATCCAATAGTCCATATCAGGTGACAAGGAGAACTGAAACAGGAGACGGGCGGCAGCTTGTTCCTGATTACAACTCAAAATTATAAAAAGAAATTCGGTTGCCAACCGCGTGGCGAGCATATCAACTATAGAAAAATCCTCCTATGAGACACTCTATGGGTAGGTCTATTGTCAGCCGTGTGAAAATAATACAATTTGTACGTCAATGGCAAACATAATTGTAACGCCTCTAAACATTTATGATCTATTTTGGCAATATATGAAAGAATTGACTGCGTGTGTTGCTAACAATTCACATTGCATTGTGAATTGTGATATAAATAATGCATTCTTTATAGAAGATAAATGTAGATATCTACGGGCCACAGCATCCATTTACCATCTGGTGGACTGTGTGCTCATTTATCAATACAATTATATATTTAAAAAATTGTAAGTTCAATTAATTTTTACATTTTTTAACGTATGGATTATAGAATAGAATTATAAATTGAGAATATAATTATAAATTGCTTTTGATTTACAAAAACTGACAAAACAAAGTTATTCACTTGTATTTCAATAAAATGCTTTTAAAAGATAAAACTAAACTAAAGTTGCAGCCTACACGCGTCGTTGCACAGGGCACAAGTTTTCTCTTATTTCTGGGAGTGAGAGTATCATATTAGTAAAGAACCTTTACTCGTGTGGTGATATAAAACAATCAGTAAGCCGTGCTGCTCCAGGGTACGTTGACGGACTTCACAAAGATCACACAGATTTTATTACTTTATTTTCCTTAAGCGCCATGCACTTGGTAAATTAGCACTTATTTCACTGGTGTCGGCGGGGATCATATACGGGTTTCTCGCGTACTATGAAACTTACGGCAAGCGCTGAATCCATGACCCAAGTACTGGCTCTAACAAATAATTATACATTAAATACCATACAACAGTATGTGTGTGTGTGTATATATGTGTATATATGTATATATTTATTGTCTTTATTGGTATATATGTATGTAAACAAATAGAAATAATAATAAAAGAAAAAATAAAATAAATTATACTTGTATGTTATACACTTATGTGTTAATTGTTAACTGTAAGCCAATTTCTATTAAGTAGCGTTATGTTAATTATTAAGTACGCACGCTGCTACCTACTTGCTTTATATATAAAACTATTTCTCTTTCCCAATAGGTTTGCTGGAAGAGAACTCTTATTAGGATTAAGCTCGCCTTTGTTCATTTATTTAAATATTTAATAATTGTTACCAAATTATTGTGTGTACAATAAAGAATAAATAAATAAATAAATAAACAGTTATCAAGTGAAGTAGTATTACAATGTTAGTATATAATTAAAGTTACTGATTTATGTACGGCAGTCATCAATAAACTTTTTGATCAAACGCGCGTGTTCAAACCTCACAATATTACATGGCGACCCTTTCAGGCAGTGCGCTGCAACAAAGCAAGCGTACCGCCGCGGCCTGCTAAAATTATTGAAAAAATTAATAATTAAGCAATACTATAACTCAATTATAGATAATATTAAGATATATCGAAAAATTCACTGAAATCAAGAAAACTATAGTATGTCAAATACGAGAAGAGTCCACAATAACTATTTTATGGAAGCTGACTGAAACATTAAAAAGTATGTGAGCACTATGAGGACAACTAACAAAGAACGATGATACAATTTTGGATTGAAAACAACAAATGCAGGAATATAAAAGTATTTCATACATTTACGAAGAAAAAAGAAATTGTAGTCCAGCGAGTGGAACCAGCAACCAGCAGCAGCGTAGCCGAGACGCCTGAGCCCAAATTATACAGAACATTATGAGGTAACTTCGCACCTATGTGATTTTAATTCTATTTAAAAAAAATTATCAATTTGAGATTGTTTTTATATTATTTTTGTTATTATATTTTTAAAGTTAAATATTAAATATTCTGTGTTTAACATAACATGATTAAGTTGAAATTATTTATCAGGTTATTCACGATACAATTGATTATTCAATATTTTTATTACTTACAATTTTTAAAAAAAATGCTATCATATTACAATTTTAAAAATTAAGATACATTTTAAGCACTTATGTGGCACTTCTATTAAGATATGCAAGACGTAATTTGATAGCTTGTAAAGAAATAAGGGAAAAAAATATGATAAAACATGTAATCTTGTAATTCATGATAAGGATGAACTTATTTTAATTAAAAATGAATGTGATCGTAAATTAGATTTTGTTGTTGATGGACCTTTTAAAGTCTTGGAAGATTAAGGAACAAATGTTAAGATTCTTAGAAATAATAAAGTAAATATAGTGCATAAGGATAGAACAAAAAAGTTTATTAAGTTAGCAATGTTATAAAAATAAACTGCAACCTATTTGTGCTTATTGTCAACTGAACTTTTTTACCTTTTTTGTATCTGCCCTCGAGGTGAACTATTATTACAATGTTAGAATACAAGTTAAGGGACTGATTTATGAACGGCGGTCAGCAATAAACTTCTTGATCAAGCGCGCGTGTTTAATTCAAACCTCTCAATAATACACAAGTATACATACACACGTAGTTGGGCTATAAAAGTTTAAGCCCATTGTAAATTATGCATGAAGTTTCACGTCTCAATAGTCGGTGAACAAACTCACGGGTATTATGCGAAAACACGAATGTGTTGAGATAATACTTTGTAAGTACCTAGCATCTATTGACAAGTGCTAAGTAATATGTAACGGAATTGTTTTATCCACCCACCTTATTCAATAAGACTTGACTTAGAGAATATTTAAAAGATGGTGTGCGTACTAAGATAGTAAACTTGAAAATAAACACCATTTTATAATATTTTAAATAAGAATAAAGAATCATCATTATCATCAACATTACAATCACTGCTGAACGTAGGCCTCCCCCCAAAGAATGTGACAATGCACGGTCCTGAGCCACCTGCATTCCTCGATTTTCTGCATATTTTATAAAGTCATCACCCCATTCAGTGGGAGGTCGCCCTTCAATTCGCTTACCCTTACTAGGTTGTCACTCGAGGACATTTATTCTCCACCGGTAGTAATTTATTTGAGCTAAGATGTGGCTTGCCCGTTGCCATTTTGGCTTACCAATCCGTTGAGCTATGTTGGTTACTCCGGTTTTCCAGCGGATATCCTCATTATTGAGTCTATCACGCAGAGAAACCCCAAGAAAAAAGAATAAAAAATAATGGGAGGAAATTATTAACATGCCTAACAAAACTACTCCTTCAATGCATATAATATCGAGTGAAGAAGTATTAATTATTGTATTTTGTAAAAAAAAAGCTCCCATTATTTTATTGATCTCTGGATGGTCTAATATATGAAAGAAGGTTTTATAGTGCCTTCGAAGGCTTTCATGATCACTGATAATCAACGTTGTAGTTTCACCGCAACTCGTGCCGAGTGAAGACCTTTTTTGGAATTTTTAGGCCAGCCACATACATACGGAATTCCGTTTAAAAATCCGTTTCATAATATTGATTCGGGATTCCGAACGCAACAAATCTGTTTAAAATTAAGGACCTATCACACATGTACGGTAGTTTCCCGTACGGAATTTTCTCCGATTCAATTTTCCGCAAGTCTTCCATAGTTTTTTGTACAATGAGCAAAACGCATCATATTCATGAACTCCTTACGGAACGCGCCCAGTGTGCTTCGCACGATCGAAGCCTGTTTATGTGTGTTTTTATACGTAATCTTATCTCTTTTCATAATAATGATTTCTTAAATTTACGCGAACACTACACATCGAATAAAACTACTATTTACGGATTTTATCGCGTTTAATTACTTTAAATTATTTTTATTATTATCCCGACGTTTCGGGTGCTTTACAGTACCCATGGTCACGGGGGGACTGAGATGTTTGACGTCCCAATGTCATAGTTAGTCCGGCTACCTTTTCATATTATTTTGTTTAATAATTCGTGGAAAGATTTAATAGACATTAATATTTAAAACCAAATCTCGGGATAGATAGACCATTTTACATAATATTGACTACATGTTGCAATATTAGGGTATTAAAGTGATGCACCCAGTAACAATGATACAGCAGAAATGGAATTGCAATCAGAAAATCGTCGTCGTTATTCGCTGGCAGAATGTCTAAACTCATTGGCTAGCGTCTCTCAACTGAACCATGTTATACGGAAGGAAAACACACGTTTGTGTGTGATGTATTTACGGGATGCCGACCTTAACGACGTAGAATGTTTAAGTTGTTATATTGTAGTCTACGTCAATGTTTTGTGCCAGATAATGTGGTACTTTACTAGGTAATACTATTCTATCAGTAGGGCTCCACCGATCGAAATCTGATTACAGTCCTAATTTGCTACATAACTGGTAAGATCTTGATCAAACTTATATGGGACTACACGAGAAGCACTAACTTTCAAATAAAAAAAGAATCGTCAAAATCGGTTCACCCAGACAAAAGTTCTGAGGTAACACACATAAAAAATACAGTTGAATTAAGTGCCTCCTCCTTTTTTAAGTTGGTTAAATAATAATTTTATTCAATGTGCAGTATAGAGCTTAAGCTTTAATGATTTATTTGTGGTTACTTTGTTACAAAACCACAACGGGTTTTATTTTAATGGCCCGTGTGTATCAGATATTTCCTTTGTACTAAAAACAAAGTGATTAATTTATTGAGAAAGGTTAATAAAGGAAAGCTACCGAATTTCACATTTAAATACAGTGACCTCCTTTACTCTTGCAGACGGATTAGGACTGACTATAAACTAAGCTAATGACCTCACGTGTATGTTAAGGATTTTTCAGGTAGGGAAAACCAGCGTAAGAAACATTATTCTCGCAATTTATCGCATACCATTACCGGTAAAGTTTATTTTGAAGGGCATTATCGTTTATTTTATATGTAGGCTCCGTTACGCACACTCAACTCTGTATTTCGTAAAGCGCCCTCCACATTCACGCCGTGAACACCCGTGAAAGGCGTGAACCGCGAATGTGGATGGCTTTCGCGCACGTTCACGGGCTTCGCGCCTTTTCACGCCATGTTCCCCGTTCAGTGTCGGTATTTTATGACCGCTTCAAAGGGTTTACGACGCGTGAACCTCCCGTGAACGCAAGCGCATCCACACTCGCGCGTGAAAACAGTAACGCGCGAGACTCGTTGCTGTGAGGTTGTGCTTGTTTGTATTTTTTTACGGAGGACGGTGCGTCAAAATGAGCGTCAGTTGGACGAACGAGCAGGAACTCTTGTTGATCGAGTGTTATCATGCCGAACCCATTTTATGGGATGCTAAACATAAAGATCATAAAAATAAAATGAAAGTACATGACGCTTAGATACGAATAAAGGAAATAATGAATATTATTTTATTTTCTTTTATAGGATAGGGTGACAAACGAGCACAAAGTCCACCTGATGGTATGTGGATGCTGTATTCTATACACATCTACATCTATCCTCGATTACGAATCAAAATGCAGATGCGTTATCACCCGTGAGGACTAGAATGGAATGCCTCGTTTCCAGTAAAAAGGGTCTCCGGTTCTCTACACTCACCATACGAAACACAGCAGCATTAAGCTACTATTTGACGCCGGTATTCTGTGAGAGCGTGGTCCTTCCCCGGTTGAGCCGACCCATTCGTGCTACAACTATACTACTAATATAACTGCAGCATGGCTCTACCACAAAAAGCGTTGAAGTGACTGATTGAAAAAAAAAGAAAGTCTAATGTCCAGTTATAGAAATTATAAGAAAAAGGTGAAGGATTCTGAAAGGAAGTCTGTAGCAAGCAGCGACAAAATTTACAAGCCCATTTGAATTGCCTCTGACGTGATCGATGCTTTTCTAGAAGAAAGCGATAATTGTAGAAAAAAACTACAAATACAGTTTTCTTTTATCTTTTATATACTACACGTAATTGTCGTGAGCCAAAGCGTATAGCGTCTGCGAGTGTGGAGGGATGTGTTTTTCGCGACGAGTTCGCGGCAAAATTACGGCGTGAATTCACGCCGTGAATCACACAGGAGTCTGGAGCCCGTATTAGATATGAAACGAAAGGATTTTTACGTATTTTGTATAAGTGGAAAACTTTGAGAGTTTTAGGAAATTACCCTTTAATAACTCTTACGTAGATTCTCTTTAATAACGTATATCATGTTGTAAGTATCGCAAAGTTAACTGAGAGGTAATTACAATAAAGGAATTAATGGTAAAGCCGTGGTATCTCAGGGGATGAGAGTTCTCTGAAAATTTAACAACACACAAGTAAACTAGGTTCAAACCCGCTGGTACCAACAAAATTGTTACATATCATTTTAGTGCAGATTATCACACGCTTATCAGTAAAGGAAACATGTTGAGAAAATGGATATATCCGAGAAATATTTAATATATTAAGGCGTTACTTTTTTGTCTTACCGAGTTTGAAGAGTAACACCTGGCCTCCCTCAATTACATGCACTATCTTTGACGTCACAAACACCAATACTAGGGGTACACCAGGAAAGATACCGTCGATATTATGATACGATTTACTTCTGCAATTGAGGGTGGGCAGGATGTCCTGCATCAAAGCAAGTAAAACACACCATTTTTATTTTAATGCGAAATTTAGCTAATTAATTTTAAGCTGTTTAATATCTCAGGAATTGCAAAATTATATTTCGATGACATGTGAAATCTCTTAATAAGTATTGAGGCAGCGTGGTTCACATTTTCTTGCTAAAATCCTTTAAGAAGTGAAAGGATACCCAGCTCTGGGACGCATATACGGCTATCATCATCGTCATGGAAGGCTAAAAAACTTGATCCTAAACCACTTGCATACACCGCTGTAACTTTAATTATTTGTAAAAAGTCATTTATTAGATTATTAAGATAGTAAAAAGATGGAAGGACGTGCAACCAAGTCGATCTTGGTGCGTGTTTAAATGCAACCTTTGGGGAGGTCTATGTTCAGCATTGGACTAGTCATAGGCTTTTATAATAATTATTTACTATTACAAATTTTTAACGACGACGATTGGAAGAAAATCTCACATGCCATTTCATTCCGTTAGTCTCCGGTTCTCCACACTCACCATGTGAAGCGACGCATTATCCTGATGTTTTATGCTATTCTGTGAGGGGGTGGTCCTTACCCGGTCGAATAAATCCAACCGTGCCACCAAGTAACACTACTACTATAAAAAACTTGTATCATTTATTTCGATGAGCTGTCACTGACTGCCGTCGTTAACTTCTAGCCACTTGCGTTTAAATGCTTTGAAAATAATGTAAGAAGTTCCATGTCTCAATTGTTTCTAAACACAGGAGCATTATGCAAAAGCACGAACGCTTTGGAATAACCCTTTGCTCTGGTCGGTGTGAAATTGTAACAGCTAATTAATACATTACAAGCTTAGTAGTAGTGTATCTTATCATAACAAACATTTCTTATGAATGAATACATTATTTACGCCTTCTTACTGAGTCAGGTTTACACATTTAATATACAATACAAACAAGTTTTTACCGATATTATTGCGTTGGATAATTTATTTATATTTTTATATTCCCCACGTTTCGAGTAATTTGCAGTACACGTCGTCACTCGAGTGGGGAGTGGGGGGTCTGAGGGAATCGGCAATTTATTAATGAACATTTTGATCTATTTAATTTTTTCAAAGGACTAAAATTTATTTTATAAAGAAAATATTTTAAAATTTGGGCATATTCACTGCCCACGGCGAGGGGACGGGGTAACGGGGGAGCGGCATGCTCTCGAGGGTGAAACATGTGTAATTTGTAAAGCCGTGTTAAAAAACTTGTAATTGTTGACCGAGCGAAGGCGAGCACCAACGTATAGACAGCCCATTTGTCCAGCCTCGCCATTGCTCGTTGACGCTCGCCCAGCTGGCCGAGTGCGGGCGAGAGTGCCAACGTGTATACGGTTCTTTTTGCGTGCCTTGCCGCATACGCTCGAGATCGCTCGCTACGACTCGTCCACTTCGAAACAGTATCGGTTTTTATGCACAAATCAAGGGCGCTTGCCTGCACTCGGCAAGTCGCGTCCACACATAGTTAAAAGAAGTTTTTATGCACAAATCAAAGGCGCTCGCCTGCACTCGGCAAGTCGCGTCCACAGATAGATATACTTTTTATATTCGTATGCGTCCACATGTTAGTCGCCCATGTCTTTTACAGCTTGGCTCCGTTCCGGTGAGATATTGATCTTTAGAATAATTTCGACAATTGCACTATGCTAAGGAGGGCATCTTTAAGTTTTTTAACTTTACTACGGAATATAATGACAATAATTAAATGCGCTTTTTAAATAAATAGCAGAAGCTACAATAAATTTTACTTCGTCCATATCATACCAATCCTCAATGACGATTAATTACGGCCAACATGTTGACAGCTCCACAAAACCTCGTGAAAATTAGCAACATTGTAGACTGTGGCACTCACCTTGCCTACGGTCACGTTGGCTGAGGCTTGGCCAACATGTATTGCCGGGGTAACCGCGTCGGCCAGCATGCATACCCGTCCTACTACGTAATCAGTAGACAATGACATTATTTGTTTATTTTCTTTGTTATTGCCGTTTGTTTTCAGTACAGTTAAGTTTCGGGAGCGGTGCTGAAGCTTTTTAAAAACTACAAGTTTGTCTCGATGACATTTATTACGATTACATTACAAAAATGTATTAAAATTAATTCAGTTAAATACAGACTTCCTTCACTATGTGATTGTATGACTACGATGAGTTCTATAATGAATCTTATTCTAAATGCAATGGATTTTATAGGATGATCAACAAAATCCGTTAACTGAAAGTATGACGCCTCGGTTTGATCAGAAATAACAATTATAGAGTGGATTAACAACTTCTGTAACGTAACACTTCACAACATGTTTTCAGTAATCTAATATCAAAAGCTTAATCGGAATAATTCGTGGTCAGCATGTTATTGTAAAATTATGGCTACTTGCAATCAAAATGTTTACGAGTATTTAATCAAAGAAGTTTATACTTCAAACACTAGCAACAAACATAAGCTTGTAATAACTGTTACTAGACTCCACTGAGTCAGTAATGTTTTTAAGGGGCAACGTATACGCCTTTAAAAAATCAGAAATTGTACAAAATTTGTTATTAAACAAGTTGAAATGTTTCATTATAAGGAAAATGTACAAAACTTGTTATTATAATATAAAAAAAATCAATAAAAAAATGAGAATGAGGTGATTGCCACCATGCCATGCTTGTACTATTAAAATATATTTAAAAAAATGTACAAAAAAGTTATTGTAAAGTGAATATTTTTTTAAAAAAGTTCCGTTGGGTTTCTTGCTGGTTCTTTCCAGGTTTATGTATAATGTACAGTATTATGTAGTAATCTATATTTAATAAAAATTATTCCATTATCTGAAACATAAGATATTTACTAACCAGTTAAAAAGAATGAGTTTAAAGAAATCGATTGATATTGTGCAAACATTGTTAAATTTACACATCTAATGTTAATCAATAATTTAAGCAAAGAATTTTTAGACAATAAACATTTTAAAAATATCTGGTTTTATTTTTTGTAATAGTAACTAGCAATTTGCACAAGAAACATAAACAACCATTAATAACATTGCAGCACTTGTGCAATGTAATTAATTGAATAAAACTAAATTTACGGATTATATAGCGTTTATTTAACTGATTTTACTTATTTTTAATTCCCGACGTTTCGGGTGCTTTACAGCAACCATGGTCACGGGGGGACTGAGATGTTTGACGTCCCAATGTCATTGTTAGCCCGGCTACCTTCAGTTTTTTAATATTAATTTTTGCTCCGATTTACGAAAAACGAACTTACAGTATCTTGACGTCTTGCAGTGGTATGCTTGGGTTTGGGTTTAATTTTGTTAATTATAGGATCCCAAGCAGATGACAGCACCCAACCATCTTCTCTATTGAAATTAGGATGTTTTTTAATTTCAATAGTCTCGCGTATCATCCTTGGTAGGAATCGGTGTTCTTTTGCGAGGATTTGTGGTGTATCAAATCTGATGTAATCGTGGGGACGATCTTGAACATGTTCACAGACTGCAGACTTACCGGAGCGTCGGTGCTTCACGTAAGTCTGCAGTCTGTGAACATGTGTAGTGTTCGCGTAAATTTAAGAAATCATAATGTAATTAATAGTTGTAAAAATAAAAATTATAAAGTGCAAATAAAGGGCGGGCACAACGCACTCTTAATTAAACGCCATCTATTGGACAAACACGGAACTTAACGTAAATAAAATTTGAGTTGCGCATCTATCTCTAGTATATATTCAGTAATCTATGATTAACACGCAAATTTGACAATGACATTAAGTCTGCCGTTTGCCGTTCGGCGATAACTCGAGCAGCGGTACATCAAAGAGATTAACGCACGAAATAGCACGTTGAAGCGGCCACACTATGTTTGTCTGACTGCTGTTTGTGGGATCCGAGACTCAAAAGTTTTAAGAATCGTTCAGCGCAAAATGATACTTTGCGACGAATTATCCAATTATTACCTTTTAATACAACTACCGAATAATTAGAAAGACGGAGAAAACCTATTGCGTTTTGATAGAACCATTTTTAACAAATATAAAACGACTTCAAGGAACAATAACGCCAACTTTAACGCCGTGCAATGGCATTGAAATTTAATAACGTGGAGCGTTAAAGTTTAGCCAACTTTATCGCGTTAATTTTAAAGCAATACTTGCTGCGTTTATAAGTATTGACATTTTCCGTTAGTGTAGCACCAGCATTAGCGCGTTCGCTCGATTTTCGACGCAGGCAAAGAAAATATACGCTACGCAGGGGCGGGGCTATACCATGGTCGCGCGGCAGGCTAAGCGTTAAAATATGAATATCGACAGTCGACATTTTTTTTTCAATAAAAGTTATAGTTTTTATTTTGTCTCGTAAATCATTTCCTTGATCTACTGCTAACTAATCTTCCATACTTTATTTTATCCTATTAATGTTTACCCAGTTTATTTATTCGCTTATTATCTTAAAAAGAAATGTAATTTTGTATAGTATATCTCTGCGGTATTAAAATTATAATAGTATAATCTACGAAACTTATAACTACTTTACTGTGTGTTTTGGCGGGAACTTAATCATCGGCGGATTTTTGCTTATGTTTTATCGCTTAAACAATGGTTTGAAGTGGATTTTGATACACTTTATACGTGGTAGAGCCATGCTGCAGTTATATTAGTAGTATAGTTGTAGCACGAATGGGTCGGCTCGACCGGGGAAGGACCACGCTCTCACAGAATACCAGCGTGAAATAGTAGCTTAATGCTGCTGTATTTCGTATGGTGAGTGTAGAGAACCGGAGACCCTTTTTACCGGAAACGAGGCATTCCATCTTAGTCCTCACGGGTGACAACGCATCTGCATTTTGATTCGTAATCGAGGATAGATGTAGATGTCTATGGGCCACAGCAACCACTTACCATCAGGTGGACTGTGTGCTCGTTTGTCACCCTATCCTATAAAAAAAATAAAAAATTCGTAAAAAAGATGCGAATTTTTGATTTAAGTATCTGCGCGTGTAAACTATTAGAGAAACTGACAAAACAAGTGCTTCGATGTTAATATAAACCTCAACTTATTTTAATCGGTTAGGCGTCTTATGAACTTGAGTTACTGTCGTCATCGACTGTCTGCTGGGTAGACAATTTTCTCCCGTTCTATCTAAATAGCTGTTAAATATTTGATTTCTTCAGCTACACCTGTAGCATCTGTGCTTCTAAACATGTTTAACAGCAGAACATATAAAACAACGAGTATTTTTGAAAACTCTTACGGAAAAATAATGGTACACATAATTGTCTTATTTAAATTAAACAATAATTAATAGGAACTATAACCTAACATTTTCATACATTTATAATTTAACTTGCTTAATAAATATAATAAATGAACTAACATGACTTACGGTTGTTTTTTAAATAAAGCCGGTATATCGATATTTTTTCGGTTTATAAAACTCCGATATTGACTTACTGTACATTAACTTACGATACCTATATAAAACTCCTACATTGATATATTTATGGCTATCGATATATCAAAAATACTATATTTAAAAAATATCATAGTCCTTGTTTGGACTGATCAGTTGGAATAACCAGTTGAACTGACCGTGTGTGTGGAAATTTCTTTGGCTTAAATCCGTTCGATCTGATATCAGTTAGACTGATGACTTTAATTGACCGTGTGTGGCCACCATAAGATGATATACCTCACATCCTGTAATTATACAGGCTCTCTATGCCCTTCAGAACGGAACACAGCAAAGTAAGCACTGCTATTTGGCGTCAGGAAGAGGTAAAAGCGTGGTGCCTAAACGGACTTCATGGTAGGAAAAAAGTCTTATTACATAAGAAAATTCATTTCATCAGACGGAATAGACACGATAAGGATGTGATAACAGAATGAAAAAAATAAACGGGTACCTTCCATAATAAGAAATTTGAGGGGAAAGGTTTACTTTATCAAAGCTAAATACCGTAAATGTGTTTTATATTAACGATTAAAACGTTAAATAGGCCGCTCATCACGTAATCTGTTAAAGTCATTGGCAAGTTAATGAGTGTTCACTACCGTATCTTTTAGCAGGCCCATTTACTTACAAATGAATATACTGGAAGTGAATTATTTTTGGAGCAAAAAATAAATTAACGATAGACTTTAAATTTAGACAGTTGTATATTTTTATACGATTTGAGTAACAAAGGCTTGAAGTACACCTGATTGTAAGTTAGCAAGCCCATGAATAGCTAAAATCTTGCAAAATAAATGCAATATAAAAAATAAAATACAAATTAATTTTACTCCTTACGATAAAAATGGAATGCCTGATGGCCTATCTTATACTGGCCTTTTTCAATATATCTTTTCTTTACGTGTGTTTGTCACTTTATCAAGACTTCCCCTAAATGGCTGTGGAGATTTTGATGAAACTTTTGGTGCGTGTTTGAGTGAGTCTTCAGTTTTTTTAATAAAATTTAAGTGATAACCGTGTCTATAGAACACATAATAGTAAGTGGCTAATACATCCCATGGACACCTGAAACTTATTTCAAACAAGGAAGGCCACAGAAGCATTGTGAACTCTGACAACTAATAAATGTCTCACAGCCTGTAACTATATCGGTTCTCCATACCCTCCAGATCGGAACACAGCACTGCAAACGGTGCAACCTAATTTGCGGCGCTGAGGGTCATTGGTTCAAATCCCGCACGCAAGAAGTTTTTGTATGGGCTACAAATAATTATTGCGGTCTGGATGTTTCAACTTCTGCAATTTATGTTTGTAAACTGCCTCCACTATACAGGAGAAAACTTTGGTGTAGGGTTATTGTTTTAATTCGTTATAATAATATAGTCTCCAGGTATCATGGGAAAGTAAACTGGGAAGGGTGAACGCTACCAAGCTATTTCTAATGTGTCTTGTGTTGTTAATTGTAAACATGATTGTAAGCTATTATTGGAAAAAAAAATTGTCCGGCTGGGTTTCTTGCTGGTTCTTCCCAGGGCCAGAGGTTTTTTTTTTGCGAACTAGTGGTAAATGAAAAAAGTGACTTTCAATAAGTATTGTTATAATCTACATTGAATAAAAAAGTTTCTGTTTCTGTTTTTGTTTCATGAGTGCCAGACAGATTTAATCACTTCCGATAGATGGCGGTATTTGCATCTCGATTACGCTATCCGTAAAATACTCAGATTGGGGAATGGGAATAGCGTCAAAGATGAGAGACGTATGGTACTGCTCCAAAACGCCAATCAAATTTTTATCAGGAGTGGGGGTAGACAATTAATAAGAGTTAAAACTCCACCAATCATTCGTCGCAGTAATTCTTTTCTTACAAGCAAAAGTGATCGTGCAGCGAGGCTGTAACTATGTCGCATTGTGGTGGGCGGTTGCTGATGGCTTATGGTTTGTTTGTTTGTCCTCCTTTCATGTCGCAACAGAGCGTCGGCGTGGCGTGATTTTTTGTATGGGGATAGTTCGGTGGCTGTACAGTGACATTGGCTACTTTTTTCTGCGGATAAACATCTGATTCCCGTGGGAAATATTCTATTTTCCCTCATTCCCGTGGGATATTTCCCACGAGAATGAGGGAAAATAGAATATATTTTTTTAATGAGATGCTATTCCGCGGAAAAAGTAGCTTATGTCACTCTACTACTCTACTAGCTTTCCTTACCCCAGCGGCGGATCTGGTCTATGGTTCCACCGCTAATCAAAACTCGGCTGCGGAGGATAGAGAGAGCGGTGCCTCACAATAGCGACGCTCCTCCTTCCCCGCAACCCCACCAGCACCGCATCATCGGTGCGGCCCCATCAGAGTCACGGAAGATAGGGCAAGCGGCGCATTGCCATGTCAACACCCCTCCATGACACCACCTTGGCTACAGCGGTAGCGGAGAGGACATCCCTCCCGCCGTAGCCCACCAGCACACTTCCGAAATGGGCTCACCAAGCCCATTCGGAGTGGCCAACCAACCTGCAGCCAACTGCTGCTAAGATGGAATTCCTCACAGATTGTGATTATGCTGGCTTTCCTTCACTTTCATAGTTCGATGCTTTACATGCATTTAGAGGTACTGGGGTAAAACGCCGTCAACATCCTGACTCCGGGAGGCCAAGAGCTGTATGTATATCATCATTACAGCTTTTCAAAAGTCCCGCAAAGAACGCCACAGAGCACGGTACCGAGCCTGGTCTCTGTCTTACCACGGCAACTCTCCATCTAGCGAGGGGAAGCCCTTCATTTCCTTTCTTCCCCATCCATTATCGGTCCTTCGAGGTATATGGCCGGCCCATTGCCACTTCAGCTTACTAATACGTTGGGTTATGTCGGTGACCGTGGTTCTACTGCGGTAATCCTTATTCCGTAGTTTTTCACGCAGATATATACCGAGCATAGCCCTCTCCATAGCTCGCTGAGCGAATTTGAGCTTCCCCGTACGGCCAGCAGTGAAGGACCACGTCTCAGATCCATCGGTCATCAATGTCAACACGCACTGGTTTACAATCTAGTTTTGCGGTTTTGAGGTATGTCTGAAGAGGAGGTAAAATATAATATATATATATATATATATATATATATATATATATATATATATATATATATATATATATATATATATATATATATATATATATATATATATATATGTATATATATATATATATATTCATATACCTGCAATTTTGTGATTTGGAAATACACGTGTACTCTTCTTACAATAAATATTTATTACAAATGCACATATTATAATATAATAATAATAATATAATAAATGTATATATAATCTAATATATCAAAATTTAATGTTTGTTGCCGTAAAATTATGTCAACTTATTGCATGCACTAGCGCGTAGGTTATCCGCATATTACAATTAATAGTACCTACAAATTTATTTAAAAGTTATTTATCAATTAATTTCAATGAATGCATTATCATTATTAATTAAACAATATAGGTAGCTATTCCAAATTTAAAACGATATTTCCACAATTATTTCTCCTGCAGCAGCAAAATTAAAAACGATTTTTTAGAACTAGATTTTATTTTTGCAAACTGAAAACGCTCTATTAAACTTTAAAATAATAAGGAACGAACGACCCGTCTTAAATATTGGATTTTCAAACTATATCCAGTCTGCTTGGTACCTAAAAGCCAGTATAAACCAACGATCAGACACGTAATGGCCCAATTTAATTTTCTCCTAACGGCCTTAAGGCAATAGCTGCTGAATATTTTTGCGAATATTGCAAAATACTCGAGCGATGCCAAATATTGGTCCTTTATCTAAGTTCGGTTAAATGTTGATTTCTTCATTCCGGCTATTTTGTTTTAAAGCCGAATGCTGTGCAAATTATTGATTTCAATTTTGAGTAAACATAAAATCGTTTCTTAACGCTGCTATTATCTTTTTCCACTTGGATTTTACTGGGTCTATTTTAAGTCCAAATTCCAACATACTATGCCTTCACGTTTTAATGTAGTCACTGATTTTAAAAGTATGTCTATGTGTGCATGCGTGTGTGTGTTTTTACAAAAGTAGAGGTGAAAAACAAGCACACTGTATAACTTGATGATAAGTTTAATGCTGTGGCTCAAATACATCTAACTTTTTTAATTATTAGTACCGGGCAGATACCGGTGAGTTGGTACCAGTAATATAAAATAAAAGTTTTTATATAGAAAAAGGGAGACAAATGAGCACACAGTCTACCTGACGATTGGTGGATCTGTGGGTTAAAAAGGATCTCTGGTTCATTACACTCACTATATGAAACACAACAGCATTAAGCTCCTATTTCACGCTTGTATTCTGTGAGAGCGAGGTCCTCCCCGGTCAAGCCGACTAATGCGTGCTGGCACCATAATGCAACTGTGGCGTAATATAACATCTTTGATGTAATATTCAGGAACGATTTTTTGCAAAGAACCGTATACCACCGTGTTAGCAATAAAATTATCTTTATTTCCTCTACGACGAGGATCTACGACCTCAATTTATTAACGTAGTAGAGGTAGTTTTTTTTGGTTAAAATTAAATAAAAAAGGGTATCCACGATGAACATATTTTATATAATAACTGATCGGCGATATATATTTATATAGTATATTATAAAATACTTAATGTCCATAAATCAAGGATTCCGATTTAGGTTTATTTATTTATTATTTACTTTATATTTATTTCGGAGTTTTTGCTAACACCGTTTTAACCGATCCAGTAGTAAAAGCATAAACTTTTTCATTAAGTATTACTTGTAATTTACCATTAACTGCATTATCATTATTACTAATAAATAATAATGATAATAATGGAGGGCCGGCTTAAACTTCCCTAACCGATAACACTCAAGAAACTTTCTTCCTCGTTAGTTTTAGGATTTTCGAACACGGTTCATTGTCAAGCTTGCTAATTCGTTATGTTATCTCTGTTACACTATTCTACACCTGCCACTAACGGACCTTCTATTCCCATGGTGTTGCAGTAGTTCACGGGCGGTAGAAATCACTTATCATCAGATGAAACGCATGCTTGTTTGCACCCTCTTATAAAAACACTCTGGTCTTACTGCAGATACAAGGGTGGATTGAAAAGTACTCGGCCTAACCAAGAAAATAAACACATACTAAATCAGTTATATTTTTATTTTTCTACATAATCACCATCAAGTTCAATACACTTTTGCCACCTCCCCTTCCAAGCATTTAGACCGTTGAAAAAAAATGATTCTTCCTTAGAGTCAAAATATGCGTCTACAGCTGCTTTGACCTCGTCGTTTGTCGAAAATCTTTGACCTCCCAAGTGCTTTTTTAGGTTAGGGAACAGAAAGAAGTCTGATGGTGCCAGATCAAGTGAATACGGCGGATGCGGTAACAGTTCAAAGCCACAGTTGTGAATTTCAGCCATTGACTGTACTGACGTGTGAACACGGGCGTTATCTTGATGAAACAGGACTTTTCTTCTGAGCATTCCTCGACGTTTTTCTTTTATTTCCTCTCGTAAACGACGTAGTAAGGTGCAGTAGTAATCAGAGTTTATAGTCTGACCCCTTTCAACATAATCAATCATAATCACACCTTTCGAGTCCCAGAATACTGAAGCCATCACCTTATTTGCCGACAAAATCGACTTAGCCTCTTTAGGGGGTGGTGAACCAGGTCTTCTCCCCTGTTTTGATTGTTGTTTTGTTTCCGGTGTACAGTAATGAACCCATGTTTCGTCCATAGTAACAAAACGATTCAAAAAATCATCTGCATCGGCTTCAAATAACTCCAAACAGTCGCGTGAAATAGTCAATCGCGTCCTTTTTTGTTCAACTGAAAGCAGTCGCGGAACCCACCTCGCAGACACCTTGTGGAAACACAACTCGTTGACAATGATGTTTTGAGTTCGTTCATAAGAGATGCCTATAATCTCGGCTATCTCTCTAATTTTTAATCTGCGGTCTCCCATTATTAAATCAAGTACTTTTTTAATATTTTCGTCAATAGTTGACGTCGAAGGCCTTCCAGAGCGGGGTTCATTTTTCACACTCTCTCTACCATGCTTAAATTCTGCTACCCATTTTTTGACGGATGAATATGACAGAGCACAATCGCCTAATGTACTGACCATGTCATCATGGATGGCTTTTAATGATAGCCCCTTCTTATGGAGGTACTTAATGACGGCACGCTGCTCGATTTGCTCCATTCGCGGAAATTATATCCGATTACTTTGTTAATAAATTTCTAAAATCACAACTAATTATCGCACACGTTTCGAACTTCACACAATGAACTAGTCTGAACTGAACTAAATAATGTGGGTAGATTTGATTTTTAGAATTGAATGGATCTGTGTTAGGCCGAGTACTTTTCAATCCACCCTCGTATCTTCTTTATTTAGGACTTTATCGGCCAAACTGTCAATATTTTGAAGATGGGCCAAATAAAGAGTACCCGTAACCTAGGAGCATGTATGCATAATTACATGGACGAGAGAGAGCGAGAGAGGTATGTCGAGATCATTTCAAATGGAAGTCAATCAAAAAAGTCAATAGACATTAGAGTTTATGTGTGTAGGTATATGATTATATCAAGAAAAGAAACTTTGAGTATAACCCTTTACTTTTTATTTATTTATATATTATTATGAGCTTTCTCTTACGACCAGCAGTGATTCTTGACTCAATGACTATGAACCATATTAAAAAAATAATGTACTCCAGATCAAATTTCGGTCACGGCCTGTCCTCAACGGAGGCTAGCCATCGGCGCAGGACAGGATTATAGTGCCCAAGTGTATGCGCAAGCACAGGTGCACTCTCTATTCCCTCACTCTCGTAATCCGATGGGACGGTAAACCGACACGACCGGGAGAGAGATCAGGCGCAGGACCAACGGCTTTACGTGCTTTCCGAGGCACGGAGGTAAGACACCGCCAACTTCCTGACTCCGGCCAGCTACTGAGAATTTCTTGACAGAAAAACTCAATAATTGATTTTTTGGCCCGACCCGGGATTCGAACCTAGGACCTTATGATCAGCAGTCGCACTACCACAACCACTAGACCAACGAGGCATTCAGATCTTATTATAATTTTTTTTTATAGTATAGGGTGACAAAGGAGCACACAGTCCACCTGATGGTAAGTGGTTACTGTGGCCTATAGACATCTACATCTATCTTCGATTACGAATCAAAATGTAGATGCGTTGTCACCCGTGAGGACTAAGATGGAATGCCTCGTTTCCAGTAAAATGGGTCTCCGGTTCTCTACACTCACCATACGAAATACAGCAGCATTAAGCTACTATTTCACGCTGATATTCTGTGAGAGCGTGTTCCTTCCCCGGTCGAGCCGACCCATTCGTGCTACAACTATACATCTAATATAACTGCAGCATGGCTTTACCACGTATGAATATATAATACTGGTATAGTTAAGGAACGCGTAGTGAGATGTGTGACAATCTTTCGAATGGTGTCAAACCAAGTTGATTTATCGTGTGTTGTCAATAATAAATAAAAATTGTTCTCATTAGTATGACTACTTACATAAAACATTTAAATTTATGATAAGCAGTGGCGTAAAAAATGCGAGACGTTATATTAAGGTCAACGTTTACCCAACCTTCCCTCTAAGGTAAGCCGTAATAACCTAGAGGCTAAGCGCTCGCGTACATTGTAGCGTTCGAAAGCGGGCTAGTTCTAATGAAATAGTTAATAGCACAACTCGGCAACAAAGAAAAATATCGTTAGAAAACCTGCACATTTCCTTTTTATATGAAACTAAAGCTAAAAACGAATTTACAGTCCACCAGATTATAGGCTTGAATTCGTGAACTTTTGTATACGTGATAGAGCCACGTTGCAGCTATATTATGGTTGTAGCACGATTGGGTGGGCTCGACCGGGGAAGGGCCACGCTAACACAGAACATCCGCGTTAAATAGCAGCTAAATACGGTTGTGTTTTTTATGGTGAGTGTAGAGATCCGAAGATCCTTTTTTACTGGAAATGAGGCATTCCATCCGAGTCCTCAGGAGTGATAACGCATCTGCGTTTTGACTCTTAATCGAGGATAAATGTAGATGTCTATGGGCCACAGCATCCACTTACCATCAGGTGGAATGTGTGCTCATTTGTCACCCTTATTCTATTAAAAAGAGACCAATTCAGTCCATGAACACATGCAGCCAATTTCAAATAAAGAAAGCTACAGGTGTGTAGTCAACTCTGGGGACTAAGATGGAACTTCTCACAGTCTGTAATTATACGGACTTTTTATTCCCTTCAGACTGGACTGTAACATAGTGGTGCAGCTCGCACTTGAGAAGTGCAGCGCACTAATTGCTAATTACTCCAAGAATCTTCATAGTACGAAACACAGGCCGGAGCCAACAGTAGGAGACATGTAATATAGTGTATACGGCGTAAATGGCAATGAATAACTCCGACTTTGTGTATTGTGATGGCTCACAGATATGATGAAAACGTAACGAAATAGCAGCTCAAAACAATCTTGAGGAAAAATAATCTATCGTAGTGTTCATAGTGGTAAATTGTTTCTTGTACTTAAGATAGCCGTGGTAGCTCAGATGGTTAACGCTTGCTGTAGATGTAACAGAACGCGAGTAACCTGGGTTAGATCCCCGCCGGCACCGATGAAATTGTTAATTGCAATTGTAAGTGCTGATTTACCATGTGCTCAACGGTGAAGGAAAACATCGTGAGGAAACCTGCATGTCTGAGGAATAAGAAAAAAAAATATTTCGAAGACATGTGAAGTTCGCCAACACGCATTGGGGCAGCGCGGCGGACACTTCCTTGCCCTAAAAGCCTCTCAGAAATGAGGGGAGGCCTGTGCCCAGCAGTGGGACGTATATAGGCTGTAACTTTACTTTTTTTACTTTTACTTAAGATAAGCAGATATTTAACTATTAATAAGTACTATATCTTGTCATTAAGGAGTGACATTAAGGAGTTTTGTTGCCGACAAACTGGCTTACAGTTGGGCAAATTTAAAAAGCGTAGAACGTATACTCTTTGACAGGATAAATAAATAAATAAAAATGTAGTTTACTATAGAAGAGACGTTGCTGCCTAATAGTGGACTGTTTATAGCATAACGAAGATGATAATATTCGGTGCGGTGCATTTTAGTTAGTGGATACAAAGAAAATTGAGCGTAATAATAACATAAATAAATTTTCCAGAATTGTACGGTTTTTTTATTAACATCATTATTGCAACCTGACTACCTCATAGGTCTACTGGTTATGATCGGGACTGCTGATCATGTGCTCCCGGGCCCGAAATCAGATGTACATACTGGAGTATTATAATCTCCTGTCCTGTGCGTGTGGCTAGTCTCTGTTGAGACTGGCCGCTGCAAAAGAAATTCGGGGCGGACGACATTTTAATTGCAATCTATTTATTACAGGATCAGGGCTAAACATCAACAAAAAAAAAACGACTTATACCCTATTTCCACTCTCTCCATCTTCATCTTCCATTCAACTCTCATAAATAAATAAATAAAAATGTTCTCTAATACTCTACACTCACCATACTACACTACAAGCCTGATATAGCGGCATTAGGCTGCTGTTTTACTCTGGTATTCCTTGAAAGCGTGGTCCCTCCTCGGTCGAGCCAACCCATTAATGCTACAACCATGATATGTATGTAAGAAGACTTTTTTGATTTCGTAAATTATAATTTATTTAATATCCTGTTCACCAGAGCAGACAGCATGTGGTTGCTTCATTAGTGTGAGTGAAAATATACAAAATAATTTCTTCATTACTGCACTCGACGTACGAAACCAATGTATTATATAGAGTAGTCTCCGTAGCTTATCGATATGTGATTTAAAATGTGTTTTACGAAGTTTTATAACATGCTTTTATATATTACTAGCTGCCTCAGCAAATGTTGTTCTGCCCTATTCGGTAGTATATATATATATATATATATATATATATATATATATATATATATATATATATATATATATATATATATATATATATATTGAATACGAGTAATTTTGATCAATAAATCAGTTCAAATCTTGACTACAGCGCCACCTATAAGATTTAAAATTAAGTTACGCAGCCATTAAAAGACACACGATTGATTATTATTGCAAGGTAATAGAAAAGCTTTTTTCACGAACAAGTAAATGTATAAATAGGGCGTTTGAAGTCCTGATGTCATAGTTAGCCCGTCTACTTTCATTTTTTGAATATTAATGAAATTATCTCGAAGTCTTGTAGTTGTATCCTTTCTTTTTTCCAATGTTTTCCTCCTGTAATCCATTTTTTCTATATTTTATGGTGTACAATATAGTATGAAGAAAATTCTTAGGTACTTTATGTCTTGCGTAAAGAAATCATTTTATCTCCAGCTATCGGTAGCTACAGTATCCTTTTGGTATATCGTATAAACGATTCTTCACTCCCGCTGGGTTTCTTACTGGTTCCACCTAGTACAGTGGTTTTCTTCCAAACCAGTAGTAAAAGTTAAACAAATACTTTAAATAAAAATAAATTGTAACCTATGTACAAAATAGGGCTTTATAAATCTACTAGTTAAAAAGAACTGACAAAATAAATCCATCTGGAAAATTATTTACTAAGCCTAGTAGAAGTGAAAGCCTTCAGCCAAGTAACTATTGCAGTTCGTTGCAAGTGTAAGGCCGGTGTACAATCATTGCAGCATTCAAAATAGATAACGCTAGTTACACTGGACTTGCGAGATCCGAATATATTTGATGGATTACAAAGCTGCTTCCATAGGAAAAAAACACGCCTGTCAAGCACGGCGGTAATGACAATCTATGGGCGAGGCCTGTAATATCAATATGAATTTTTATAGAATGTAATGAATGGATAACAAAAAATACTAAGCAGTGAATTAATGGACCTAGTAAACAAAAATAAAAATCAATAAATAGGAGAATAAATCTTTATTTTAACAAAAAAAAATAATTAAGAACACACAGAAATAACAATATATGAAATCGAAAATTGTTGCAAGATACGTTTCTTGTTCCAGTGGTCTTAAATATTATTTTAATAGAACCGAAAGGAAGTACGAAAAAAATTATCTTATCGAAATTTCGCATCTCTATTTTAATTGTAAATTTTCTTGCGAATAGCATTAGTATTTAATTAAAAGTTGTCTCACGCTTCCCCTTCAGAATTTGCGGTTGTCGACCGCTTTCATACAATCTGAAATGAACTCGCACCGCGTTTGAGTTATCTGTACGACGTTGCTTGCTTTGGCTAACGGTTTACACTCGATTATTTTACGCTAGACTGAAATGCCTGTAACATCCGTATGAATAAATACAAGAGGAATAATATCAGGTAAACACAACCGTGGTACCTCAAGGATAAGTGGCGCTCGTTGTATACACAATACGTGAGCATTCTCAATGATCTAGTGATTGTGTAGAGCAACTACAGATCATGAAGACCTGGATTCTAATCTCGGTTCAGGCCAAAAAATCAGTAATTGAGAAATTTCCAAAAAGTTTCCCAAACATTAGACTAACGCGGAGTTATAATTTATATATATCGTCAGAAATAAGAAAATGCCTGCATCCAACTTTAGGAACGTATGTGGGCTCAAACTTTGACTAAAGTCTGGAATGGAATAATACATCCCTTTCATAAAAATGAGAGATGACATTGTGTCGAATATTATCGCCCAATCTTAGTTTTGACTGCGTTGTCAAAAGTACTTGAAAAACTTATAAATCGTTTAATGAAATATCTAACGCAATAAATGATCGTAGTAGCCTGTTTCAACGTAGACTATGCAGGACATGAGACATTATGTACGAACGATTCGGTAAAAAGTTTTCTATATTATGTACGTAAGTACCAAGAAAGTGCCTCCGAACTACTTTAATGATAATAATAATAATAATAATAAGAGCCCGATCATACTAATTACGTAAAGGCGATAGACTTTCCTCGATTGAGTTTAATTTTTTTTAATTTGTTTCAGGACTATATATAACATAGATAGTTATTAGTTGATGGAGCTTTCTTATTTAGATCCAGCCTTAACCGTTGTATGGGAACCAATTGTTGGCTAGAGAAATTCGGGAGCAAATTGTGGATTATGTTATTGAGATCATTTTGATGTTTTTTCCTTCCCCCGGCTACACCTGCATAGGAACTACTAATGACGTGGTATTAAGATTTAAGAAAATCAAGGACCATATATTTTATACATTTTTGGCTTAGAAAAGGCAATAAAACTTAAAATTTTTCTTTAAAAATACCCTGGATCTCTTCTTAAATTGCTCTCTGTCTGTTCGTAAAGTTTCACCGCAATCGGTTAATACCATTTCGAAGATAAACCCAGACAGAAAGACCTTAGCATAATAGAAGCTATTAATTTTAATAATACAGACAGACACTTCAATTTTATTTATATGTATAGTGTGAAGCACAAGCATATAGTTTGCCCAATTCGTTTCGTGGTTCGTTTTTGATTCGTTGATTAGTCTGATTAAATGAATAACAAAATGTTTTCACCAGATTAGTATCTTCCCTGATCTTTGCGACAGTTAAAAGTGCAAATAAATTGTCATTTTTTATAACAAAAAATACTAATTTCACGCGGACGAAGTCGCGGGTACAGCTAGTACTTAGTTAAATAAAACCTGACTAGATGTAATGCCTTGGCAGCGAAGGCGATACCACCGAGGGTTAGGGTGAAAGGGAGCGATATACATTTGAACCCGGAGCGGTCCTTCACGGAGTTCCAGTTTCCATAGATTACCCGAGAGGGTGACCGGGCTTAGCTGTTCGCAGAAACGACCACAGGAATAATTTGTTACCCACACATGTTAGTTACCTCGTGAGCCAGCTCCAGACGATATCATTTATTATTATTCTTTTTATAAGTAAGATAAACTATACAGTCTCTGTATTCGTAATGACTACTCTGTTATTCTTGAGTTGGTATGCGAAACGGAATGGCGTCACCAATCTTAACAGCCGGAACACTGGGGCCACTAAGAATTACATTCAATTATTTTCCGCGCAGAACTTATATTTGACTTCTATTTTGTAAAAATAAACCGCATTAAAAATATTTTAGCAGAAAATAATAAACATCATTAATTTATTACACATCATGCCAATAACACGAACATCTTAAAATGAACACGTGTTTATTCCTGTGTTTATGAATATTGTTTGCCTTAGTCTTCTTAGCCTTTATTGTAATCTTCTAAATTTTATAGAATAAGGTTGAAAAACGAGCATACAGTCCATCCGACGGCAAATCGATACTGTAGCCCATAGCCACCTACATCTGTCCTCAATCAAGAATAAAATGCAGATGCGCTGTCACCCCTGAGGACTAAGACAAAATGCCGCATTTCCAGTAAAAGGGTTCTCTACACTCACCATACGAAACACAGCACCATGTGCTATTTCACGCTAGTAATCTGTGAGAGTGTGGTATATATATTTGTATAGTAATACATTGTCATTGTTCAGTAATAAAACACAATACGCAAATTTTATGCCGAGGCGCAATGATCTGCTGCGATCTGAGGGCCAGTTATACATATAAAAATTATATAAAAATGACTTATCCAGAGTGTACCGTGTACAATCTAATTACTAGTATATTCTACCGTGTGGAACAAGCTACCAGGAGATGTCAACGTTTTGCTGATCTTGAGTATAATGATTTCTTACATTTACGCGAACACTACGCATATGAATAAAACTAGTTTTTTTACAGATTTTATCGCGTACATTAACTTATTTTATATTCTACAGACGTTTTCTTAAGCACTTTACACAAATCATGGTAACGGAGGAATTGAAGTGTTCAACGTCCCAATCACAAAGTTAACCACGGCTACTTCCAGATTAAAATTATTAATTGTTGTTCTGATCGACGCAGTATTAACCCATAGTATCATGAAGTCTTGCAGTTGTGTGCTTGGGTTGGGAATTCATTTTATTAATTAGAGGATCCTAAGGAGATGGTAGCACCCAGCCATATTCCTTATTGAAATTAGGATGTGTTTTGATTATAATAGCTTCGCGAATCATCCTTGGAAGGAATCGGTGTTCGTTAGCGAAGATTTGTGGTCTTTCCAATCTGATGTAGTGACGGGAGTGATCCTGTACGTGCTTACAGATTTCAGCTTCACGTTGCGTCGATTCTGCACATCGTCTATGTGTCCTTGAACGCGGGTCTTTATTGATCTTTTATTTGCCCTATATAAGAGAGGCCACATTCGTTATCAAGCTTGTACAATCCTGCATCCTGTAGAGGGACATTACACTTGACTGATGCAAAAACTGACTAATCTTCTTCGACGGCTTGAAGTATGTTTTAATGGAAGCACTCTTCAAGATGTTGTCAATGGTTTCAATGTGGCCAGGTGCTTACTATCACAGATCCCTCGTGCTGTCTGAAATAAAGATTTATTAACAATAGCTAACTGTGAAGGATGGTGGTGAGAATCATCGTATAAATATCCATCTGCGTGGGTGTTTTTTTCTTTACACAGTGTGGCTCAAGGTGTTATTAAGATTACGAGTTAATAACACATCCAGAAATGCTAAAGAATTGTTTGCATCTAACTCCACTGTTAACTTAATTTTATAATTTATCGAGTTACAGTGGATTAAAATTGCTGCGTACTAATCTGGAGGTAGAAGTGGTTAACTTTGACATTGGTACGTTGAACACCTCAGTCCACCCCGTGACCGTGGGTGCCGTAAATTGTTTAAAACGTAGGGAATATAAAAATAAATTAATATACGTGACAAAATCCGTAAAAAATAGTTTTTTTTAAACATTGAATAGTTTATTATTTTCTCGATGTTTATCTGTGTCTGCGATAACTAAAAATTTCATTGAATAATCACAAGCTGCTACATAACAGTCATCGTTCACAATTGGCCGGCCACGCTTGAGGAACCGATAAGAATTACTTGTAATTTATATTGAGTAAAAATTCGCTATTGAAAAGACACTATTGAAGTAATTAACATTGAGCATAGTGAAATACTTACCATACGCCGACATATTTCTGCAGCTAAACAGCAGTGTGTTAATGTGACTTGGTCTGAAGGGTTTGAGATCCAGTATAGTTACTAGGGATGGGCCGAATATGGATTTCACCGAATACGAATATTCGGCCGAACGTTAAGTAAAATTTTTAACGAACCGAATATTCGGCCGCACATCAGCAGGATTACCTCGGTACCTAACTAATTTATGTCGAAACTTGTTACCGTAAAGTGCGCAGGATTAGCGCCAGAGCCTTCCCCTCGCTCCCCCGCCACACCTGACATGTCATTGCATCATCTAGTACTGAGCAAATTGCCGACACATGTTTATGTTTTGACTATTTTTGTGAGATAAAAGTATTCTTAGTATGTACTGATAAGTATGTGACGAAAATGAGTGGCAGGAGATCTACTATTTGGATCAATTTTAGAGAAAGTGACGACTGTAATGTAATGTTTCTTTGTTTGATTCCTAACAAAATTTTATCAAGCTTTCTATTTGCTATAATTGAAAAAAAAACTACAGTGCCTCAAAAATATATATAACATATATACAAGTAGATTTAACCCATAAATAAATATACTTTCAACAGTAAAATGATGAAACCATGGCATTATTCAATTCGTACATTTCCATACAGTGGATACTTTGGGTACCACTTTAACGAATATTCCGTGATTTAGCCGAATATTCGGCCGAATACGAATATTCGGTAAACCTGCCGAATACCGAATATAAAACGAATATTCGGCCACTCTCTAATCGTTACAGACTGTAAGCCATTCCATCTCATTCTTCAGAGGTGACAACAAGTCTGTAGCCTTCTTTATTTGAAGTTAGTTTAGTGGCCACTTATCATCAGGTGGATTTAACCTGGTAGAGCCATGCTGCAGTTATATTACTAGTATAGTTATGGCAAGAATGTGTCGGCCCAACCAGGGAAGGACCACGCTCTCACAGAATAAAAGTAAAGTAAAGTTACAGCCTATATACGTCCCACTGGCTCGGCTCAACTGGGGAAGGACCACGCTCTCACAGAATAAAAGTAAAGTTACAGCCTATATACGTCCCACTGCTGGGCACAGGCCTCCCCTCATTTCTGCGAGGGTTTTAGGGCAAGGAAGTGTCCGCCGCGCTGAATCAATGCGTGTTGGTGAACTTCACATGTCTTCGAAATATTTTTTTCTTATTCCTCAAACATGCAGGTTTCGTCACGATGTTTTCCTTCACCGCCTTATTTCATTGGTGCCGGCCGGGATCGAACCCGGGTTACTCGCGTTCTGTTATATTTACAGCGAGCGTTAACCATCTCAGCTACCACGGTTTAAAATACCAGCGTTAAATAGTAGCTTGATGCTGTGTTTCGTATGATGAGTGTAGAGAACCGTTTCCGGTAAACCTCGTTTCCAGTAAAAAGGGTCTCCTTTTTACCGAAAACGAGGCATACCATCTTAGTCCTCACAGGTGACAACGCATCTGCATTTTGATTTGTAATCGAGGATAGATGTAGATGTCTATGGGCCACAGCAACCACTTATCATCAGGTGGACTGTGTGCTCGTTTGTCACCCTATCCTACAAAAAAATTTATTTGTCACTTCAATTTATTTACAAATATAATATGAAAAATGTGTTAAATGACATGTGAAAAAAACAAACAAACCGTGCACGTGCTCAGCAACCTATATATTACACTCCATATAATATAATCATTATATCTTCTCTGAGACCATTAGTGATTACCTTTGAGTAGCTTCAAATGCTATTTTATGTTGAGTGCGGGAATAATATTCGATTGGAGTTCACGAAAGGCTCAGATAAGGGATGGACATCTGTTACATACTTTTGCTTTGATATCACGCCACCATATTCAGAATTTTGTAGGCTTAACACGACAACATCTAAATATATACCCTGATATTATAAGCAACTCCTTGGTCTAGCGGTCCTAAATGCGCTTCCTGATCATGAGGTCTTGGGTTCGAATCTGGGGTCAGGTCAAGATTAGTTTTTTCTGTCGAGAAATTTTCAGTAGCAGCTAGTAATCAGGAAGTTGGCAGTGTTTCATCCACATGACTAGAAATGCATTTAAAACCGTTGGTCTCGATTGAGGGAATAGAGAGTACATCTGTGCTTTCGTATACACAGGGGCACTATAATCCTATCCTGTGCAGATGGCTAGTCTCCGTTGAAACTGGTCGCCGTGGACAAAATTCGTTCTGGACGGCTTCGTTATACTATTAGGAAATTATTTTATTCTTAAGTCATTTTTACTTTTTAAACTTTTATTTTGTAATAAATTATTTTTTACAAACTTCGTTTTAAGTGGTAGAGCCATGTTGCATCTATACGAGGGCGGCACTGAAAATTTCGGGAATCAAGGAAGTGACACAATATTACTATTTCAAAAAGTATTTATTGCTTTTCGAAGTATTCTCCGCGAAATTTGACACATTTTTCCATACGATGGAACCAATCATTGAAGCAACCATTCCATTCGGAAGTTGGGGTCTCCAAAATGGCCGTTTTGTAGGCGTCCACAGCTTCTTCAGGTGATGAAAATCTCTGTACGCGCAATTTATTCTTTATTTTAGGGAAAGTATAGAAATCATTAGGGCTTAGGTCGGGGCTGTATGGCGGATGGTCTAATAATTCTATTTTTTCTTGCTCTAAAAACTCTTTTGTTCTGTGTGCGGTGTGAGAACTCGCATTGTCGTGATGGCGGATGATGCGGCGGTTGCAGTTCCCTTTACGGAGTTCAGAAACGACCTGTAGCAAACAAATGCAAGCATACCATTCTGCATTAACCGTTCTTTGTCCCTCAACAGGAATAGTCGTAACACGGCCGGTTTTGGAGACAAACGTGGCCACCATTTTTTTTGCAACACTCCGTGAACGAACAATTTTTGTTGGCTTTAACTCATTTTCGAACACCCAAACTCGTGACCGGTTTTTTTGTTTCGGGTTCGTACGCATATATCCAGGATTCGTCACCTGATACGATGTTCTATACAGCATTTGAGGATCCTG
The DNA here is from genome assembly GCA_036936625.1 of Parnassius smintheus behrii. NCBI lineage: Eukaryota > Metazoa > Arthropoda > Insecta > Lepidoptera > Papilionidae > Parnassius > Parnassius smintheus. The sequence goes on from JAUPFT010000014.1 coordinate 45,154,078, forward strand.
CGTATTATCTTTCGAGAGTTCTGATGCACCAAGTAACGCGAGCCGCTTTTTGCTCTTCACAGAGCGAATGCGGTATCCATCGGGAAAACAACTTTTTTACGCCTAATTTTTCATGAAAGATTATTTGTATTTGACTCATGCCAATGTCTAAAGTTGTCTGAATTTCGCGGTATGTCACATGTCGATCTTCCTCAATCAGCTTACGCACAACATCAACGTTTTCTTGGGTGACTGCAGTTTTTGGACGACCTTGACGGGGATCATCAGTGAGCTTGACACGTCCACGTTGAAATTCAGCAAACCAGCGATAAATTGTCGTTTTGGATGGGGCTTCGTCAGCAAATGCAGAAATTATCCGGTTAACACACTGTTTTTGTGTTAAACCACTTCGAAAGTCATAATAAATCATTGCTCTTGAATATTCTCGAGTCAATTCCATTTTCTCAACGACTAAACAAGTTTGACAAAACCTTGTGACAAGACCGAGAATCTTTTTTTAAATAAATAAATGGTATTCGATTTTTAAAACCAAGGAGTTTTTAACTAAAAAGATTTTAATATGACAGGAACAGTAGAAATACTCCATTCTCGATACTTTTAGTGCATCCTAGTATAAGATGCAGCACTAATGGGTCGGTTCGACCGGGGAAGGAACACGCTCTTACAGATTACTAGCGTAAAACAGTAACTTAATGCTGCTGTGTTTCGTATGGTGTATGTATAGAACAGGAGGTGTTTTAACTGGAAGCGAGTCATTCCATTTTAGCCCTCAGGGGTGACAATGAATCTGCATTTTGAGTCTTAAATGGGGAGATTTGTAGATGTCATTGGGCTACAGCATCCACTTACCATCAGATAGACTGGAGCTAGTTTGTCACACATATTCTACAATTTTTTTAATTACTATCAAATTTTGGACCCCTTAGATAAACACTAGTAGGACTTTTTTAATGAGTTAATCTAATTAAACATTATTAGGGTTACTAAAACAGCAGTCGGTACAAGATTTTTTTCATGTAACTATGGAATTAAAAAAAGCAATATCTAAAGAATTGAACAATATTACTAATAAAAAATTAATAGATGAGATAGTCGTTTATCGAAGTCGAACATTACAATATAAAAACTTACATTACATTAGAATGAAGAAAGGACTGACACTTGATTGATATCCCCGCCCCCAGTCAAAAAGAAAGTACTAGAATTTAAGCGAAACATTGACGTCTTTGTATTCTATATTTTAAATGGGATATATTAATATTGCGTCACAGGAAATGAGATTTTGCGAGTTTCCGATCAATAAGGGACAAAATTCGTTAACCTTTATCAACGTTTATTACAAAGAGAACCACTTCATATGTTTATTTCGCGTTCACTCTGTTGTAGGCTATTCTGGAATATCATAGATTATTAAAACATCAAAGAGTGTGCACACTTGTCTCGATCCGGTCCACCACTACCTTGACACCGACAAGCCTATTCTTCTAAATGCAGACACCGATAGCAACTCCGTTTGATGTGGCGTACTTCAAATACACTTGAACATAAGTTCAAAGAGCGCAGTGGGGTCTGTCTGTATGTTTGCGATGGCAATTGCTGTCGGCGTCTAGGTTGCTTTGAAGTTTCAGGGTTTTCTGCAATGTAACTTTTAGTCGACACCGTTGTTGAGACAACCTGTGCCTATACTTGGCGGCAAGTGTGCTTCTCTTCTGATGAACTCTCCTGCTCTGCCGATGAGGTTGCGGGTGTGATACAGCAAGGAATCCAATATTTTATTACGTTTTGTTTCTCCGAAATTGCGCTCGGTACCAAGGATCTGCCCTAGTATAATGCGAACTGTGCTCGTGCTGAGGCCTGCAAAGAGTCCGCTACCAAGTCTGGGTTCTATCTCCAGATTGAAAAGTTAGAGCTCGCAGGGTTCATGCGAAGATGAAAGCTTTTAATTCTGCTGCCAAGTCCTGCAAACGGGTTATCAGCAGGGCATTTGACCATGTCAGTCGTATAAGGGCCAGACTTGCTTTCTACCCTCCTGGTAGTAAGCAATTTTGATCTCTGTCGAAGGCTGTCGAATACAATTTCTGCCATCCCTTATTGTCTCCCATGCAGAAACCTGATGGAACACTGGTTCCCTGCGCTACTGAAGAAACAATTTTATTTGCATCTCGTTATCCATGTGCAACCGGTACCCAGATAGTCGTGTAATGTAATTATCGACCTATCGCCATCAACTCCATACCATGTAAATTTATGGAAAGTATATTCAACTGTAAGCTGCTAACATACCTTGAAAGAAATGACCTTTTCAGCGACCATCAATATGGCTTCCGCCAGGAACGGTCTACTGGGGATCTTCGTGTGTATGTCACTCACTTCTGGGGCGAGGTTATCGAGAAGAACGGTGAAGTTTTCGCAGTTTCAGTCAGCACTCGAAGCTTTTGACAGGGTTTGGTACGCAAGTCTACTGAGTAAGCTTCCTGCTTACAGCATCCCCGCCAAATTTTGCAACTAGATATATTACTTTCTGAGTGAACTATCGATCAGAGTAGTCATAGATGATTGCCCTTCTGACCTAATACATATTAATGTCAGGGTTTCTCAGGGGTCTGTTCTCTCTGTGACTCTTTTCCCGCCAATGACCTACTTCTACCAGGTATTGTTGGGTATGTAGATGACTGCACAGTCACAAAGAGATTTATATCCAGCGCAAAATATGAAGGTACAGGAATACGTTCACTCAGAGAGACTATGGTGAAGCGGATAAATGCCACCTTAAGTCTTAGTCTCCCAATGAGGTGACGACAATCTGGTCACTTTCAACGCCGCGAAAACATAGGCCTTTCCGTTCTCCGTTAAACGGACTCCGTTCGATCTGAATCTTACTTTCATCATCTTGAGCCTCCCGGCATACAGTTGAGTGCTAACCTCAACTTTGGCGCTAACATTAAGTCAAAAGCATAAACTGCGGCCAAATTACTGGCTATTTTAAACAAAAAAAAAATAATTTTGGGTTTTGAGTGTAGTCACTTTCTATAGTTGTTAAAACTACGACGCACCTATCATTATTTACGCTTTTATCTATAAATAAATTGTATGTTCCTTTTTTAATTTAAACCCAAAAAAATGAAACGTTATTTTTATTTTTAGTTTTTAAAGCATACTGTATCTTTAGAAATTGCCTAAAAAAATTATTAACATTTTAATAACAATTTTCAACGAAATAAATGCCCAAAGAATGGACACGAGCGATGCGGTAAAGGCCCACATATAATTTACCTTCATTCTCACCGTTCGGAGTCTATTAGTGATTCTTTTTCCGTGGCTTCCAAAAGCTTTCTCATATTATATTACATTTGTAAGCCTTTGAAGTACGGAATTCATTTTCGACCCTTCGCTAATATTTGTAAGGGTAAAATAAAATTACCACGAAAATGAAATTGCGGTACGAGTCTTTAGCAAGTGACGCCATTACTACTCTGGGTGACTACAGCCCATCACAAGTCCACAGCTGAACATAGGCCTCCTCCATACATTGCCTCACCGTGGGGATATTTGCAATAGTTAACATACTAGGCAATCGGTTTGGCAATCGCAGTTTTTTTATTTTCATTCGTTATTAGGAAGACGCTGCTGCCCATCTCTTAATTTGTTCCCCATCTGCCGCCTCTTACGACCCACGAGATGACACGGAGTAGTGGATACTCTTACTCCGTCACTTGTGCCGCGGTTGTACTGACCTAGGCTATATTTTATCCGAAAAACTTTATAGCTTTTAGAAAATACGAAGAATTGATAAAATAAAAATGGTCTTTGAGTATCTAAAACCTAAATATCGACATAATAATAGATCTTATTCAGGCGAAGCCGGGGCGGGTCATTAGTTTATATTATGCTCCTTCTGCCACTAAAAATAGTATAAAGACATCAATACTGACTTTGTGCGTTCATATTTATTTGGAATGTTTTTGAAAACAACCAAAAAGCGAGCTTAACCCTTGTAATGAATGAGAATGCAAACAGACATAAAATAAAATATTTCTTTATGTAACAGACGAGTTACAGTTCGAAAAGAAAAGTAATTTCCTTTGTCTCAACATTATTTCAAATATTTCAATAACATGAATAAAATAAAATCTCGATTGTACGTTATATTGATAAGAATTCAGAACATTTTCTTTCTTTTGCCACAGTAAATATGTAGCATTTTTATTCTGTTTTTAATTCTGGCCTTCAATAAAGAAACAGAAACGGAAACTTTTTTACTCCATATAAATTATAAATAATACTTATTGAAAGTCACTCTTTTGTTTAATAACCACTGGTTCGAAAAAAACCTCTATCCTGTGAAGAAGCAGCAAGAAACCCAGCGGAACTTTTTTTTAAATAACCGCATACAATAGGGGTTTTTAAACATTTTCAAAAATTATTTTAAATGAATCCTAGAGTGATAATGAACCATTATAATTTTTATATAATTTTTTTAATACCGAATAGTGCTATAAAATCACTTTTAATTTATCGTTTAAATTTTCGGGTGAAAATTTAAAACGATAAATTGTTATTCAACTCGCCTTAATACACTTAACGCCAATAGATAAACTAAACTATGATAGCTACTAAATACTAAACTATGTTTTATTAAAATACACTCTGACCTGGTATTGTGTTTTTGTGTAAACAAAAGTTGGTAATAGGTACTTACACTGATGTCTTAACATTCCTCAACTCGACAAAACAAAAATTGGGATTGCATGCAAAAAAATTGCTACCATCAATTTATTTACCCTTGGTAGATTAGTACTTTCTGTTTTTACGAATTCATCTTCCATGATAACTTTTCAATAAAATTCAATAATCGTAATTATTTTAAAATTTCGAAATAACCTATCAAGTTAGCTAGTTTTCTTAATCAATGACACAGTGACTAATATACTTAGGCTGGATCAGTGACTTTACGACATGTTCTAATACGGCCGTCAGCATTTTGCAGATTTGAGGAATAGACGAAAAAATATTCTCAATATAGAAATTTAAAATTTACAATGCAATTTTATAAACAGATATCAATATACCTTGTTTATTTTTTACAAAATCTATCATAAATATATATTTTTTTGATTTTATTTTATATGGTGTATAATACCCTACAATGCAATACAATAATAATATGTTTGTTGTGCAATTAAACAACACAAAACATACGTAATATTATGTAAGTTTTTTAACGTGTCAAAGACATGCTGCAGTTATATCATGGTTGTAGAGCGAATGGGTCGGTTCGACCAGGGTAGGACCACGCTCTCACAGAATACCAGCTTTAAATAACAGACTAATGCTGCTGTGTTTTGTATGATGAGTATAGAGAACTGGAGACCCTTTTAACTGGAAACGAGGCAACCCATCTTAGTTTTCAGGGGTCACAATGCATCCAAATTTGGTTTTTATCGAGGTAAATGTAGATGTCTATGGGCCTCTATATCCACTTACCATCAGATAGACTGTGTACTCGTTTATCGCCCTTATTTCATGGAACGAAAACCTGATTTGGACACATAACGTTAAATAAGGAATAAAAAAAATCCATAGAAATAAAGATAAAACGGAACAGGATAGATAAGACATATATTTCCTTAAATTGCTTTTTAATAACTTTAGACACGAGAAGTTGTGAAAGAAAACAAAACAAAACCATAAATTTAACTCCTGTCGTTACGTAATGACCAAGAACATAAAGCTTTGATACGAGTATATGGTAGGCATAGTGGCTTTCAAAGTTACCGTGGCGTATTTAACGCAAGGCTATCCCGGGAATGTAATCAATATTTATGCGGTGAACTGAGATAGTAAAAGAACTTCCTCTTTGGCTTAAAACTTTGAATGAACAATGGTATTCTCTCGTTTCCTTGTATCATAAAAAATCGAGAGCGCTACAGAATATTATTTATTTATTTATTTAAACATGATGTAAAAAGTTGATAAAAATAGTAGCATTCACTATATTTTTAATATTTTGATGTACCCATTTTTTGATCGCAGTTTGAATAGCTTTAAGTAACTATTAGAAATATGTCACCGTTTAGTGGCGGTGTAAGAAAATCCACTATCCCGTATTAACTTTTAGCAGCATTAAGTCGCTACTTCGTGCTCGTATTCTGTCAGAATATATTATATAATATAAACCGTGTAGTGTTGGTAACGACCTCATATCGTCCCATGGGTTTCGTAGGAGGAGACAGAGGGAAACAAATCAGAAGATGGGCAGTGGCGTTTTCCTAATAACGACAAAAAAGAACTGAAAAAGAACTCGCATGCAAAGCATGGCAACTATTCAAAATATCCCACGTATGAGACAATCTATGGAGGAGGCCTATGTTCAGCAGTAAACTTTTGATAGCTATAACGATAACAAAATATTATCGGTGTAATGGCTTAAGGGAATCTGTCATAACCCATAATCCATGGGTATCATGATAGGCGATGATCTTACAGCTTCCGACAGATGGCTGTATAGTCATCTTGTAAACGCTAGACAAAAAAAAACTTAGACTGGCGACGATAAGCAGCATCAAAGGCAATAGGAAAAATCTTCAATCTGACTCCGCGGTCCATACATCGAAAGGGATATCTTGTGAGACCAATAAAACTAAATATTTGGTATCTTTATAAATTACGCAACTACCCGTCGCCTGATAACATTTTATTCGTGGTAAAGCTACGCTGCAATACATGGACCAGATCGATCGATAAAACAAATTACGTATTAACATAGGAAGAAAGCCAAAGGCAAAGGAAATGTTGCAATACAACATTTTCTTAAAAGGAATTTGAAAAAGATGAGAAAATTTAATGAGTAAGGTGCACTGCACTATCAATAATGCTATAATGTACAATATGAACACAAAAGCCAACGTAGATTCCGAAATTGACTAGTTATAAAACGATAGGAAAAGATGAAAGGAGGATTGAGAAATAAAAGGCAAAGATAATGTTCTAAGTTGTTTTTTTTAAAGGAACCCATTGTTTGAGCACGTTTATTAGATAACGGTTAGGAATTCTAAGGCTTGATTCCAAGGAAGAAAAAAGATCGCTACTGTTTTCGGTATTGAAATTTAAATAAAATTTATAATAGCATTTTATATTAAAGATAACATAAATTAACTTACGTATTTGTACGTAAAAAATGATATATTTTTAATTTTTAAATCATTACGAATTAAGCTATTTAATTTTATACGAATCAGTGCAATTCTACTTTTATAAATGTTATCAATCTTATTCCAAAATTGTGTGACGAAATTGTGCGACAAGAGACACGCTGTTGTAAATGTTGTATGTTGTAGGGGTAGAACTACGTTTTTACAGAATACCGACGTGAAATAGCAGTATAATGCTGTAATGTTTCGTACGGTGGATGAAGAAAAACTGAGACATTTTTTACTCGATAAGAGGAATTTTTTTATAGGAGAAGCGGCAAACGACCATACAGTTTAACTAATGTTGAGTGACTACCTCCACCCATGAACAACTGCAACACCAGGGGAATTGCAGGTGAGTTCCCGGCCCTTTAGAAAGAAGTAAGTTCTTTTCTGGAAGGTCCCTAAGTGAATCCCTGAACAGTTAATATATATCACGACTATATACTTGCATAAGGGAAGATTATCATGTCAATGTGCCGTTATTACATTTTTATTCAAAACTTCAAAATATACGGTTCAAAATTTATTAAAAACAATTTATTCGTTTCGTTTTAAATGTGATTGGGTGACGGATATTAATAACTATTCTTTATAAAAGCACGAAGTCCGACACAAACATTTCACATTTTATAAACCAGTTACCAAAAACTTTATAAACATTTTTGTTATTCCTAATTTAATTTAACCATAAAACTTATATTCGATTCTTCTTCTTCTTCATCTTCTTTCGAAGGTTGGCGATCATTAAGGCAACTTGGATCTTTGATGCCGCAGCTCTGAATAAGGAACGGATGCTCTTTCCAAACCATTGGCGTAGATTTTTCAGCCAAGATGTACTTCTTCGACCCACACTTCGTTTTCCTTGGATCTTGCCCTGTATGATAAGTTGCAGTAGATCGTATTTTTTGTTTCTCACTATGTGGCCGAGATATTCAAGCTTTCTTTTCTTTACTAAATATACAACTACTGGTTTTTACTTTATGTGACTTAGCACTGTTACTTTCTTTATTTTGTCTCTCCAGGATATCCTTAACATTCTCCTGCATACCTAAATTTCAATCTTCAATCTTCTGACAGCTCGATTCTGTGAAGGTCCATGCTTCAACGCCATACAAAAGAATGGAGAAAACATAACAGCGTGCTATTCGTACTCGTATTGGATGTTCATATTTTTATTGCACAGAAGTGACTTAAGCTTAAAGAAAGCATTACGGGCTTGTTTTATACGGCACCTTATTTCAAGACTGTGGTCTCCCGTATCATCAACCCAGCATCCCAAATATTTGTATTTGCTAACTTTTTGTAGAGGCTGTCCATTACATAGTAGAGAAGGGTTAGCAGGTGGTGGTTTACAAACTGTCATATATTTGGTTTTCCTGGTATTCATACTGAGGCCATACGCTGAACTATTGAATTTTATCTATAAGTATCTGAAGATCTTCCATTGTAGATGCAATAAGTACGGTGTCATCGGCATAACGGTTATTGTTGATAATCTGACCATTTACTGTGATACCTACATCCACCCGATCCAAAAGTTCACGGAAAATCATTTCTGAGTAAATGTTGAAAAGAATTAGCGAGAGAATACACTCCTGCCGTACTCCTTGTAAGATTTCCGAGTCATCTGTTAGTTTGCCCTCTATACGTACATTCGTCGATTGGTTCCAATATAGGTGTTTAATGAACCTTACGTCCTTAGAGTCGCGTCCGATGGATTGTAATATATCAATCATTCTTGCATGCCGTACTCTATCAAATGCTTTTTCGTAATCGATAAAACATACAAACACATCTTGATTTATGTCTCAGCATTTCTGTATTAAAACTTGATACCCGAAAAGTGCATCTCTCGTTCCCAGGCCATTGATGAACACAAACTGTGTTCTTGAAATGAGGTCTTCACATTTGCTACAAATTCTTTTATGAATTACTTTAAGGAATAATTTTAGGATATGGTTCATTAAGGAGATTGTTCTATAATCGCTGCATTTCTTCGCAGAAGCAACTTTGGGCAAGGTGACAAAGGTGGATTTGAGTCAATCCGATGGTATGACGCCCGAATCATATATAGTGTTAAATAACTTTTCTATTATTCCTAAGTTAGCGTACTCAAGTAATCCTGATTTGGGCATGTTAATGGCATAAGCAATTTCGCTTTTATTAATAGGTGGTCCAGTCAATTCACTTCCATATGAACTTGGTTCCAGAGTAGGTCTAACGTCATGGAATAGTGTTGTTATGTATTTCTGCCGAATATTAAGTTTATCTTCAATTGTATTGGCAGGATTTCCGTGATCATCCAGTAATACGTTACAGTTCATGTTTCGTGTTTTAACAGTACCGGTTATTTCTCTGATTTTCTTACGCACATTAAAAGAATCATATCTGGCCTCAAACTCTTCTATGGCAATACATTGGTCAACCATCCATTTTTCTTCCGCTTCAACTACTTTTCTTTGGATTATCTTGTGTATGATTTAGTATTGTTGATCGTCTACTCCTTTGTATGTTCTACGCTGTTCCATTAGGTTTAGGATCTCCTGCGTGATCCAGCGGTTTTTTGTTTCAAGGTTTAATGTTCGGAGAATTCTTTTACCAATAATAACAAGAATCTCCTTTAATTTAGCCCATGTCTCTTCTACGTCAACATTTGGACCAAGCTCTTAATTCAAGCGGTCAACAGCCATATTTATTTCTGTGGCTGCCTTAAGCCGTATTTCCGGTTCTTTAAGTCTAGTCACATCCATTTGTTGCTTTTTTGATTTAGGTTTTAGAATTTTCGTATTAAAGCGAAGAGATGCAACAACCGGATAGTGATCAGAACTAATATCGGCACATGCGTAGGTTTTGACTGACGTTAAACTGTTGCGATATCTTCTTTTTATAAGTATGTAACCTATTTGATTACGGACGATCTTCTTGGGCGGACACAATCTTTTTGGAGGTTGCTTAAAGTGGGTTTTGGAAATCATAAGCCTGTGTTCTTCGCAGAATTGTAAAAAGCGGTCACCGCGATCGTTTCTTTTCCCAATCCGAATGAACCAACGATGTCCGAGACTTTGCCGAAGATAATGTTATGTGGATTAAGAAGCTTAAAAGTTTAAGCGGTTTCTATTTGTTCATAAAAGAGTTCATTATCCTCGTCAGTAGCATCGGTAGTAGGTACATACACCTGGACTATCTGAATATTTATGGATTTTGCTTTTAACTCTAATACTAAAACTCTGTCCGATATTTGTAGGAAACTGTAGACCTGATGATGTAAATGTCTGCTGATGATAACGGCCACACCGCTGTAGTAATTTTTATTATTATTACCGCTATAATACACTACTGTGTCATCCCCTATCAAGACTCCAGTTCCCTGGTGCCTAGACTCACTCACTCCTAGGATATTTATCTTAGGTCCTAGCATTTCCCGTCCTATATTCACCATTTTATAGGTGCTGTACATACTCTTGACGTTCCACATAGCAATCGTAATGGCTGACCAGGAGATTCTTCGCACCCTCTGACCATCTAAGGTCTGTCGGGGACTGAGGGCCATTTTTATATTGTTCTCAGCCGTCATGATCTTCCTGGGGAAGTATACGTGGTGGTTTCCCGTTGCCTTCCATACGCTGTACTATTACCGAACCGATGTACACCATCTCCGTCGGTAGCTTCCTTTTCCAGAACAGGTCCAGCCAACTAGACTCCCTCTTCTGAAAACACTGTTACGCAGCTGCCCATAACAGAGGAGTGCTTATTTACTGGCGGCACAAAACGCCACGTCACAAGGCCATCGTCGGATATTGCAGCATTTTATAAGCTATTCTTTCCTAAGGAATAACCACTGCATCCTAGTACCTTGTCGCTGAATGGTCGGGGACTGCAATGCAGCTTCCAATGATATCTCCAAGCCGGTCCATGATCCGCCACCTATTGACCCCGGTAGTAGCTTACAGCTCAGCCCTACCTACTTACCTATATTCGATAGGTTTGGTTATTTTTTTTTACTTTTGTATTACTATTTCGAGCCGAAAGTCCGCCATTTTGTTTATTTAAAAAATCTATCCAGCCGTTTGGAAGATACGAGGTAATAAAGAAATTTACAAACATACGAAATCGCGCGGAAATTGTAACCGTTCATTGGTAGTCGCGTAATAAAAAGGAAAGTAATACATCAAATATTTGAAGCTAGCCGTCCTTCAAAACCATTCAGGCTTGTTTTGTCACTGGGCTTGTCAAGAAGCGAGCGGCGATTAATCATTTCGGAGTATCCCGCTGAGAACGTCTTCTGACCTTCGTCTAAAAATTCTGAGTGGAAATATTTTCTTCTTGCAGGTAATTTACTTAAAATTTGCTCAAACCTTTTGCTTTTGTTAAGTTTCAGTTTCTAAAGAAACGGATTTACCTATATAACTATACTTATAAGTAAAATTGAAATATCTGTTTTTAAATTCGAAATAACTGTATTTTTTGATATAGGATTATTTGCACGCCATTAAGTAACGAACAACAATTTCAAAAATATTTGTATATTATTCTATCTGTCTGTCCGGGCTAATTTTAGGAATAGCTGAATCTGTTGTAATGATAATTCAAGAACAGAATTGGAGCAATACCAGGAGTAATTTAGTCTACAGTTTATCTCAAAAACTTGTAGATTTTGTAGAGAAATTGAAATATTGATAAAATAAATGGTCTTTGATGATTATCTTAAATCTAAATAACAATACGATTGTTGACGACGCTCACGTTGCTTCTCGAACACCTGAAATATAAATAAGTAATATTAATCAATAAAAAATAAAATATGTAAAATATATACTCATAAAACATTGTTACTTACCTTATGTACTTGCTGTTTTTCTATAATAAATAAGTACGTGTGCATACGGGGACGGTGGCACTTACCGCGATTTTTATCAGTAGGGTGAAGGTATATTTGCAACAACGGTGTTGCACCGCTGAGTACATGATCCCGCGTTTCGAGTTAGTTGCACTAGAACATCATACGAGGTGACACCTATGTCTCCCTCCCCGCGGATGTACACGCGCTCACCAAATTTTTTTTAGTATATTTTTCTCCCAGACGACACCAGCGGCCTACATCATCAACATAGTGGTCCTTCGGCCGAATCCTTACGTCGTCTGCAAAAAATATAATAATAATAAGTACCAGTTATGTTCCACGCGCCGGCTACGCCGCAAAAAAAGCGACGACCACGTGGCACCGCTGCAAAATCGGAGTGCAAGAACAACCAAGATGTGTTACCATCGTTCAGCTTAAAGGATGAAGTGCTGGAAAAACCTGGAAATGCGCTAAGTGCCTCTAGTAAGAGTAAAAAGTCATCAAAGACCGCAGGCACGTCGTCAAGTACGGCACGCAAACGGCAATTGGAATACGAAACCGCTAAAGCTATGGCTCTCGTGGAAATACAAGCAGCGGAAGCTGAAGCAGAAGCCAAAGTTAAGAGTGCTCAGGCAGAAGCTGCCAAGCTTAAGGCAAATATTCAGTCGAAGCTGCTAAACAAACAGCTTGCAGCTGAGATGGCAGAATTGGAGTCTCATTCACGCTCTTCCCACAAGTCGGCTATGAAATCTTCGACCAGCAAAGTTGAAAATTGGCTGAATGCTCCAGGAAACCAGCATGAGGAGAACCGAGAAGAGTACTCTTGTGAAAAAATCGGCCTAGAAAAGCTGGCACATGCCTTGAATGATGCAGTAGCTGCCTCATCATATAAAATACAGAACCAGGAGCTCTTAACAAGATTAGCAACGTCTAAAGACCTGCCTTTATTTTTTGGAGATCCAATGGAGTGGTTGCAGTTTAAACAGGCGTACCAAGAATCTACCCAATTATGCAAATATAGTGACACAGAGAATTTATGGCGGCTACGTAAGTGTCTTCGTGGCGATGCTAAAGAAGCAGTGACTTCACTCTTGATTGGTGGAACTACACCCGATTTAATAATTGACACCTTAGAACTTCGATTTGGCAAACCAGAAACAATTATGAGTAAAATAGTTTTACAGCTTAAAAAGCTATGTCCGTTGCCGTTAACTTATCATAATGATATCATTAATTTTGCAATAAAAATAAAGAACTATGTGGCTGCTGCCAAAGCAATGCAACAAAGTGATTATCTTCGCAGCCCGGAGTTAGTATCGATTGTCGTATCTAAGCTTCCAACTTTGCTTGTCGCAAAATGGACCGACTACGTTTATGAACAGCGAGAGTGTAATTTACCGAAGCTAGAATTGCTTAGTGATTTTTTATATGAGGAGGCCACTAAAACAGCTGCATCAGGAGTAAGTCATATTCACGCTCAATATAATTTAAAGAAGCCCGATGAACGTAAACACCGTTCACACTCGTTGTTGTACACAAATAGTAATCAATTACAAAACGCGGAAAAGTGTACATTTTGCCGAAAATGGGCTCATGGTGTCGCAGATTGTTCACGGTTTAAGCGCGCCTTACGCAAAGATCGCTGGCGATTTGTACGCGTAAATAAACTTTGCTTCAAATGTCTTGCCCCCCGCCATACGAATGGTATGTCTTGTATTGGCAGTAATTGCGACATTGACGGCTGCAATCAACCGCATCATCGTTTACTGCACTGGATAAAACCATTGGAAGAAAGCTTAAAAACTGTGGAGCGAAGTGAGGATGAGCATCCCAGCACCAATGAAACAGTGACTCATACGGTGGCATCCCACTGTCACAAGGTGCTTTTGAAAGTGGTGCCGCTCACTCTTCACGGACCGAATGGCAGTTTGCATACGCATGCACTACTGGATGATGGAGCTACCGTGACGGTGATATCCTCTGATATCGCAGATGAGCTCGGATTATACGGTGCAAACGTGATATTGCGCGCGCGCAGCGCATGGGACTCGGGCGAGCTTGTGTGTGAATCTCAAGTAGTGAGTGTTAGTGTTACCAATTCGTATAACGAAATGTTTACTTTCCGTGCGCGTAAAATTAAAGAATTAAATTTACCAACACAAAAAGTGCCGAATATGGACTTTAATAATTATGGATTGTTAAGTGAAGATCTTATGTTATGTAATTGTAACGCTAAGCCAAAATTATTAATAGGTCAGGACAACCATCATTTAATTTCTCCCATTCGTTGTGTTCGTGGTAAGCAGCGTGAGCCGTACATAACTCAAACTGCGCTTGGATGGTGTGTGCACGGACATATGGTAAGTGATGTTAATTGCACTGATCGCTTTGTCTCTTTCATTAATAGTTGCCACGAAAAGGCGGGACAGTCGCAGTGTATCTTTCACTTACACACGGTAGAATCGATTGCTAGCGATCTCTCTCTCGATAACGATAACGGTGAATGCACCTGCGCGCAATTGCACGATGCGGTTCGTAGATCCTTCGCGTTAGAGTCTATTGGTGTAGGTTCGAAGCCGCGCCGCAACCCAGACGAAATACGCGCTTTACAAATTTTAGATGACACTGCAGAGTTAGTAAATGGTCAATGGAATGTCGGCTTACCGTGGAAATACGATGAATTACATTTACCCGACTCTTACCCTAACGCTTTTAATCGTCTAAAGTCAATAGAAAGAAAATTTTTGCTCAACAAAGAGTATGCAACTCGTTATTGTGAAAGAATGAGATACTTATTTTCTAATGGTTATGCTAGAGAACTTAATGAGACCGATGAAAACTCTAATAAACGTATAATATGGTATTTGCCGCACTTTGGTGTAGATAATCCAAATAAGAAAAAACTGCGTTTAGTTTATGACGCGGCAGCAAAGTCGAACGGTTATTCTTTAAATGATTTTCTTTTACAAGGCCCTGATTTGTTACAATCGTTATTAGGAATAATGTTACGATTTAGAGAAAACCGCGTAGGTATCATAGGGGACATAAAAGATATGTTTTTAAGGATTAATGTACGAAAAGAAGATGTTAATTCTTTGCGTTTTTTGTGGAAAGATATCTATTTAAGCAATGAAAATGAACAATTAGGCTTCGGAAGTAGTAACAAAGGTTCAAAATTACCTATACAACATCCTGTTAAGAAATATGTTATGACGTCATTAATTTTTGGCGCTAACTGCTCCCCATTTATAGCACAATATATTAACCAAAATAAAAACACATTGCGCTTTCAGAATAAAATGCCGGATGCAGTTAATGCAATTAGGAAAAATCGATATATGGACGATTTTATCGATAGTTTACCAGACGTCGCTACTGCTACAAAAATGATAAAAGATGTTTCATATATTAATCAGCAAGGTGGTTTCGTGATGCGTAACTGGTTAAGTAACAAGTCAGATGTTCTTAATGATATGCCAAAAGAGACTTTAAATGACATGGCGATACGGTTTAATGTGGAATCCCAGCCGGAACGAACGCTTGGGCTTTTGTGGTTTCCCGCGAGTGATATGTTCGGGTTCGATCTTTCGTTAAAGCGTATACCGAGTGATATTTTACAACTATCACGAAAACCGACTAAGCGTGAAGTTCTTCGTATTATAATGTCTGTATATGATATTCATGGTTTTTTAGCACCTTTTACGATAAAATCCAAAATTTTAATGCGCGAAATATGGAATGTAGGTATAAAGTGGGATCAGGAAATAACAGATAGTTTATTTGTTTTATTTAAAGATTGGATTTCGCAGTTACAAGAAATGAGTTACGTTCGAATCCCGCGGTGGTATTGCTATAGCAACGATTCTGTCGGTGTGAATGAGAAGAGCGGCCACACCGTAAACGACGATGAGACGTCGTTGCAATTGCATATTTTTTGTGATGCATCTCCATGCGCATACGCATGTGTTGCTTATTGGCGTAAACAAGACAGCAACGGCGTGCAGGTGTCATTCATTGCGAGTAAAAGTCGCGTTGCGCCGTTAAAACCGTTAACTATGCCTAAACTCGAACTTCAAGGCGCGCTATTAGCATGTCGCTTGGCAGAGACTATAAAAAAGGAGCATAGAATTAAACCGTCACGTGTTTTTTATTGGACTGATTCAATGATTGTTATTTATTGGATACGTAACGAGCATAGAAATTACAAAGTTTTTATTGCAAATAGGTTAGGTGAAATTGATGAGTTAAGTAAAATTGATGAGTGGCATTATGTGCCGACAAATTTAAATATAGCCGAAGCATTAAACAAAGGAGTTTCCTGGCAGTTTATACCACCAGCCAGTCCTCATATGGGGGGAGCTTGGGAGCGTCTGATTAGAAGTGTGAAAACGGCACTGAAAGTCGTTCTTAGAGAGAGGGCTCCACGAGAAGAAGTTTTATTAACGCTTCTCGCTGAAGTCGAAAATATAATTAATAGTAGACCGCTTACCCATGTTTCGGTGGACCCTCAAAGTAAAGAGGCATTAACTCCAAATCATTTTTTACTAGGATCTTCGTCGAACTTACCTGTACCTGGGGTCTTTGATGATGGCGACATGTATGTTAGACGACAGTGGCGTATTGCCCAACGGTTGACAGATTTATTTTGGAGCAGATGGGTAAAAGAGTTTTTGCCAGAGCTAATTCCTCGTCGTAAATGGGATAGGGAAGGTCCGCAATTAAAAGTAGGAGATCTTGTAGTAGTAGTCGATCCATCATTATTTCGAAACTGTTGGCCAATAGGTATTATTGAAAAGGTTTATCCAGGTTCAGACGGCAGAGTCAGAGTAGTTGACATTAGGACTAGTCAGGAGTG
The DNA here is from genome assembly GCA_036936625.1 of Parnassius smintheus behrii. NCBI lineage: Eukaryota > Metazoa > Arthropoda > Insecta > Lepidoptera > Papilionidae > Parnassius > Parnassius smintheus. Next base: position 45,170,966 of record JAUPFT010000014.1, read on the forward strand.
ATGAAGCGATCAGCTGCTCGCGTGGCCTTTCTCCAGCTTGATGATGAGTGTCGGCGAACCGACACTTGGGGGGAGGATGTTGACGACGCTCACGTTGCTTCTCGAACACCTGAAATATAAATAAGTAATATTAATCAATAAAAAATAAAATATGTAAAATATATACTCATAAAACATTGTTACTTACCTTATGTACTTGCTGTTTTTCTATAATAAATAAGTACGTGTGCATACGGGGACGGTGGCACTTACCGCGATTTTTATCAGTAGGGTGAAGGTATATTTGCAACAACGGTGTTGCACCGCTGAGTACATGATCCCGCGTTTCGAGTTAGTTGCACTAGAACATCATACGAGGTGACACCTATGTCTCCCTCCCCGCGGATGTACACGCGCTCACCAAATTTTTTTTAGTATATTTTTCTCCCAGACGACACCAGCGGCCTACATCATCAACAACGATGATAGAAACGAAAATCAATTTGAAGGACATAAATATAAAGTTTTTTTTTACCTACATAGAAGTCTTTCTTCTAATGAGAGTGCACCTGAATAAGTACCACTGCTTTACCTCTTACTGCTGCCAATATTTTAGAGAATCGGACTGTGGAGTATTTCAATTTAGTCTTCTGATGTATCAAAAAAAAATCTGTAACCTTTTTAATTGACGCCGTCCAATAAGAACGAGATGTGTTCGTGAACTACGGTAGCAACTTAGCATTTAGTGAAATATTGACTAGTTTACAAACTTAATCAACAGATTTACATAGGCATTACTATGAAGAAGGCTATGTTTGGAGATTCTCTCGATGGTAAACTTCGTAATGAGGATATCCGCAGTGGAACGAGGGTAAGCGAAACGGCGCAGTTGATCGGTACGCTTAAATTGTCGGCCAAATAGCTCAAAGAACCGGCAACCAATGAGGACAAAAGGTTCTCGAGTGACAGCTTCGTTTCGGTAAGCGAGAGTAGGGCGGAGGCAACTAGATACAATGACAATGTGGTAACAGACGCAGGAAGTCGATGTATGAAAATGGCTCAGGACCGTGCTCTCCTTGTGGGAAGCCTATGTCCAGCTGTGGGCTTGTGATGGGCTATATATTTTCACATATTAATAACTACCATAAAAGGCTTATACAAGCGTATTCTAGCAAACTACAATATTTAGTTAGTATGATGAATTTTCAAAAAGCTAAACTTTACCAGATTTAACTAATTCTCCTTATCAACCCTTTTCTAAAAATTAATGACATTCACCCAGCAAATAAAGAAATTGAAGTATGATTTAAATTTGTTGGAGGGAAAAAGAAGCAATTTTTATAAGAAAATTGTGACAAACGAGCACACGGTTCACATGATGGTAAGTGGATGCTGTGGCCCATAAACATCTTCATTTAACCTCGATTAAGAATGAAAATGCAGATACGTTGTCACCCTTGGGGACTAAGATGGAATACCTCGATTCCAGTAAAACGGGTCTCCAGTTCTCTACACCTAACATACGAAACACAGCAGCATTAAGCTACTATTTTACGCTGGTATTCTCTGAGAGCGTGGTCCTTGAACGAATTAATGGTTCCTCGGTCGAGCCGACTCATTCATGCTACAACCATAATAGCTGGAGCGTGGCTTTACCACGTATAGAAATGAACGTATAGAAATGAATTCGCACAGGAAAAATCTAATTAAGATCCCGCTCAACTTTCACGTTTGTTTGTCGACGCAATTTAAATGCAAATCTTCTGTTACCCTTAATTTCTTGTCTATACTGAGATATACGAAGAATTTGGTTCCAAACTCAAATTATATTTGCTTATTGTCTGCAACTTGCTGAATATATTATGCAACTATATTTGCGTGTTACGAAATTTTGTTATTTAGTATATCATCAAAAGAATTCTTGAAAAAAAATTAAAGAATTATCTGTCATACTTATCATTTATTTTCGCTTAGAATAAATGGGGATCTACCACTCTATTGTATAAAGTCGGAATGTGTCAAAAAAGGTACGTATTGCAATTCACAATACAGTTTTAGTCCCTACTATAATATATTATGGTAGTTAAAGTTGGGTGTGACAACATATTGACAATGAATCAGTTTGGGACTACTCTTAACCAACGATCATGAATTCCTACGTATATGGATGTAAGGAAAGCGATGGAGGTGTATCAGGGTCATGCCAAATGGAAGTCAATAGTCTCTGCCTAGCCTTCTGGGTGACAGGCGTGAGTGTTTATGTATGTTTGTATGTTATCTTATAAATATGCTATATTTTAAACAAAATATAACGAATAGGCATTTCCACTCCTTAATTACACAAAAGTTTAAAGTGCATAAATCGATAAAACACTCAAACTGTTTTAAATAAAAAGCCTTGTTTTGGTCTAAGTATTTTAATATTATATTTTTAATCGCGCTTATCTCATGTCAAATATTTACAGTATTGTTATTATCAGCACTGCGTTATTTACTTTAAACGTGAATCTGCTTTCAGCGCAATGATGTGCGAAATATCTTTGTTTCTTATTTAGAAATAATAAAAATATAATAATAAAAAATATAATAAAACAATGGACAATATACCGAGATTACAGACAATGCAGCAAAATGTAAACCTTTAACTGGACAGAGTTGACTGAAAAAATTGGAGTGATGGATTTTTTATGTCGTCACCACACTCTGTCGTCTTGTTGTTCACTTCTGCACATTTTTTTATCCGTTCTACGCTAGTGCGTGACTACTATTCCTGACCTGTATACACTTATACTATCCCTGATTATAAGTGGTGATGCAGCTGAAGGTGGTAAAGTGCAATCAACGACTTAACAATGACAAAAACCTATTTACTTTTTTAATATTTTATTAGTCATGGAAAAACTATAAAGTCATAACGGAATCTAATATGTGTTTTTAAAAGAATGAATGCACCAGATTTCATTTAAATATATTTTTAATTGATTTATTGGTCAGTAGGATTATTTTTGGATGCGCTCCAACAACGGAGTCTGGACGTTCCCCGAGGGCCCATTAAAAGTTTCCATTGTTCGGCTCTCGAAATTCTCGCTTGATGAATTGTTTACAAGTTTTTATTTTCCTTTAAACAAACAGGATTTGAAATAATTATTTTTTTTGTTTGATGTAAATTACTGTAATTCACTATGAGTTTTTTTTTAGTAAAATCTGTGCTTTAATTCTTTTATATCCACGTATTAGGTCTTAGCACTGACTTCATAATGTCAAAAAAAATTTTTTAGTCTTTCAATTTGGCTCATAATTTTATTCTATGAATTTTGCTCTTTTGAGTAAACTACGAATTATCTATCACAGGTATTCAAGGTGAAATTTTTATGTAAAATATATACGGCAACTACCATATTTAATAAAAAAGAGTACTGTTTTCAAAATCGGTTTACTGTTGACGAAGATATCGCGTAACACACAAAAAGTTTTTTTATGTAGGCTAAAATATAATATATACCGGGATATTACTGAAACTACAACGAAATAAGACAACGACAAAGATTTTAATCTTATGAATTTTGTTACCTTTCAGGAATTGACATGATCTTATTACTATTTCCTTTTTCTTCTTTATTTTTTTTTGAAAATCGTTACTTCTAAACTTGAATTTTAACCTGTTTGGTAAAGTTTAAATACATAAATTTTACAAGGACGAATATTCAGAGCCATAACAATTATTTGTAGGCCACACAAATACTTTTTTCGTATGGGATTCGAATCTGCGGCCCTTGACGCTGCAACTCATTACTAAGCCACTGCTCTACGGAGCCGTATTTAAATGGGATTTTAAGTATTCTTATAATTTCGAACGGTATATTTGTGGTAATCTTAGGCTTTTCATTAGATGGTATGAAGAAATTATATATACAGATATTTGCGTGTGGGTGTGCGCGGAGGGCAGTACTATCGGTCTTATATATATGGGTCTAATAAATAGTTAAACAAGTTTTTGATAACAAGTGATTGTATATTTCCATAAACCATAACAGTGATAAGTGGAACAAGTGTTATTCGCAGTATTTAACCAAGTATAGTGGGATAAGACTAAGTTTCAAAAATCGCAGTGATAATCAGCTGTGAAATCAGCTGTTTTCGTGTACCCCCATTAATTTTGTTAAAATTTACTTTTAAAATATAAATTGTAGCATAGTTTTTATTTATTATTCTTCTAATAAGTGCATTAAAGAGTCTTTATAAAGTTTTATGTTGAAAAATACCACTAAGCATAATTATTAATCATTCAAACCGAGCAATCAATCTGTGTTGATATTTCTGCCATCTAGTGACAACTGTCAAAACTATTTATACGTTATCAAATAGCTACAACGATTAATAATGGCAAATAAGTGTGGGCACTGCGGTAAATTTGTTTCGCAGACAGATGGCGCTAAATGCTCAAAATGCACGTCGATTTACCATCGGCCGTGTGTTAATATTAGCCCCGAATCAAGGATAAGCCCAAAATGGATATGTAAAACCTGCAAAATACCGCGACAAAGCCCTGTGCCAGCCGACTATTGTACTGAGGCATCCCTAGACTCAAGAGTTGAATCCCCCATTGAAGGTTTATTGGCTAAGGAAATTAAACTCCTTAGAACTGAGTTAAAGACTCTGTCAGAAGAAATGGTCAGTTTTCGGCAAGAAATTGCGAAACTAAACACCTCCATGACACAGTTTAATTCGAGGCTGGACAGCGTTGAAACCCGAGTTACCTCCCTGGAACAACAAACGAAGGAGGGACACAAGTCATGCAATAATAACGAACTGGTAGATATTATTGCGCGCTTAAAGCGCGATTTGAATATAAAGGAACAGGCGGCTCTTTCTAATGATTTAGAGCTCACCGGTATTCCTGAACAGAAGGGAGAGAGCCCGGGTCACCTCATGACACTTGTCGCCAAGAAATTGGATATAGAACTGGACGAGCGTGACGTGGTTAGTGTTGAACGTGCCGGTATGCGTCGTAACCGTAAGAGCTCGGATAGCGAACCACCGCGGCCTAGAGCCATCGTCGTATGTCTAGCGCGGCGCTCTCAGGCTCTACAATTTTAGAACAAAAAACTTGGAAACCTATGAAATACTATCATGCAAAATTAAGACGCACTTAGTAAACTATTTAAAACCATATCTATTGACTACTTTTAATTTTAGTCTTATTATAAAATCGGTATTATTCCAACATACAATAATAGGTGACACTGTTCGCAATTTCAAGCGAATAATTCGTTCATCACATACTAGATGTCGCCACTACATAGGTAGTGGCGACATCTAGTATGTCTCATCTATCAGGTAGCTTTACAAAATCTTTAAAAAGAATAGTTCTATTTAGTAGAAAATAAGTGTAACAGAAATTAAGATATTTGCTTTTGTTTAACATTAATATAAAATCTGTAATGAAAATTTTTGAAATTTTCTTATAAATAAATACTGCTTACATATGCTTTCGTAAAACTATTCATTAAAAAATCCAGTAACTAGATGTTTTTGATATTTTTTTGAAACTGAATCTGGCAGCACAACAACCTGCCATTATGGAATAGTTTTATTCACGTTTCCCGCTACTTGTTTCTCGATATTGGAGTTGCGAATAACTAATATTTTATTTTATTTGGTGGAGTTGCTCCTATTTTATGAAAGTGTTTTTATGTTATTTTTTTGTTTTATTTTATCTATTATATTATTTACGTTGAATTGAGCTACCTATTATTCTTACAACTTCATTTCCAACGATTTGTTTTTTTGTGATATCTTGTCTCCATTGTTACATAGAATAAATAATTTAAATAATTATGTCAGATAAGCGTTGCTGTGTCCCCGGATGTAAGGACAGTAAGGGTAAGTCATCTCGTCTCCAAACAACTTGCATCAAGGGCATTATTTGTCTTAGGCTTTAACACATAAGTATGACTTTTTTTAAATGTATCTTGTAAATATTTTAGGCAAGCTAGTTCTTCACAGATTTCCAAACCCAGAACAGGAAAGTGAACGATTTAGGGTATGGATTTATGCAATTGGCGGTGATATACTAGGCCTCGAAAATATGCACATATTCAAGTATCGCCGTGTGTGTCACTCACATTTTGAAGAAAAATTTCAATGCAGAAATAACAGAATTAGTAACATTGCTGTGCCAACTTTGAATATGCCAGGTTTGTCTTTATAGATTACAGAAAAAGTAAATATGTTATAGAATTAATTCAGGACAGTATATTATCAATGACATGTGTAGTTTTATTGTAAAATATGTCTAATTGAGTAGGTACCTACATAGCATTAATTTTTACAATGATTCATTCATTAAATAAATAGAATAAAATGAAATACTACTTATATGCACTATAGAGCTTAAAAGGATAATACATATAGCGATTCCGGCTGACAGAAGGATGAGGAAATGATAATTAAGCCTAGTTTTCATAAATATTAAGTTGGCAATGTGTTATCACCCCACTTTTTCTACTTTTTTCATTAAATAATGTTATATATTATTATTATATTGTGAAATTATACTTTTTGCAAGTCATCACAGATACTGGCCTGTTTTTTATTGCCATATATATAAATAATTTCAAAGTTAATCCTATTATTTTCTTTTAGCTACATTATCAAATAAACCAGCAGTTATGAAAAGAAAACCCATGAAAGAAATTTTGAACCTAGCAGAACCGTCAACATCAACAGGTACTGATATATATGATCATATATGTATTATCATGATTACAGCACATCACAAGTCCACAGCTGAACATAGTATGTGACCTTTTCAAGGGGACTTAATATACATATGAAAAAATGTTAATTTATTTAACTAAAAAAAAGAAAGAAGTTTCCAGTAGAAAGGGTTGAGATGATACAGAAGTTCCTAAATTTGGATTGACTTAACTAAGAGTCTAAAATATATACTATATATTGTTATATGATAACTAAAAATCCATAAAATTAAACACAATAAAATCTCTACAAATATAATGGAATAATCTAACATAAAATTTATAAAACTTATGTACATGTTAAATAATTTTAATAAAATTTTAATAAACCTCAAAACTAATAAAAGAGATGATGGCCTTCAGATGGCTGAATGGCTTATCTCTTGATCAAGTCACCTGTCAACAAAAAAAGCTAAATTATATTCCATCTGTTTGGCCACTATGATGCTTTAGACGGACACACAGATACAAATATTTAATTTATAACACCCCTCTGTTTTTATCTTTTAAATTCAAAAAGCGTGGTAATGCATTATTTTAACTGATATTACTGTGCACGCACTCATTTATAAGGGTCAATCTGAGATGATTGCCTTCAGATGGCTGAACGGCTTATCTCTTGATCAAGTCACCTGTCAACAAAAAAAGCTAAATTATATTCCATCTGTTTGGCCACTATGATGCTTTAGACGGACACACAGATACAAATGTTTAATTTATAACACCCCTCTGTTTTTATCTTTTAAATTCAAAAAGCGTGGTAATGCATTATTTTAACTGATATTACTGTGCACGCACTCATTTATAAGGGTCAATCTGTAGACAAAAACATGGTGTCCCATAAATCACGTTCAATTTGGGATAGATGCAAATAAAATTAGAAGCCTTACTTGCTCATATTTACAAAAACTGCAATAATGGTTTATCATTTATATATTTGAACTTAATTTAAAATTTAGCTACTCTTTAAACAATAACCTGTATACTGCACAAAGTAAATTACAGTTAAATTCTTTTTCAATTTAACAATTAAATAACTATGCAGCTGTGACTGTGCACTTGAATATTTGCAGCGCATTGCCTGGCAGGGTCGCCATGTAATGTTGGTAAAGATGTTAACGAGAGGAGACACATTGATCCGTCTATTACTTTAATTAAACAACTCATATTCTAAACTTAACACTGTATTGTTGTGGGAGTTACACTAAATCCACTGAGAAACACCCATTTCTCCTAACCCCTAGTGATATATTTATTTTGGTTCTTTAAATCTTTTCTTCTTTTGAATTATGAATTTCGTTTCAGATCATTACTTTACAAAATTTACAAAATTGATAGGTATAGAATCGAACTATTACATGAGATATTATTATGAGACCCTACCTACGCTCTTGATGGAGTGACCTCAAAATGTAATTCGGGATTACTACTGGAACTCCTGGACTAGTAGAACTGGGTGTGCCGAGTTTAGGCTCGTTTTGTTAGTTTGTTAGTTAAAAGTTAGAGGCGGAAAACGGAGACGTGGTTGAAGCGGAGGTGAATGCAGCGTAGCTTGTGGTGAAGGCGGAGGAAAGAAATTTGTGGTGAAGTCTGAGATAGTGGAAACGGGGAGAGCGGGGTCAGAAGTGGGTCGACCTTAGATTGTGTTGTAGGCGGAAAGAATAGTGACGGCGCGTGGTGGTGGCGGCGGAGGGAGCAGAGTTTATGGTGGAGGCGGAGGTAGCGGAGGTGGAGAACGAAGGCTAGAGGGGTGCGGTGGTAGATGTGGAGGCGTAGGTGGCAGAGGAGGTGGTGGGTGCACTGGAGTGCAGTAAAGTGGGTACCACGTGAGGGCAAGTGAGGCTCACATAAAGGACAGTTGGTTACAGCGAAAAACAATGTGGCTGGTAAGTGGATATCGATACTGCCCATAAAGATGTTACTACGAGGTTATCCATTTTTCCGAATATCAGCTTGGCTGCCTATTGGTACTAGAGACAAAGTGAAAACAACTTTTGTTTTGTGACGGTTTCATCATAACTAACAAAACAAACCCAAACTCGGCATATCGATCCTGACTGCTCTCAAGTGATCGAGCAGTCTCAGAGCGGATATTCTGAAAAATCAACCTCTGATCCCTCTGTGTAACCGTTTCGCATGCGCGAGACAAAGAATGATGATCTCGATCGATAGCTAAAAGCATTTCTCGTTGTTCCACACTTTCCTGAGATCGAGAAGCAGTAGTGCGGACTCGTTTAAATTCTAGTCGTAATTGGCGCTGCGTGGAAGTTTCTGCGGACAAACTTAGTGCATTACGCTCACGGTTAGCACCTAGCCGTTGTTAAAGCTCTGCGTGGGTTCGAGAGAAACTACTGCTACTACTAACTAACCTGCGCATCTTAAAAACCCTTGAGTTTCGAGACAGATTTGATATTTTTATAAAAGGCATAGCTAGATTCCTTCTTAATCCGATACCAACGATATTCAAAATAATGAAAAGTTATCGAATAAGTACGTAATAGTAGAAAAATAATAATTATTCGTAGGAAAATTAAACACATCAACCAACACAGACAACAAAGGTAACCCCCGTTTCTATAGGATGATAACTTAGAACCAAAAGTTTGACTTGACTTCATGATAGTGTAACTTGTTGCACCACCAATCAATCTGTTTAGTAATATTGGTGTGAAACTCTCCATACAATCAGATAGGACGTGTAAAGTTCCCGGATTTCCTAATGCACATAAAAAGTGCAAAAATTAAACAAAAATTACGATTTTTCAAAACAATATTATGGGATTTAAGCTTGCACCATTTAATGCGGTAAACATTTTTGACGGTCGGCATATTGTTAAACAGCTGTTCCCTTGCAATTTATAATATTACTGCCCCGCTCCTTTATAAAAATAGCGTGATTATTATGTTCCCAGAGTTAAATTTTTATTTTTATTTTAACTAATAACATATGATTTTGTGCATTCAATTACAGAGAAAAACCTTTTAAAATCAATACGGCGTGATAATATGTAGCCTAAAGCCTTCCTTGGTAAACAAAGAACATTTTTGCTTAATTTCAATTCAATCTATCCAGTAGTTTTGGCGTGAAGCCGTACCATACACACAGACAAACAGACAAAAATTCTAAAAACTCACTTTTTGTCATCAGTTACGTTTTTCAAACAAAAGCCACTTATTTTTTCTCGAAAATACTCAATGTACAGTTTTTTGTCGTTACTGTTTTATTATATGTATAGATGTACAGATGATAGGAATCGATTCAGTAAACAATTCTCAACAAACTACTTTTTCAAAGTGCGTTAATTATGTTACGTGTTGTACATTGCGTTCAAATTATCAACCAAGTATGATCGGTTGTTTTTGCGTCCCCCAACAGCAAAAAATTAAAAAACTGCGGTATCTTACCCCAGCCAGTTTGGGAATTTTATCGCTGGTTCTAGAATCAGATGAATCGGTCCGATTCGAGAGGTTTTTGGATCGATTCGGTGAATCGATGCGGTGCCCCGAATCGATCTATTATTTTGCTCCAAAGAATCGATTTTTCGATTAATCGATTTTAGATCGACATGCCTATATTGAATACGCATTTAATCTGTATCTAGTACCGCCAAATATAAAAAACGGCAACGTCGCGGCTGCTTTCAGCCAATCCGATCGTTTATTTTATCGTTTGCTGTGCTCCGATTGGCTCATTTAAATCGGATCAATATTTTCCGTAACCATCGCAAGGTGGATTTGTATATCGGATCAACTTCGGCAAATGCTAGCAAACAGTGTCTCGTGAGTGCAGATGTTGATCCGGTCGGAGCCACATTCAACATGCGTTTGTAAAATCGTGGCTAAACTATTACATTAATATAAAGTAGCAAAGGAATAATTATAGAAGTGAAAGAAAATTAACTAATTTTTCAGATCCGGTTACTGCGATGCAAGCACCTGTGATATCAACAAATCCTGTAGTTATAAAGAAAAGGGCTGAAATGGTTTTAGGTATGGTTTATTTTGATTGAGAGTTAGAGAGATATTTATATATCATATTTGATATTTGTTCTGACAGATAATATTTAATATTTATTTGTATTATTTTTTTTGCGTTTGTAATCCGGTATCCGCCATATGAACTATTTTGTGCATGAACGTAAAATAAATACCTAACTAATTTAAAGAATTTACATTAGACAAGAGCCAGAGCCGTGGTAGCTCAGTGGTTAACGCTCGCTGTAAATATAACAGAACGCGAGTAACTCGGGTTCGATCCCCGCCGACACCAATGAAATTGTTAATTGCAATTTTAAGTGCTGATTTACCACGTGCTCGGCGGTGAAGGAAAACATCGTGAAGAAACCTGCATGTCTGGGGAATAAGAAAAAAAATATTTCGAAGACATGTGAAGTTCGTCAACACGCATTTGGGCAGCGCGGCGGACACTTCCTTGCCCTAAACCCTCTCAGAAATGAGGGGAGGCCAGAGCCCAGCAGTGGGACGTATATATAGGCTGTAACTTTACTTTTTTTTACATTAGACAATAGGTAAAAAAATTGCCATTAAAGTATTGGTCACTAAATTTAAAAATATTTGATTCAAGAAGGTCAATTTGCAACACAACTAATAAATACTTAATGATGTTTGTGGCGTGTTACAATAAATGTTTCTTTCTTAAACAAAACCAGTTGATATATTTATTTATTTCTAATTTTTAAGGAGGAACATTAGCAGTCAAGAAAAAGACCAAAAGGGTATTTCAGACCAAGGTTGAAAAAGAGCTGCTTAAGCAAATTATAGCATCTAAAATAAAAATCAGTAAAATGAAAAATATAATTGCGAAACAGAAAGCTCAAATAAAAGCAGCAAAAAAGTTTGCAACAAATCCTGCAGTTTTAAAAGTTTTAGACAATTTTTCCAGTACTGCGAAAATTTTAATGCAGTTACAGTGGCGAGAAAATAAGAAACAAGAAAAAGGACGACGATTTACCCTGCCAGAGAAGATTGCTGCTTTGTCAATATTCAAGCAAAGCACCCAAGGATATCGGTTTTTTAGAAAAATATTTATTTTGCCTGCCCCTCAAACTCTCATTAAACTCATACAGAGGAGTAATCTCCAACCAGGACTTAATAAAAATATTTTTTCCCAGTTAAAAAATAAAGCACAAACTATGAACACAGAACAAAAATTATGTATTCTGTTATTTGATGAAATGATGTTGAAAGCTCATGTTACATTTAATGAGAGAAAAAATAAAGTAATAGGGTTTGTTGATAATGGACAGCAACGAAAGCCAGAGTATGCAGATCATGCCCAAGTTTTCATGATTCGTGAGCTGATCCACAATTATAAACAAGCTGTGTCTTATTCGTTTTCGTCAAGTGCAACAAAAGGACCAGAATTAGCGAATCAAATAAAAGAAGTAATAACAGAGATACAAAAAGCAGGATTAATTGTGGTGGCTACAGTATGCGACCAAGGCACAAATAATAGACAGGCTATAAAACTTTTGATGAATGAAACTAGGGGTAATTATTTGAGAAGAGGGGAAACTCCTAAAGATAATATTATGTTGATAAATAATACTGAGATTATTCCTCTGTATGACCCTCCACATCTTCTTAAAGGCATAAGAAATAATTTATTAACCAAAAATTTAAATTTCACCGTAGATGGCGTGACCAAAACCGCCAAATGGTCTCATTTGCAACTTTTATACAAAGAAGATCCGGGGTATAAAGGAATACGACTAATTTCAAAACTAACAGAAGCCCATATTAACCCAGAAAAATTAAACAAAATGAAAGTCAAATATGCTTCACAGATTTTCAGTCGCACTGTATCATCAAATATGGGATACCTAGCAGGTATAGTAGTTGTATTTAGTTCATATATCTTGTATGAATGTTTTATTGTTCTTGTTAATCCAAATGAACATTTGTTTCACAGATAAGGGCATACTTCCAGCAGAGTGCAAAGACACGGCTGATCTGCTGCTTTTCATGGATAATATTTTCGACTCAATTAATGGCAGTTTTAAAAAGAAAAGACATGCTAAACCTCTACTTGGAGCTGCAACACCTCACTCCATACATCACAAAACATGGATGGATGCCAAAAAAGTTTTTGCGTCTATGAAATTTATATCTTCCACTGGGAGGGAAGAATCTATTCCAACTGTGACAAATTGGGTGTGGATACTAGAAGGGATCGAAGTTTTATTAAAAAAATTGGAAATTGATCATGGTATTACATCAGTGTGGTTGCGTCATCTAAATCAGGACTTACTGGAAAATTTCTTTGGTGCGGTTAGAAGCCATGGGTGCCGCAATATTAATCCAACTTGTGACCAATTTGAGTCAGCTTTTACTACACTTTTGATTAATAATTTAACTAGTGTCCACACTCATGGTAAAAACTGCGAGCTCGATTATTGTAATGCCTTGCATACTCTCATCGTTAATGAAAACTCAGAGGCATCGTCAACCTGCACTTTTGATTTCACAAAAATTTTAGAAATAAACTTCACACCAATTACATTGAAACTAAACAACCCCCGTATAATTGTGCCATTACAATATGTTAGTGGATATTTCTTAAAAAAAGCAAAAACTCAAGTTTTTAAACATTGTGTTAACTGTAAATATGACCTTACTTCTGAAGAAGAAATAGAATACATAAAATACAGAGAATATGCGGGTAGACGATGGCTTTGTACTCCCAGTAATGATTTGATTCAATCAATTTCAAATATGCAGGATATAATCAATCATATTTCAAAAGACAATTTTGAAAATGATCAGCTAAAAGAAATTATAAAAACAAGCATATATACTTTAATTGATTTTGATTTTATGAAATGTAATGTGCATAAAAATAAATTAGTTGATTATTTGATTAATATTGTGATGCGTTGTCTGATTTTTAATAGTTGTAAAAATATTAATAGAATATTGACTGGGAGAAAAGAAGTAGATGATGATGAGAACTTTTTCCAAATTAAAGCCAAAAAGTTAAGAAGTAAACTTTTTAAAAGAAAGAAATAATTACTCTTGTTTTTACCAAAAAGAGTTAAATATTTAATTATTGTTACAAATTTTATTTATTCGTTCGTTTTAAACTAATCAATGATTTGTAATAATAGATACGCTTTAATTGAACTACCGAGTTATAAAAGTAAGAATAAAGAATCATAATTTTTTTTACATTTTTTATAATAAGCAGATATATCATTGCTAAATAGGTTAGATACTATGAAAAGAATGCATTATTACAATATTAATCAATTTATTTTTAAGCACATTTTATAATCGTCGTAAGTCCATTGCTAAAGATTGGTGATATTATGGGAATATTTGTCAGTATAACAGGCGGGTTGGCAACCGCAGCGTTTTTTTTTCTGAAGAGGCTGCTACACATCTCATGTTTTAGTTTATCTCTGTCGCTTCTTACGACACACGGAATCTCTAGCATATATACAGTAATCTATGCACAGGATGATATTGAGTAGTGAATTCTCTTACGCCGTCATTACATTACAGAGTACAATACAGCACATTATTATTTCTAATATTTATTTTATTTAAAAAAATGTGTTAGAAATAATACAAAGAAGCATAATGATTTCTTAAATTTACGCGAACACTACACATTGAATAAAAACTATATATACGGATTTTATCGCGTTTAATCAACTATTTTAACTTATTTTTAATTCCCAAAAGTTAGCTACCGTGTGTAAATATTTGTTTCAGAGAGCACGTGGGATCTGTGACAGAAAACATATGGCCGCCGAGCTTCAGCATGTCAAGCAAGTGTTGCAAGACAAACAAGCTTCGGGTCCCGCGCCGAGTGAAGCCGGCCACAGTCGAGCGCCCGCCTGCTGTACTGCCGTATTTCAGAGGAGTCACAGACAAGGTTGGTTACATCTTGAAGGGAGATTTCATTAAAAAATTACAAGCCGCCGAAGAAGATTGATCAATTTTTACCATCCATCAAATGTTATATTCCTCTACAAGATGCAGGTGTGTACAAGCTAGATTGTGAATGTGGTCTCTCTTAATTTTCCTTTTCATCATATCCAGTATAATTGTGTCAATTCCAGTAAATTACAGTTAATTTTTTTTATTTAACAGTTTATTTTAGTATATTATATTATTATTCAGACTGCGACAGTGCACTTGCATTGTCTGGCAGAGTCGCCGTGTAATGTTGGTAAAGATGGTAATGAGAGGAAACATACTCTAAACTTAACACTACATTGTCGTGGGATTTACAATTCAATCCACTGAGAAACACCCATTTCTCCTAACCTACAGTGATATATTTAGTTTGGTTATTTCTTTAAATCTTTCCTTGTCTTCTTTTGATATTGATTTATGAATTTCATTTCAGGTCATTACTCTGAACGTTCGGTACATCGATTATACACAAAAATGGAAGGAAATACTTCTCACAAAGAAAATCTTGGTTAGTCTGACTTATGATGCCATTTTTTAACAGTTTCAATTTAATGAACATAAAAAGTAAAGTAAAGTTACAGCCTATATACGTCCCACTGCTGGGCAAAGGCCTCCACTCATTTCTGAGAGGGTTTTAGGGCAGGAAATAGTCCGCCGCGCTGCTCCAATGCGTCGTAATATGCGTCGAAATAAATCGTGTTGGCGAACTTCACATGTCTTCGAAATAATTTTTTTTTATATCTCAGACATGCAGGTTTCATCATGATGTTTTCCTTCACCGCCGAGCACGTGGTAAATCAGCAATTAAAATTGCAATTAAAAATTTAATTGGTGCCGGCGGGGATCGAACTCGATTTGCTCGCGTATTGTGAAATTTACAGCGAGCGCTAACCATCTGAGCTACCAAGGCTCTTGAACATAAGATATAAACTTTTTTATAATGCAAAAATTTTGAATTACTCTGTATATTTAATGTGTTTCTATGATTGTAATTATAATTCAATGTTTTTAATGAAGTTCTTATAACTTATATGTGGTAGAGCCACGCTGCTTAATGCGGGTGAGTTTTGTATGGTGTTTAGGTTTTACTGGAAATGAGGTATTCTATCGTAGTCTTCAGGGGTGGCAACGCATCTGCATTTTAATTTTTAATTGAATTTAAATGTAGATATCTATAGGTACAGCATCAAATTACCATCAGTTTGATTGTGTGCTCATTTGTCACAAACGCCTGTGTAAAATCATGACTAAAAGTATTACAATGATTTAAAGTAGCAAAGGAATAATTATAAAAGTGAAGCATGTTGCTGAAAGAAAATTAACTAATGTTTCAGATCCAGTTACTCCAATGCAAGATCCTGTGATATCAACTAATCCTGTAGTTATAAAGAAAAGGGCTGAAACGTTTTTAGGTATGATTTATTTTGATTGAGAGATGATAACTATTTATATTTGATAATATGATATATATTTCATATTTGTTCTGACATAGACAATATTTATATGTAAGAAAAAGAGATAATCTACATATGAAAACTAAAAAGTTACCAGATAATGAAGAACTAAAGATTAAGTACTTATATGAGAAACATGTGTAACAAAATTATTAAAAATCTGAAAAAAGAATATTATAAAAATAAATTAATAAAAAATCAAAGAAATACAAAATGAACATGGAACATAATTACAGAAGTGTGTAATTTAATTAATTTTGTACAGGGAAAATAAAGTTATACTATTTGTCCAAAATTATACCAAGTTTGACGTTTTATTGTTTTTTTTTGCCAAATTTTTGACGTCACGTGGCTAGTGATTTTATACGTTTTGATTTTTGGTTTTATTATTATTTCTGTTTTATTTTTGTCTTAAGAACTTACCTAATACCTAATATGTTTTATATTCAGTAAAAGTAAAATGAAAAGAACACAAAAGAAACGATACCTACATAATTGAAACTGAACATCGTATTCATAAAATATTTTAAAATTCTGTTTTCATTTCGACACACAAACTGAGAGAAGCTGCTGCCGTCATCAAGCTTCTGGTAAAAATGGATAGGAAAAGACTCATAAACAATGTTTACACATGTGCGATGACGAATTGCAATTTGCCTAGTATTATTAAGATACTGCATACTGCACATTATGAAATAATGGTATAAATAGGATAATTATACTACGAAATCCGACCCTGGTTACGTCGTGTTATAACGTTTGTATTATGACAGATGCGCTACTTTTTCTTGTATGAAGAATCCTTCATTTTGAAATCATTGGTATCATTACGTTAGCCTAATGGCAGGGTACGGGTCGCAAGCTCAAAAGGTCGTGAAATCGAGTCCGCTATTCGATTACTCTCGTGAACCGTCCCTAGCACAAGCATTTTAAGCTGGTGGTTAAGGGGAATATTAGTAATGATAATATCATTGCTAGTATTTTATCAGCCCTTTTTTACGTGGTAGAGCCATGCTGCAGTTATATCAGTAGTCCAGGAAGGACCACGCTCTCACAGAATACCAGCGTAAAATAGTAGCTTAATGCTACTGTTTGGTATGGTGAGTGTAGAGAACCGGAGACCCTTTTTACTGGAAACGAGGCATTTCATCTTAGTCCTCACGGGTGACAACGCGTCTGCATTTTTATTTGTAATCGAGGATAGATGTGGATGTCTATGGGCCACAGCAACCACTTACCATCAGGTGGACTGTGTGCTGGTTTGTCACCCTATCCTATAAAAAAGCCCTTCTTGATTATTGCTCCACCACCTCTTATATGTTCCTCTGTTTAGCTTAATAGTTGACTGATAGAATTCCCTATGGCATTAAAGTGCACCCTATGAACTATTTTGTGCATGAACGTAAAATAACAAATTTAAAGAATTTAGATAGGTACCAAAATTTACATTAAATTATTGGTCAATAAATTTAAAATTATTAGATTCAGGAAAGTCAATTCGCAACCACTTATAAATACTTAATGATGTTTGTGGGGTGTTGTAATAATTGTTTCTTTTCTTTCGTTTTTTAAACAAAACTAGTTGATAATTTTTTTTAATTTCTAATGTTAAGGAGGAGCATTGGCAGACAAGAAAAAGACAAAGGGTATCCTTCGAAAAGAGTACGAAGATGCTGATCTGCTGCTTTTATGGATAATATTTTCGACTCAGTTAATGGCAGTTTTTAAAAGAAAAGATGCCAAAACTCGACTTGGACCTGCAACAGCTCACTCCATACATCACAAAACATGTATGGATGCCAAAAAAGTTTTTGCGTCTATGATGTGTATCTTCCACTGGTACAATTTATTACAACTGTAAACAATTGGGTGTGGCCACTAGAAGGGATGGAAGTTTTATTAAAAAAAAATTGAAATTGATTTTGGCATTACATCAGTTTGGTTGCGTCATCTGAATCAGGACCCACTGGAAAATTGCTTTGGATCTGTTAAACGCCATGGATGCCGTAATATTAATCCAACTTGTGACCAATATGAGTCAGCTTTTGCCACCCTTTTGATTAATAATTTAAGTAGTGTCCACTCTCATGGTAAAAACTGCGAGCTAGATTATTGTAATGCTGTGCACACTCATTGTTAATGAAAACTTAGAGGCATCGTCAACCTGCACATTTGATTTCACAAAAATTTTAGAAATAAACCTCACGCCAATTACAATGAAACTAAATATAAACATTGTGTTAACTGTAAATATGCAATATTGTTATTTTAACAGACTCAAAGTTACAGGCTGACTCCAGAATAGTATATTTACAATGGATACCTTCGCACATTGGCTTAGAGGGTAATGAAAAAGCTGATATTTTAGCCAAACAAGCTATTTCGGCTATTTTATTAATTTTACCCCTTCATTTCAAAACTATATAACTTTACCTTTATTAAAAAAAAATATTGTTATGACCTTTGGAAGAAATATTTTGACGAAAGAGCAAAAGAAAAGGGTATATGGTACCGTACAATCCAGCCGTACCCAATGCGCTTAACCTGGATAGATAATGGAATATTGTGTAGACCCGATACTGTGATAGCATTAAGACTCAGATCTGGGCACATTTTATGCAATAAATTTTTGTACTTGAAGCGAAAAACTACCTCACCAAACTGTTCAACTTGCAATGTTATAGATGATGCTTATCACATTTTGATAGAACGTGCCCAGAACTCCATAGAAAGAAAAAAATGTATTTTATGTTTGTCATTGATTAGCAGTATTATAATAATAGTATTTTTTCAGACCCGTTATCAGATGATGCCAAAAAACTTTGTGTTAGTAAATAAGAGATTAAATAATTACTAAGTTTATTTGTTAGTATTTATACTATTTAAGAATTTTGTTGTACCAGGGCGTCATAATCGCTTCAGTGACAAAGCCCTTTTTCTAAGAATAAAAAAAACTGTAAATATGACCTATTTTCTGAAGATGAAATAGAATACCTAAAATACAGAGAATATGCAGGTGGCTTTGTACTCCATGCAATGATTTGATTTAATCAATTTCAGATATGCGGGATATAGTCAATCATATTTCAAAGGACAATTTTGAAAATGATCAGTTAAAAGAAATTATGAAAACAAGCATATTATATACTTTAATTGATTTCGATTTTATGAAATGACTCATAAAAATAAATTAGTTGATTATTTGATAAATATTGTGATGTGTTGTCTGATTTTTAATAGTTTTAAAAATAATAATAGAATATTGACTGGGAGAAAAGTAGATGATGATGAGAACTATTTCCAAATTAAAGCCCAAGGGTTAAGAAGTAAACTTTTTAAAAGAAGGAAATAATTACTCTTGTTGCTACCAAAATTGAGTTAATAATATTTAATTACTGTTACACATTTTATATATTCATGCGTTCTAAACTGATTTATCAATGATATGTAATAATAAATACGCTTAAATTGAACCACCAAATTATAAAAGTAAGATTAATTAGTCTTATTTTTTTATACAAATGTATTTTTATAATTAGCAGATATGTCGTTATTAAATAGGCTAGATATAATCTATTAGTCTATAGAATGCATTATTACAATATTCATCAAATAATTTATTTTTAAACACAAAGTCTATTGCTAAAGGTTGGTGATACCATAGAATACTATAATACACAATAGAATGGCTGTATTTTGTACGAGTTTGCTTTATTTTGTACGAGGAAGGG
Source organism: Parnassius smintheus behrii (assembly GCA_036936625.1). Taxonomy (NCBI): domain Eukaryota; kingdom Metazoa; phylum Arthropoda; class Insecta; order Lepidoptera; family Papilionidae; genus Parnassius; species Parnassius smintheus. The sequence continues at coordinate 45,190,832 of JAUPFT010000014.1, forward strand.
CGTCGACAAACCCGATTCGCTGTGTTGACAGAGTGAATCTCATTAAAAAAAATCGTTTAACACATACATATTTATTCGTAAATAGTGTGCAATTTGGCATTTTATAAATAATTTGCATGCAAAATTTGGAAACCATTGTAACCGTCAAAATACATATCGTGTTTACATTTATACGTGTGAATTGACGTATTAGTGACATTTTAGTGGCTATGCGGGCTCCGCCCACTCCCCCGTTCTATTATGTATGTATTATGGTATTCTATGCGTGATACTATGGGAATATTTGCCACAGTATATCAGGTGGGTTGGCAACGGCAGCATATTTTTTTCCGAAGAGGCTGCTACGCATAGCTCATGTTTTAGAGTAGCAAATTCTCTTACGCCGTCACGACTTATTACACTACAGGGCATACAGCGCATAATTTTTTGTATTACATATTTTATTCAAAAAAAGTGTTAGAAATAATGCAAAGAAGCATAACTTATTTTGAGCTTTAAATTATTTGATATAAGTCATTATATAATGTGAGTTTAAGACGTCTTCATTGCTAGCATACTGCTTTAATATTTGTTTTCAAATATTCATTATTATATAAATATTATTGCTTGAATATTTGTTTTTGTCAATATTCGATTCGATTTTAATGGAGCAATATGCAGAATTGCTTATTTGATTGGCAATTGGTTTAAAATTCACTTCAAAAATTATAAATCGCCGCAATTCCAAAGAACCTAAATTTTACTATCATTTCAATTTAATAATTAAAAAGATTAAGAAAAACAAATATTCAAGATTGGATTTGATTTTAATTTGATATAGGCCGAATATGGTTGTCACCGAATACGAATATTCGGCCGAAAGTTCAGTAAAACTTTTACCAACAGAATATTCGGCCGAACATTATTCAACGGGATCACCTCTGTAACTAACCAATTATTAATATATCTAAACTGACGACCAAATTAAAGTGAAATGTACTAATTTAATTTAATGTTTTCTTTGTTTGATTCCAAAACCATTTTATCAAACTTTCTATTTGCTATAATCGGAAATAAATCTAAAGTACCTCGAAAACATAACATTTCAAGTAGACTTAACCCATAAATAAAATATACTTTCAATAGTAAAATTATGAAAGACATGACATTACTCAATTCGTACAATTCAAGTGGACATTTTTAGTACCATTTAAACGAATATTCGGTGATTTAGCCGCATATTCGGCCGAGTATCTTCGTCTCAATTTAATGGAGCAATAATGTAGAATTGTTTTAGCAATGGTTTCAAATTTATTTCAATTGCAAACGATCTCAATTTTATTCTTGACGCATTTTAAATACATATTATAATATAAGAAGTTGAGTGCAGATTTACATTATTTAATGTTTTAAATTTAGTTCTTATCTTTGTTTCAGGCTGTTCATTAATTGCTATATTTAAGTTGAATAAATGTACTGATATTTATTATTGTCATAACTATTATTGTATTTGTGTGCTGTTTTTTAATAAATCCTGTAAATATAATGTTAGTTTTATTTATTTTGATTTCAATTATTAATATCTATGATGAGAACAATAATATTTATACGTAGGTGCTACATATATATATATATATATATATATATATATATATATATATATATATATATATATATATATATATATATATATATATATATATATATATATATATATATATATATATATATATATATATATATATATATATATATATACGGCATGTGCGTACATATAAGCTTATATTTATAGATATTACAATAAAGTTGCTAACTTCGGATACTAGAGGCGCTAGTTATGCATTGCCATTTTACATCATGTTTTAATATCAATGGAGAACCGACACGCTTTTATCTTAACGAGCGCCTGACGTATGCCAACAAGCACCTTTTCCATAGGGCTCGACAGGAGGCACGGCGATGCATCTGGCGATATGCATGGACAAAAAACGGTGTAATATTTGTGAAGCGCGATTCTATGTCTAGTAAGCAAAAAATATGTATGGACTGTGACATTGAAAAGGTTTTTGGCTCTTCATGAATTTGGTCTTTTTTATAAAACATTCTTTATATCATGTCACTATGGGCATTTATCTTTCATATAATAATTTTGTTTTTATTTTACGTTTGTTAGTTAGGATAATAGGTTTTGCTGTGCATTGCAATGTTTTTGTCGTATTTTGTTCAGTTTATTTATGTATATCTTATATATATTTGGATATTTTTTTAACAATTAAGCGACCGTTTACCTTTAACGATTTGCCGAGCTTATACGAAGGTAACTGTGAACAAAATAGTGTTATTTTTCTTGCTTTTAATTTATTTGTTAATAGTTCCTATTGTCCTGCTATTATTAATGAAATTGTATATTATTCTTTGTATAATATGCCTGCAATAACAAATTTAGATCAATTATTTCAATATAAAAACGTTCGGGTTCATATTATCACTATTAAAATGTTCATACCAGCATCAAAGTTACATAATATAGTACAGCTAGGTACACTAATTATATCTATAATGTTAGGTATTTATAGTTTTATATCTCAATATGTATCTACGTTGTATGATAAATACTTAGTTAATTTAAGCCTTAATCAAAGATATCTTTTGTTCTTTTTCTCACACTTACATAATGGTTAGGCCGCAGAAACTAAAAGTTGGTTTTTTAAATCCCGGATCACTAGGTACGCATCATGATGAGTTCGTGATAGCTATGGATCGTCTGAGAGTTGACGTGTTCGCTTTGAGTGAAACCTGGCTCAGGGCAGGTGAAGAAGGAAGGGCACCTCGTGTGCCTGGTTACCACCTGCGACATACTCCTAGGCCGGCAGAAGTTCGTTCTCGCGGTGGCGGTGTAGGTTTCTACATAAGAAGTGGTTTACCAGTACGTAATCTACCCTACCCTATATCGCAGTCTGTAGAACAAATGTGGCTAAGCACCAAAATCAATGGTAAAATTGTCATAATTGGCACTGCGTATCGACCACCTTGGCTTCAAGTGCAAAATTTCATTGATGGTCTTTCAGACACAATAAACACGTTCTCGTCGTATGATTATTTACTACTTCTTGGCGATTTTAAAATCAACTACTTAGATAAATCCAACCGTAATACTAAAATATTAGATGAATTCATTTTAATAAATAATCTTAAACAATATGTTAACGAACCTACTCATTTCACAAGTAACAGCAAAACGTTGTTGGATCTAATACTTTCTAACATACCCCTAAACAAAGTAGAAGTGGATTACATACCTGATTTGAGCCATCATGCGTTTATATCATGCGAAGTCAATCTTACTACGCTCAAATGTCCACCGCGACTTGTTTTTTATAGACCAATTAAAAACATAAATCCTGAACAATTTCATCGAGTTTTAAAGGGTATAAATTGGGAAAACATCGTGAATGTGCAAGATGTTAATGTTATGGTTGCTGAATTTAATTCAACCATATTATCTATATATAATCTGTTAGCTCCGATCAAAAAAGCCTATATTAAGGAACAATATTGTCCCTGGTTAACATATACAGTCAAATTTATGATGAGACTCCGTGATCGAGCACATTCAAGGGCACGTTTAACAAAAATAGATTCACATGTAAATTATTATAAACAATTAAAAAAACAGGTCGTGACTGCTATTTATAACGAAAAGACCGCTTATTTTAACACGTACATTAATTGTAATATTAGAAACTCTAAAACGTTATGGACGCACTTACATCGTCATATAAATATAAAAAATAAACATAATTCTTGTCTACCATACAATTTGTGTGACCCAAAAAAAATTAATAAACATTTCCTTGACGTTCCAGGCCAAAATTTTGCTTCTCAATCCGCTATCAACTACTTCGAAACCCATAAATTTAGCTCTAAAACTTTTGAATTTAAGGAAATAGATAGTAATACAGTTTTAAAAATTCTACATGATCTGAAGTCGAATGCCATTGGAAATGCTGTTATCCACTCTCCCATACACTTTAAATGTTATTACGGTAATTATGAATAGTTCTCTGAGAGCTAAGACATTTCCCAAACAATGGCAAGCTGCTTTAGTAACGCCGATTCCTAAGACAGATAATATTAGGAATTTTAAAGACCTGCGACCTGTTAGCGTATTACCCTGTTTGTCTAAAATCCTAGAGAAAGCTGTATGTAATCAGTTAACTCATTATTTAGACCAAAATGAAATTCTACCGAGTGTACAGTCTGGCTTTAGGAAACGACATAGCACTACAACAGCTTTGGCCGATGTAGTGGATAATGTTCTAAGTGCTCGGGATTCCGGTATGGTTACAATTCTAGTTCTTCTAGACTATTCCCGTGCATTTGACACGTTAAATAGGGAGTTGTTACTCTCTAAATTAAACTACTATGGATTAAGCTCGGAAACTATAGATTGGTTTCGTAGCTATTTTAATGACCGTAGGCAAATTGTCGAAGTAATAGATGAACACGGCAATAAAATAACATCTGATTGCTGTGCTGTTACAAGAGGTGTTCCGCAGGGTTCAATACTTGGTCCCTTGATTTTTTCGCTGTATAGTGCTGGTATCGTAAAACATATATTAAACTGTAGCTATCATATATATGCTGATGATATACAAGTGTATATTTCTTTCAAGCCAAATGAGAGTACTGTAGCCATACAAAAATTACATGAAGACCTAAATCGTATAGTCGACTGGTCTGAAGCAAATACATTAGTACTCAATCCTAATAAAACGAAATATATGCTACTTGGTACCAAAAAACAAATAAATAAAGTTTTGGCAAATCGTCCTTTAATTTCAATTAAAAATGTAAATATTGATCGAGTTACTGAGATAAGAAATTTAGGAATATTGATGGATGAGGCACTAAACTTCGAAAAACATATAATAAATAACGTTAAAAATTGTTTTTACAGACTAAAAGTTCTATACCAGATAAGGGATGTATTAAAGACGGAAGTCCGTATCAGATTATGTGAGTCCTTGATACTTTCCAAATTCAATTATGCAGATGCAGTAATAGGTCCTAGACTTCTCAACCGTTCAAAGAAACTTATACAGCGCGTACAAAATGCCTGTGCCCGTTTCTGTTTTAAAATACCTCCCCGTTCACATGTTACACCTAACATTAATAATGCGAAAATGCTCAAAATGGATTACCGGTGGCAGTTGCATTTTGCTACGCTGTTGTTTGGTTGTATAAAATACACGACGCCATCTTATCTCTATGAAAAATTGCGCTGGGCTCGAGACAACGTCTTAACAAATGTAGTGACAAGAGCTTCAGCGTACGGGTTGCTTCTGCCTCAACACCGCACCGCTGCGTTTCGAGGCAGTTTTCGATATGCAGCAACCAAGTGTTGGAACAACTTGCCGCCGCCGTTCCGTAATATACAATCGATACATAGCTTCCGTCAAAAATTTAAATTGTTCCTCTTAGATCAGCAATCTCAAAGTCAAGTAGTGCAGATATTTTGATAGTATGTAATTTTATAAATAATGTATGAGCGTGTATATGTGTATGTATGTGTGTTTGTTTATATTTATGTATATATATGTACATACATATATATATATATATGTATATGTGTGTGTGTTTGAGTATGTATATATTATTTATTGAAATTATGTAATGAAGCGGTGTACTGCAGCTGGTTTGTGTATTTGTTTGTAGCTTAAACTTAATTACGTTCCTGAGTGAATTTCAATGCAACCTCTTACAGTATTAAGAATATTTTATAAGAATTATGACAATATTACAAGAAATAAATTTTTGTTATTATATTTGGTTTAACACAACAGAACTGCCCTCTGCATCTAAAGAATATATAATATATGTATATATATATTTTTATACTTATTTGTGTATTTTTATTTTAAATATATAAGGGTGCCACTGAAAATCAGGGTTGGGGTGTTGTACCTCTGATACATTCCAACATATCCTGAGTGGCTTTCCTTTTTGGAACAGAGCAGCATTAACGGGTGGATTGTCTTTGTAATACACCCTATGCATTACTCCTTATTATCCAGTTCTTTATTATTATTATTTTTTTCTTTTTTATATTATTGTTTGCTTTTTTTTTGTTTTTTTTTTTTTGTTTTATCATATCTATAAACAAGGAGTGAATGTCCTGTTTCATGATTTCTATGTAAAATTTTTTTGTTGTTTTTGTTGTATGACTACTTAAATGTTATTTGTTTTATGTAATCCACTTGAGTGTGTTGCATGTGCCAAATAAAATCTGTTTCTTTCTTTCTTTCTTTCAAATTAAGTATTATTAAGAAATAAAATATAATAATTTTGTGTAAGGCGTAAATTTTGATAGTGACGTAAAAATTTGATTCGCAAAAATAAACGCACTAAAGTGATAGTCTAGTTTAGGTGACACGAAAAGAAAGGGTATAGGCAGATAACAAGTCTCAAACAAAAACAAAAACAATGACAACAAAAAAATTGACACAAATTCTGTATAAAACTGCTGCTAAATAAATAGCATTGCATGAAATAGAAACACAAACTTTTTTTAATATGGATTATAAATAATATTTATTGAAAGTCACTTTTTTAATTTAATCTACCACTGTTTCGAGAAAAACTTCTTTTCTGGGAAGAAACAGCAAGAAACCCAGTGGGACTTTAAAAAAAATAACAGCTTACAATCATGTATGTCACAATTAACAACACAAAACAAATTATAAATAGCTTGGTAGTGATCACTTTTCCCAGGGGTTATTATCATCCACAAATTCTTTAATGGGTCACCGTCAAATATCGACACTGACCTTTCGTTAGTGTTCAAATTTGCCAGCAATATTAATGTGGCCGAAGTCACAACCCTAGCCCGCAAACTTCGCGAAGCCAAGTCCGTATAAGATAGGCCCAATGCTACCAATGAGCTTATCAATCTTATCCAAGCGATAGGTTCGTTTTAGTGCGCCTAAGCCAATTCTTTCTTTTTCATAATTTAAATGGAAATAAGACCTATAGGTAGAACCAAGCCTAGGTCTCTGACTGTCGCGTTCTTCAATGCAAACGGTATCGGAGATCAAAAGGAAGAGATCATGTATTTTTTACGCGACCATGATATCGACATCATGCTAGTGCAAGAGACCTTCTTGAAACCTAGTTAGAGCGATCCCAAAATAGCCAATTATACCTTAGTAAGAAATGATAGGCTGACCAGACCTAAAGGCGGCACCTTGATCTTCTACAAAAGGTCCTTGCAATGTGTACCGATAGATACTCCGCCGCTTACTAACTTAGAAGCATCGGTCTGTAAGATAGCACTTACGGGCCTTAATAATTGCGTACCTGTCTCCCTTAAAAAGTATATGAGATTCCGACATATCGGCTCTATTAAACCTAGGCCCTAGCGTATTAATCGCGGGAGACCTAAATAGTAAACACGTTAGCTGGAATTCTAACGTTAACAATCCTAACGGAATTAAGACCTCACGGAGAGACTTAACTTCGATGTTATCGCTCCCGAGAGTCCAACACGCTATGCAAATAACCTACATCCGGACGTCCTTGATATAGCACTGCTAAAAGATATCCGACTTAGTATTAATTCGATAGAGGCTATTATCGAACTAGTCTCAGACTACAGGCCGGTCGTTTTACAACTGAGCCGGCCGACAGGTGATGTCCCTCGGACCAAAACTATTATCGACTGGCGTAAACTTGAGGTCAAACTTAAGTCTACGAACTCCCAGCATTTGGAAACTATACTTGACAAGATAGACTCGCTAGAGGAGTCCGATAGGGCGATTAGCGCCCTTTCGACTCACTTCACATCAGCGGTCGAAGAATGCGTAAGGTTCGTGTGTCGAGTGGTCAATAAACGAAACTTCCAGCGGATGTTTGACGGCTGATTAGAGTGAAAAATTCCGCGCTTAAAACTTATGACCACTACCGCACGGAAGCCAATAGACTTCTGGTACGTTCACTACAAAACGAGATTAAACAACGAGTAGCCGAGTTTAAAAACGATAGCTGGGATAATCTCTTAGAAGGTATCGAACCATCTCAAGACGCTTTCTGGACATTAACTAGAGCCCATAAAGCCAACAAATCCTCACCGATACCGTCTCTCGTGAGGCTGGACCACCCTGATCTCGCCCGAGACGATTTCGAAAAAGCCGAATGCTTAGCCGACAGTCTAGAGTACCAGTGCACGCCATCCACCGCACCAATAGATCCTGCTCACCTACTAGAGGTAGAAACGGAAGTAGAACGTAGGTCTGCGCTGCCACCGGCGGGTGAACCACTCGATCCTGTAGATGAAGTAACTGAAACCATCAAAAGCCTTAAGAATAGATCAGCTTCTGGGCCAGACGGCATCAGCAAAAAGGTGATCAAATCCCTTTCGGCGCCACTTATTTACTCCCTTGTTGGAATATTTAACACTTTTCTCACGAACTTATCCTTCCCGGACATCTGGAAAGAAGCAGACGTAATAGGGATCCCAAAACCGGGTATACCACGTAACCGTCCCTCTAGCTACATACCTATTAGTCTACTCAACACTTTGGGTAAGCTATACGAGCGCATTATTCACAAGCATCTCCGTCAATACACCGAATCCAACAGACTCCTCCCAGACGAGTAGTTTGGCTTTTGAGCCAATCACTCACGCACCCACCAAATTCATCGCCTAGCAGAATACATTCTGTCTGGCTTCAACCAAAACCTGACAAGGTAAAAGTCTCGAAACACGGGGGCCCTCTTTTTCGATGTCGCAAAGGCGTTTGACAAGGTCTGGCACGACGGCTTGATTTACAATTTGTACAAACTAAACGTGCCCGATAGGCTCGTGCACATCATACGAGCTTTCCTTTCGAACCGCACTTTTCGATATCGAGTGGAGGGAACCCATTCTTCGAAGCGCTTCCTCAAGGCCGGGGTCCCACAGGGCTCCGTCCTATCTCCACTCCTATTCACACTATTCACGAGTGATGTCCCTAAAGACCCCGTGGTCAACACCGCACTCTTCGCTGACCTAAAATAGCCTCTCATTAAAGCTCCCACAAAAGCTCCAAAAAAATAGCCTCTCATTAAAACTAATCGCCTAGGCGAATGGTTCCGCCAATGGAGAATTGATGTGAATCCCGAAAAAAGTAAAGCAGTATATTTTCAGCGGAATTCAACAGCAGGTTCCAAGCCAAAAACGATTTCGTTGTACGACCGCCCAATCCCTTGGGAAAAATCGGCCAAATATCTAGGCGACACGTTCGACTCCCGCATGAGTTTCGCGACGCACATAAGTGTAGTACGCAACAGAGCTAAGTCAGTAATTGGCCTTCTACACCCTCTCGTTAACAGCAAGAGTAAGCTGTCGCTAAGACACAAACTACGACTGTACAAAACCTGCATTAGACCAGTTATGTCCTATGCAAGTGTCGCTTTCGCCCACACATATAAGATCCACATTGTAAAACTCAAAACTTTACAAACTTGTACAAAACTTTTTCATCCGAAAAGCCACCGTTGAACGGTGGTACCGACGAAACTCTGATTAGCACAAAGATTGTGAATTACCATTTATCTTCAAATACTTTAAGGAGATGTCCCAACGCTACTTTGATTGAATAGAAACCCACTCTAACCCGCTAGTGACAAACGCAGCTAACGTTCCGATAACAAACGTCGCGACCTATCTCCGTAGACCGCGTAATGTGTTAATAGAACCACCTCAACTGCTAGATCTAGTCGACGCAAACGTCGCAGACTGGCGTTTCTGGGCGATTCTCACCGCCCAGACCATCTACCGACACGGCTGAGCAGTCAGAGACGGAGGTCCGCACTCCCCCCTCGGACTGCGGTTAGATAGCTCAAGAAACACCTAAAAGGCGACATGATGATTGGTAACAATACCAAATCATAAACCACTCATCATCATCCTCACCTCACTACCTTTCCCTTTTTTAATTAGCCCTGAGTCTGATAAAGCTGTAAGAATAAAACTAAATTTACACATAAATAATTTTATTTAACTGATTTTACTTATTTTTAATTCCAAACGTTTCGGTTTTGTTCCGGTCACACTGTGTATAGAAAAAAGACCCATACCGACCGATATTTAAATGGTGAATCTAACCATCATCCTTCACAGTTAGCTACCGTGAGTAAATCTTTGTTTCAGAGAGCACGAGGGATCTGTGACAGAAAACATCTGGCTGCCGAGCTGCTGCATGTCAAGCAAGTGTTGCAAGAACAAGCTTCGGATCCCGCGCCTACGTCACAGTGACCGAGTGAAGCCGGCCACAGTCGAGCGTGTGCCTGCTGTACTACCATATGTCAGAGGAGTCACAGACAAGGTTGGCTACATAAATATATATTATATATAATATATATTAATTTATATATATATATATATATATATATATATATATATATATATATATATATATAAATTGCAATTGTTTATACGACTCGGCGCATATTGTTTTTGTGTAAGGTTTGGCTGCGTATTTCTGTTTATTTTTTATTTTAATATTTTATTTTTGTATTTTGTGTTGTGTATATTAAAACGGACTTTCTTTCTTATAAAAATTTAACATTATATTTTATCAACGATCTAGCACAGGCAGAAAAATGAGGTAATTGTGTTTAGTTTTTTTCCTATTCCTGGTAATAAAATTACGTACTACAATTTTGTATTGCACTGTATTTGCGTGTAGAGACTGATAACGGATGAAAGATAATAAATTAAGTAAACGTTTACCAAGTGACGTATTGTTTACATAAAAGTATATTTCATATATGGTGAAAACAATCACTATCAGATAATAGAAGGACGTAAAAAGGACGTTGTTACAAAATTGTATAACTTGATATGCTATTTAATAGTATATATATATATATATATAATTATATTTAATATATAAGGAATCCTCCTTTACCTCCAGCTTGTATAAAACATGTACAAATACATACATTTGGATTGTGGATGTGAATGATGGAGTTATGGAAAAATTTGCTCCTTTGTGTAATTCATCTAATTCAAACATATTTGAACACTTTTATTTATTTGTTGCTGTTGATTGGTAACTTCATTATCATCATCGTAACCATATAGTTATAATTTTTTATAGAATAAGGGTGGAAAACGAGCACATATTCCACCTGATGGTAAGTGTATGCTGTGTCCCATGGACATCTACATTTATCCTCGATTAAACGTAGATGCATTGTCACCCCTGAAGACTAAGATGGTATGCCCCGTTTCCAGTAAAAGAGGGTCTCCGGATCTTTACACTATTTTAATAAGTTACATCTATATGATTATCATATAGATGTAACTTATTAAATTTATAATAATATATATATAGCTGACATCTGTTCGACTTGGGTATCTTTTTTAATTATAAAAAAAATTCTTCGTGGCTGTACTATGACATTGTAATGTTTATCTACTTTATCACGACTAGTTCAATTTTATGGTTAGTTCTATTATTGTACTGTCGAAATAAGACAATTTGAGTTGATAACATGAGTACCGCAATTTTAGTCATTATTATCAACTCATAAGCAGATTGGATTGCTCCATCATCATAAAAGACAACGCTTTTCATGCAGAAGATGAACGTGGAGTATTTCTTAGAAAACTGCAAAGTTCTATTCGTAGAAGTCCAGAAGAAGGTATGCAGTCTCTAACCTGGAGTGAAATATTAGGCGACGTGTTGGTGAATAGAATGAAGATATTTTTGTTTCAAAAACCTACTGTGGTGAATGAAATTCAACAAGTATATACATATCAAACGGAAAACATTAGTTTTGTCACCAAATTTTGTGGTAAAGTCTTAAATGCATACAAAAGGTACATACATAATAACATTTTTAATAGCACATTTGATACAACGGATACAACAGTTACAAGTACAAGTGAAAGTAGTACATATAATATTGACGTTCAACTAAATGAAGCAGAAAGATATAAGGCTCTAAAGGAAGATTTTGAAATCATAACTATTAATCCAGATGTTGAAATTATTGGGCCAGAATATCATGGAAAACTTTGTGAGGGCTGTAAGCTAATGCACAAGATGATTCCAAAACCGTCAAGGAAGACTGTCCAATGGTTTTAAAGAGAGATGCCAAAGGAAACTGTGAGGATCCAAAATCTTCAAATTTTATTTTATCTGTACCGTATCAGTGTCCAATTGGTTATAGAGCGGATTGGTTTGGATATTGTCGAATAAGTTTATAAAAATCCTGTAAGTCCTTAATGGTGTCAAAATATAAATATACGGATTTTATCGCGCTTAATTAATTATTTTTTTAATTCCCGACGTTTCGCGTGCTTTACAGCACCAATGGTCACAGGGAGGACCGAAATGTTTGATGTCTTAATGTCATACTTAGCAATCCATCAAGTGTAATATTCCTCTACATGATGCAGGAGTGTACAAGCTAGATTGTGAATGTGGTCTCATACATAGGGCAAACAAAAACATCTCTAAAAACTAGCATTGAAGGAACATAATATAGCTGATGTGAAGCTCCAACGCTCCTGGGAAATCTGCAGTCTGTGCACATCTTCAAGATCTTCCCCACCATTACATCCGATTAAATAAACCACAAACCCTCGCAAAAGGACACCGATTCCTGCCAAGGATGATAAGCGAGGTTTTCGAAATACAAAAAAACATCTTAATTTCAATATAGAAGATGAATGGGTGCTGCCATCTACTTGGAATCCAATAATTAACAAAATTAAATCCAAAAACAAACACACCATTGCAAGACTTCCAAGATACTGTAAACTCGTTTCACGTAGATCGGACCAAAAATTAATATTTTAAAACTAAATGTAGCCGGGCTAACTATGACATTGAGACGGCAAACATATCGGTGACCCCCGTGACCATGGGTGCTGTAAAGCAGTGGAAACGTCGGGAATCAAAAATAAGTTATTTAAACGTGATTAAATCCATATAAATAGTTTTATGCAATGTGTAGTGTTCGCGTAAATTTTTGAAATCACTAATTTAAACAACATGAAATGTATCGTAGAAACCCCGAAAACATAAATTTAAAATAAAAAAATAAACTTAAAAGACTGTAAATATTAGTTATAGAATTGTATAATTGTATGATATTGTACTTATTTTAAAACTAAATGGTGTCGCCCTTCTATGTATATATATATTTTTACATTAAATTAAATATGTCAAATTATTCTTTCTTTTTTGTCCGTAACATCTAAAATAACTCAAGATTGGACATATAATAGACGTAAAAATTTTAATGTAAAACATTAGTTCTTTTATAGGAATAATACAGCTTCAAAAGAAACTATATTCTACATCATCAACGTGACTGGTCATCACCACGGATCAAGACGTTTGGTTGAAAAGTTAAAAATAATGAACGAACAGCAAGAGTTATTGGCACTATACTGCAAAATATAATATTATTAGATTTTTTATTAGTATCTATATACTTAAATATGTTTTAAAATATCAACATATTTTTATTCTTTCTCGAAAAAAAAATGTGTGTTCACTGCGTTAGTTTTCAGGCCAGGTTTAAAGGCCTCAAAAAATTTCTGAGCTTAAGCTCACCGATATGTTTGCCGTCTCAATGTCATAGTTAGCCCGGCTACATTTAGTTTTAAAATATTAATTTTTGGTCCGATCTACGTGAAACGAGTTTACAGTATCTTGGAAGTCTTGCAATGGTGTGTTTGTTTTTGGATTTAATTTTGTTAATTATTGGATTCCAAGTAGATGGCAGCACCCATTCATCTTCTATATTGAAATTAAGATGTTTTTTTGTATTTCGAAAACCTCGCTTATCATCCTTGGCAGGAATCGGTGTCCTTTTGCGAGGGTTTGTGGTTTATTTAATCGGATGTAATGGTGGGGAAGATCTTGAAGATGTGCACAGACTGCAGATTTCCCAGGAGCGTTGGAGCTTCACATCAGCTATATTATGTTCCTTCAATGCTAGTTTTTAGAGATGTTTTTGTTTGCCCTATGTATGAGACCACATTCACAATCTAGCTTGTACACTCCTGCATCATGTAGAGGAATATTACACTTGATGGATTGCTAAGTATGACATTAAGACATCAAACATTTCGGTCCTCCCTGTGACCATTGGTGCTGTAAAGCACGCGAAACGTCGGGAATTAAAAAAATAATTAATTAAGCGCGATAAAATCCGTATATTTATATTTTGACACCATTAAGGACTTACAGGATTTTTATAAACTTATTCGACAATATCCAAACCAATCCGCTCTATAACCAATTGGACACTGATACGGTACAGATAAAATAAAATTTGAAGATTTTGGATCCTCACAGTTTCCTTTGGCATCTCTCTTTAAAACCATTGGACAGTCTTCCTTGACGGTTTTGGAATCATCTTGTGCATTAGCTTACAGCCCTCACAAAGTTTTCCATGATATTCTGGCCCAATAATTTCAACATCTGGATTAATAGTTATGATTTCAAAATCTTCCTTTAGAGCCTTATATCTTTCTGCTTCATTTAGTTGAACGTCAATATTATATGTACTACTTTCACTTGTACTTGTAACTGTTGTATCCGTTGTATCAAATGTGCTATTAAAAATGTTATTATGTATGTACCTTTTGTATGCATTTAAGACTTTACCACAAAATTTGGTGACAAAACTAATGTTTTCCGTTTGATATGTATATACTTGTTGAATTTCATTCACCACAGTAGGTTTTTGAAACAAAAATATCTTCATTCTATTCACCAACACGTCGGCTAATATTTCACTCCAGGTTAGAGACTGCGTACCTTCTTCTGGACTTCTACGAATAGAACTTTGCAGTTTTCTAAGAAATACTCCACGTTCATCTTCTGCATGAAAAGCGTTGTCTTTTATGATGATGGAGCAATCCAATCTGCTTATGAGTTGATAATAATGACTAAAATTGCGGTACTCATGTTATCAACTCAAATTGTCTTATTTCGACAGTACAATAATAGAACTAACCATAAAATTGAACTAGTCGTGATAAAGTAGATAAACATTACAATGTCATAGTACAGCCACGAAGAATTTTTTTTATAATTAAAAAAGATACCCAAGTCGAACAGATGTCAGCTATATATATATTATTATAAATTTAATAAGTTACATCTATATGATAATCATATAGATGTAACTTATTAAAATAGTGTAAAGATCCGGAGACCCTCTTTTACTGGAAACGGGGCATACCATCTTAGTCTTCAGGGGTGACAATGCATCTACGTTTAATCGAGGATAAATGTAGATGTCCATGGGACACAGCATACACTTACCATCAGGTGGAATATGTGCTCGTTTTCCACCCTTATTCTATAAAAAATTATAACTATATGGTTACGATGATGATAATGAAGTTACCAATCAACAGCAACAAATAAATAAAAGTGTTCAAATATGTTTGAATTAGATGAATTACACAAAGGAGCAAATTTTTCCATAACTCCATCATTCACATCCACAATCCAAATGTATGTATTTGTACATGTTTTATACAAGCTGGAGGTAAAGGAGGATTCCTTATATATTAAATATAATTATATATATATATATATATATACTATTAAATAGCATATCAAGTTATACAATTTTGTAACAACGTCCTTTTTACGTCCTTCTATTATCTGATAGTGATTGTTTTCACCATATATGAAATATACTTTTATGTAAACAATACGTCACTTGGTAAACGTTTACTTAATTTATTATCTTTCATCCGTTATCAGTCTCTACACGCAAATACAGTGCAATACAAAATTGTAGTACGTAATTTTATTACCAGGAATAGGAAAAAAACTAAACACAATTACCTCATTTTTCTGCCTGTGCTAGATCGTTGATAAAATATAATGTTAAATTTTTATAAGAAAGAAAGTCCGTTTTAATATACACAACACAAAATACAAAAATAAAATATTAAAATAAAAAATAAACAGAAATACGCAGCCAAACCTTACACAAAAACAATATGCGCCGAGTCGTATAAACAATTGCAATTTATATATATATATATATATATATATATATATATATATATATATATATATATATATATATATATATATATATATATATATATATATATATATATATATATATATATATATATATATATATATAAATTAATATATATTATATATAATATATATTTATGTAGCCAACCTTGTCTGTGACTCCTCTGACATATGGTAGTACAGCAGGCACACGCTCGACTGTGGCCGGCTTCACTCGGTCACTGTGACGTAGGCGCGGGATCCGAAGCTTGTTCTTGCAACACTTGCTTGACATGCAGCAGCTCGGCAGCCAGATGTTTTCTGTCACAGATCCCTCGTGCTCTCTGAAACAAAGATTTACTCACGGTAGCTAACTGTGAAGGATGATGGTTAGATTCACCATTTAAATATCGGTCGGTATGGGTCTTTTTTCTATACACAGTGTGACCGGAACAAAACCGAAACGTTTGGAATTAAAAATAAGTAAAATCAGTTAAATAAAATTATTTATGTGTAAATTTAGTTTTATTCTTACAGCTTTATCAGACTCAGGGCTAATTAAAAAAGGGAAAGGTAGTGAGGTGAGGATGATGATGAGTGGTTTATGATTTGGTATTGTTACCAATCATCATGTCGCCTTTTAGGTGTTTCTTGAGCTATCTAACCGCAGTCCGAGGGGGGAGTGCGGACCTCCGTCTCTGACTGCTCAGCCGTGTCGGTAGATGGTCTGGGCGGTGAGAATCGCCCAGAAACGCCAGTCTGCGACGTTTGCGTCGACTAGATCTAGCAGTTGAGGTGGTTCTATTAACACATTACGCGGTCTACGGAGATAGGTCGCGACGTTTGTTATCGGAACGTTAGCTGCGTTTGTCACTAGCGGGTTAGAGTGGGTTTCTATTCAATCAAAGTAGCGTTGGGACATCTCCTTAAAGTATTTGAAGATAAATGGTAATTCACAATCTTTGTGCTAATCAGAGTTTCGTTGGTACCACCGTTCAACGGTGGCTTTTCGGATGAAAAAGTTTTGTACAAGTTTGTAAAGTTTTGAGTTTTACAATGTGGATCTTATATGTGTGGGCGAAAGCGACACTTGCATAGGACATAACTGGTCTAATGCAGGTTTTGTACAGTCGTAGTTTGTGTCTTAGCGACAGCTTACTCTTGCTGTTAACGAGAGGGTGTAGAAGGCCAATTACTGACTTAGCTCTGTTGCGTACTACACTTATGTGCGTCGCGAAACTCATGCGGGAGTCGAACGTGTCGCCTAGATATTTGGCCGATTTTTCCCAAGGGATTGGGCGGTCGTACAACGAAATCGTTTTTGGCTTGGAACCTGCTGTTGAATTCCGCTGAAAATATACTGCTTTACTTTTTTCGGGATTCACATCAATTCTCCATTGGCGGAACCATTCGCCTAGGCGATTAGTTTTAATGAGAGGCTATTTTTTTGGAGCTTTTGTGGGAGCTTTAATGAGAGGCTATTTTAGGTCAGCGAAGAGTGCGGTGTTGACCACGGGGTCTTTAGGGACATCACTCGTGAATAGTGTGAATAGGAGTGGAGATAGGACGGAGCCCTGTGGGACCCCGGCCTTGAGGAAGCGCTTCGAAGAATGGGTTCCCTCCACTCGATATCGAAAAGTGCGGTTCGAAAGGAAAGCTCGTATGATGTGCACGAGCCTATCGGGCACGTTTAGTTTGTACAAATTGTAAATCAAGTCGTCGTGCCAGACCTTGTCAAACGCCTTTGCGACATCGAAAAAGAGAAACTCCCTAATAAAAACTCAAAATTATATATATATATATATATATATATATATATATATATATATATATATATGCAGATGGTTTGAAAATCACTTATATATATATATATATATATATATATATATATATATATATATATATATATATATATATATATATATATTAGTGATTTTCAAACCATCTGCAAAGCTTGACTGGCCAAGTAAAGATCCCGTATACGAAACAATCTATGTGAAAGACTTATGTTAAGCAGTGAACTTTTAAGGCTGACTTTTAATGATGATGATGATGAAAGTATATTGCTACGAGTACACTTTTTTGAGTTTTTTATAGAATAAGATTGACAAACGAGCACAAAGTTCACCTGATGGTAAGTAGTTGCTGTGGCCCATAGACATTTACATTTATCCTCGAAGCGCAGATGCGTTGTCCCCCCTGAGGACTAACATAGAATGCCTCGTTGATAAAAAAAGGGTCTTTGGATCTCTACACTCACCATACGAAACGCAGCAGTATTAAGCTGCTATTTTCCGCTGGTATACTGTGAGATCCGTGGTCCTTCCCCGGTCGAGCCGACCCATTCGTGCTACAACCATAACATAGCTGCAGCGCGGCTCTACCACGTATAAAGATTTTTTTGATTCTCCATTTGCTTATCAAACCACCTAGGCGATCGGCAGAACTTGAAGAATTTTTAAGCTATATATATATATATATATATATATATATATATATATATATATATATATATATATATATATATATATATATATATATATATATATATATATATATATATATATATGTATATATATATATATATATATATCGTAAAACTAATTGAAACCCCACCTTAGATTTTAACTTACTAGTTAAAATCCCAACCGAAACAAAAATAAATATGAAAATTAAGTTTACGTTACGTGGTTTTTAGTTTACGTTCGGATCTGAATATTTTTGATGTCCCATATTTTGAGAGTACATCGAAGTCTATCCTCACTTAAATATAAAAGCATTATTAGATCTATAATTAAGAAAAGCATTAAAAAGTTTAAGTACTATTAATATCTGATAAATATGTTAAAAAACTGTGTGTTCTGCTTAGTGTTAACAGTAATGTGGCTCTTTTATACTATCTATACATTAAAGTATCTTAAAAGTCCATTGCTTAATATAGGTTTCCCCCACAAATTGCCTCATAGGGGGAATATTTTCCACGCTTGGCAACCGCAGTTTTCTGTTTTCATTTCCAACTTTCACCTCTTTTGACACCCACGGAATGATAATGGTGTAGTGGATTCTTTTACGTTGCCCCACACATGGTGTACGACCAAGCGTAATATAATATTCAATCTGTAAATAAAATATAGGTAAGATATTGGTGATTTTGCCCGTCCTCGGAGTTCTTGTGGGCAGAAATAACGTATAGTTGTTGTTTGGTCATTAATTTAGAGGCGTATAAAACCAATTACAACAATTTCTGTAACTCATTTGAGAAAATAAGTTACAGAAATTGTTGTAATTCGTTCGTTATGTTTTCGTAAATTCAATTTAAGGACTTTAATACAAATACCAAAATTTTAATTATTTAAATTTACCAAATGTGGGTCTCATATAATAAAATTGAATATTTTGACCAGTTTGGAGCTATATGTTTCGAAAACTTATGTTAATTTCTGAAAAAATTATCAGATCTCATCCAATTATTTTAAAATACCTTTTGAAATACAAAAATAACATACAAATTTTTTCTAACAACATCAAGCGAGTGAAAAGTGTTAGGAGTTGTTCACGACTGCGGATGTGTGCGAAAGGACGTTATACATGGTAGAGTCACGCTGCAGCTATCTTATGGTTGTAACACGAACGGGTCGGCTCGACCGTAGGACCACACTCTCAATACCTGATTGCTCCGTCTATCTTATGGTAAGTGAATGCTGTGGGCCATAGACATCTTCGTTTAACTACAGTTAATAATCAAAATGCAGATACGTTATCACCTCTAAGGACTAGATGGAATGCCATGTTTCTAGTAAAAAGAGTATTCAGTTCTCTACACTCACCATACAAAACACAGCAAAATCAAGCTGCTATTTTACGTGGTATTATATTATATGAGAGTTTGATTTATTTTTGTAGTCGAATAGCATCGACTCTTGAAGCCTTAAAAATTAGGCAACTCCTGTTCCTTTTTAATGATATCTCATATGTATGCAGAAAAAAATTCAAGAAGTTATGAGAATTGGTTAAAACTACTTTCACGTTTTCACGTATTTTAAAAGCTTTTGTAAAAGCTGAAGGTACTCAGGGTTAACACTGACATCGGGAAGTCAGTCCCTCGTGACCATGGGTGGTGGAAAGCACCCGAAACGTCGCGAGTTAAAAATCAAATAAATTGACCGCGATGAAATCCGTAAAAGTAGTTTTAATTAATGTCTAGTGTTCGCGTGAATATAGGAACTCGTTAAGTAATGAGAATATTTTATTCAAAGCTTCTTACCACAAGTAAATTACGCAGTATAATCATATATGCTATTTAATATGTTCCTTAACTATATTTTTTTTTTTTTGTTTTTTACACACAACGCCATCTAGTCCCAAGATAAGCAGAGCTTGTGTTATGGGTACTAGACAACTGATAAACATACTTATATATTTCTAAATACATAAATATTATAGATAAATTACGCCCAGACACAGAACAAATGATCGTGCTCATCACACAAACATTTGTCCTGGGTGGGAATCGAACCCACGACCTCCGGTTTAGCAGTCAGGGTCACTAACCACTAGACCAACAGGCCCGTCGATAATTCGTTTCCTTTTCCGTCCGTCCGTTCCGTCGATTTTTGATAATTCGTTTCCTTAGCTGTATTGTAGTCCAGTTATGAATTAATATTATTTACTAATTTCTATACTACTATTCACGATCTTTCAAAGTACTCATATTGAGCACTTTTCCATCCAATGTAAAATAGCAGCTTTAATGCGTTTAGTATGGTGAGTGTTAAGAAAGTGGGTAAGAATACATCTGCATTTTGATTCGTGATCGAAGCTGAATGTGGATATCCATGGACTGCAGTATTCACTTACCGTTGGACTGTGTGGTCGTTTGTCAACCTTAAACAAATCAATTGTTTATGCGTCTAAATCAGTTGAAAATACCTTCAAAAAATAAACTACTTTTTCTTAAAAATCTGGAAATTTACCACCGATCTCCTGGTGGTGCATGGACGGCGGTAGCTATTTAACATCAGGTGGCCAATTCGTTCGATTTTCTACTCCTCGGTAAGTTTGTACAGTAGTCATCTCAAACAATTTTTTTATAGAAGACGGACAAACGATCATATGGTTCACCTGATGTTAAGTGACTACCGCCGCCCATGAACAACCGTAACACCAGGGAAATTGCAGGTGCGTTGCCAGCCCTTTAGAAAGGAGTTAGCTCTTTTCTTGAAGGTCCCTAGGTCGTATCGGTCCAAAAAAATCACCGGTGGTAAACTATTCCACAGAGAGGTCGTACGTGGAAGAAAACTCGTAGTAAAACGTACAGGTGTGGATGGTATTGGGAGGTTTACCACGTAGTGCATTCATGAATTTTGGCAGCTGGGATTAATCCTAACAATTCCTCGGACAGCAACTTACAAATTCTCACAAAGTGAAATTATAGTGGTTTTCTAGATCTTAAAAAAGCTCCATTGTATGTAATTCGTCATTATTATCGAAAATATTTTTGGACTGCTCGGCCATTTTCTGGAATTTCCAAGCTTCCTTGTCCTCTTTTGAGTTCAGCAATCAATTTAAAATTGTTCCTTGTTAACAAGAACAGTTTCTAAAAATATTATTCAAAAGCATAATTATTATATATAAGCATAATATTCTTAAAAATCTGGCAATTTACCTCCGATCCCCTGGTGGTGCATGGACGGCGGTAGCTGAACGATCTGTTCTCTCTGGCTACCCCGTTAGGGATTGTGCGTGAAGATAAGTAAGTATAATATATTCTTGAGTCTTTAAGCGTCTTTATAGACTTCTTGAGTCTTTAAGCATCTTTATAGTAAATCATAGCGCAAAAATAACATCTAATATGCTCCTTTGCTGCGAGGGCTGCGAGCTAATTCAACAATGAGGCAACAATGGCTAATATGTGTGATATGATCTACTGTGAGGCAATTTATGAAGGAAGCCTATGTTCGCAGTAAACTTAGGCTGTTATATATATATATATATATATATATATATATATATATATATATATATATATCGTCGTATATATATATCGTGGGTCGTCGAATTTCAAATGAATTAAGTACATAAAATTTTTAAGTTTGTATATTAACTATATTTCCCTTTCGACAGATAAATAATATAAAACACATATCTTATAATACAAAATATAAAAAAATATATGGTTTTTTGCCCATAACGTAGTAATTATATTTTACTACTTCGTACTTACTCTGAAACATTTATACAAACGTCAACGGCGACTTAATTTGTCCAAGCGTCACTTATGTGTTTCATTTAATTTAATTTATCCATAAACACTCACGTCTCCCACCCAGAAAAGTAGACAGAGGCTGTAGACTTTAATTTGGCACGTAATTTAATTTAATGTATTCATAATACATATTTATATAAATTTTAGACTTCTGCAATCTATTTTCATTCAAACTTTAGCTATGCCAAATCTCACACTTTTCAGTGCGCGCAATATGCTTAAAAAATGTACAAAGTTTTTCCTCCACGTATTAGCATATAAATTAGTGGCTGTCGAACATGTTGGGATATAAATTATTTGTAGCACCATCTTACAGAGTTTCACCAAGTAAACACTGGGACTTCGAACGTAGTATGTTTTGTGTCTCCGCTTGGGAAACGGGAAGTTATGCGTTACAAACTTGGCGAAACGCAGGTGTTAATTACGACTTTAGTGGTACAAACGACCACTGAAACTTGGTCCTTGGGATCATATATTTCAAGATAAAAAGCAGCTAGAACCGAAAGTTCACTAGTAAGTGGCGACTTGGCAGCAACTGTTATCGATAAGACATAAATTAATAAAATTACTCCCGGTGTGATCCAATTATTAGACGTCAGTATAACGGCGTTATGTTACAAATTAGCGACGCCTTATACTTATAAAGATTGTTAATAATCTCACCGCTGTTTTGATTAGAAATAAATTCAGACGGTGACGAATTCTATCACCTTGGTGTATTAGTACGAAGAAAATATACTACTTGGCACGCCAGTTATCAAAAGAAAAAATGAAAAATTTTTGCTGAACTACAAACGGAAAAGTTTTCTTAAGAAAATAAGACGGATCACCTGTGCTATTATTTAGAAATGAAGCCCAATTCAAATATCTAAAATGTGAATGATTAGATATTGCTTCATTGTGTTTATAGTGTGTTTATTTCTTTGTTTTCCTTATGAGTGAGTTTAAGGTTTGTGTGTAGTATGTTTTATTTATTGGTTTGTAAGTTTATTTAATATTTGTGTTGAGATTCTAAATTTTAAAACAAAGTTTATAAATATTAATAAATTTAGTTTTAAAATTTAGAACCTCAACACAAACATTATATAAACTTACAAACCAATAAATGAAACATACTAAGCACACACACTCACTCATCAGACTCGTGCTTATTGCTACACTATTCACGATCAAACATTTCATAAAAACTTCATTATTCCTGATAATCGCTCAACATAATATGCTTAACTGCGCTATAACATCTTGCTTTGAATTATATACGCTATTGCACGTCAAACGCTATACTAACCATTACAAAACATATGCCCGTAAACTAGAACTTAAAAATACCTAATTTATTACATTTTTTGCTTATGTAATTAACTACACCCATGTAATACAGTCTATCGTTCAAATAAACAATACAATCTTTTTCTCTTACATACACAAATTATACGTCTTGTGTTTGTAATAAAAATGGTGAATTATATTAACTCACACATCGACAACATAAACCGGTGCACATTAAGTGAATCCTATTATTGTACATCGGAAGAGGCATAACATCGCACTAAACAACCAAACAAATTCCTAAAGTTACTAAATCAAAATATAAGATCGATAAATTGCAACTTTCTTCGTCTACAAACCTTAGTTGACCGAATCTCATTTGATTGCAATGTGTTGGTTTTAACAGAGTGCTGGTTGCCCTGCTTAAGTAATCAAAATATTCCTTATATACAGCACTACACTATGTACAAAACTTGTGAAATACAAAATCAAAAGTGATGGGGTAATTATTTACATTAATTCATATTTGGTGGTAAATATTGAACAAATACATTTTAATAACACGGCGTTGGACTAATCGCTACGATTGATTCGAATACAGGGCTTATTTGCATTTATCGATCACGTTGGTTGAGAATCGGTTGAGGAGAATCTGCGCCGTGGCCATCTCTCTACAGGACTTGCCATCTCATTTTCAACTATGAGGGAACCTAACACTGCGATTTTTTAATATTATCTTTAAACGTTATGCTTTCACACTATATATACCTATACCACGATTTCTCTTGTATTGTAGTCATTTTTCATATATAAATTGGACATGGATGAACATCAAATATAGGCAACCTATGGGGAGGTTTATGTTTGGCAGTAAACTTTAACAGGCTATCACGGTAAATAGAACTATATACCAGTTAACTTTAGGATATGAAGTGTTTTTCATCAAAAAAATGGCTTTAATTACTTTCAGTTAATAGAGTAGTTGGCGTTCATAGCCTATCTTCGGTGTGGATAATTTAAGTTCTGAGACAAATTCTTTCTATCACCTCCAGATGTTACAGATGTTTTTGCTTTTCTTATTTCAAAACTATGCCAACCTTCTTTTGTTATATTTTTTCACGTCAAAATATATCATTGATAGAGAAACACAATATGATTTGTAAGCAATCAACTTTAGAGCGTTTCTTATCGATTTTTAAAATGTATCTTTGTAAGCAATAAGCTTTCAATACGGCTGTTGTATCAAATATTCATTATCCTATCGTAAAGAGTATTTTGAAAGCGAATTCAGGCGCCAGAACCAAGTCATTTGGCAGCGATGTACGGACAAATTAAATGTTCTCTAACAGTAACGAATAACATCGTTAGCGCCTTCATTTATCGTAAAATCCTCACATTCATTCATTTTTAAACCACTATTAAAAAAAACTATTAATATAAATGTTTTACAGTAAATTTACCAAATTCGACGTCTCCTCCGATCGCCCCACAAAATATTCTTTCAGTATCCCACGCAGAAAAGATCAAGTTCTCCCTGCATGTTATCGTTATAATACAACCCACAAATATAATTTCTTGAATACTAAATAACCTTGGATGATTTAGTAAAAAGCGAAAAATGTATGTAGCTTAACATCTGTCTCCTTAGAAAATACATCATAAGGTTAATAGTTAAAAATAATAAGTGTGCAAGCGGATGCTCTACTTGCTCTCTTGCTTACGCAATGAATCATTATCCGCAATAAAACAACGTATACAGAACGTTACATGACATTCGGTATAGATCAATCACAGTTCGAGCATACCGATATAATATTATGTTCTCGTCACATTTACACAGTAGTGTAACATAAGGGAAGTAATTATATGATAACACCAAAGTATGCAAACCAACAGCAACACTACCCATCTCATTGTAGCATAGAGCAGCCTCTCAGCAACACCATCTTCCTTGCTGCACTGGGAGAATTACTAAAACGAACGGAACCACGGTACTGTCATTCTACGAGTCTTGTAGAATGACTTAAGCGGAATCTCTCACGCATGACGCCTACAGCGAATTTTATACTGCACAAACGAGTGGGGGTTTCTTAATATACCCTCAATTCTACCACGGCACAATGGATATGATACTCCGTTAGAGTGATACAATTTCTCGTTCACTCTCGATCTATCCAGTATTTAATAGATGCACGGATATATAATTATGTATGTGTTAAGTTCGGATGTAAACATTAAGCATATTAGTAAGGAAGACACTATGGTCAGCATACACATTAGAAATATGGAATGCCTAAAAAACTGTCCTAATATTTTGTTTTCTATTACATAGTTTAGGCTTCCCTAAGGAATGCCACAAAGCACGCTCCTGCGCCACCTGCATCCATCGACTGACTGCTTGTCTTACCTGGTCATCACGCCATCTAGTGGTAGTTTATTGTAATATTACATCCTATTGAATTTCCTCTGTGATAATATGTTCCTTTTATAGTGATTTATGGATTAATAATTGTAAAACTATCTACATATATTTAATAACAAATAAAGCAATTTTAAACAATACGTTTTATATATACTTTGTAAATATGGTATTCATTCAATGATTACAATATAAAATAATGTTAATGTAATTTTTTTTTTAAAAATTAATTTCCCTTAATTTCCCACAACATACTTCGCTATACGTAAAGGATATAAGTATGTAATATAAACTCGTTAATGATACCTGATATCATGTAGTATGTATATGTTTTGGAATACAATTCAGATCGTAACTTTGCACTACCTAAATAAATCAATAAATTGTGTTACATCGAATGTAACAAAACTAAATATTGGAGTCATTTGTACTTTATACATTTTGATAAGCTTACCCTCCGCTTAAAATTGGAATCACACTTGGTTTTTTCCCACTAAGCTCCCCGTAATTGGATCCTAAATAGACCGGGCCCAGACGGTTTAGAATTGGATATTAACGGGCTATCCTTTGTATCGTTTTCATTCTTTGTTTAGAAGCAGATTTTTGTTTATAAACCTATAATATAGCCTTCTCATGAATTGTGTAATATTACATTTAAGGTTTATTTTTTTAAATTTGCCACATGCAGTCACTGTTGATTTTAAAACACTAAATTTAAATTTACTTTATTGTCACATTAAACTCTCAATTTATATTACAAAAATATAATAATAATAATAATAATAATAATGTCTTTATTTATCCTCTCACATAACATAAAGTAAAACAATGTAAATCTAGTAGTACATATACAGAATTCTATTATGTGAGAAGCTGGTGCCTGAAGTAGGCATATATAAGCCTGTAGTACAAGTCACCAGGTTCCCACCCCTCGAATGCTATGACATTGAATGAAAATATTCTAGGAAAACAATAGATAGATAGATAAACAAAGGAATTCTTATATTTTTTAAAATTACAGCGAAAATCCAGGATAAAATACTAATTAAAGGTGTATTATGATATAAAATGTATAAATACATATATGTATGTATAGTACTATATATTTATGTTCGTGTAGTGTAGTGTATAGTATGCGCGTGCACGCGCGCGTGTATGTGTGTGTATGTGTGTGTGTGTGTGTGTGTGTGTGTGTGTGTGTGTGTGTGTGTGTGTTTGTGATTTTGGGTGTGTGTATGTGCGTACATTATATTTATCTTGATAGGAGCGATTCCGTTAAATCATAATCTAATTTCAGTAGCCAATCATGTATGTTTTTTTTGCAATCATATTTATTTTTAGAATATATAGATAGCTTTTCATTTCTTTTATTGTATAAGAATCCACCCATATAGCAAAAGAATTTTTTTGTATATGTCTTCTTTGTTGAAAATGTTGCACAAACTGTGTTTTTACGTCAAACTCCTACAAATTTATGGCGATCATATGTAATTCCACTGTGTTGCTTCAACAAGGTATAGAGAATAAACAGCTGACGTACCGTTAGTACCTGCCAGTGTCGATAAAGAAGTTCAGTTGGATGTCTATAAGAGTATAGAATATATCCGCAAACTTTTAAAATGGCCCTTTGTGATATTTCTACGCGCTTCATACTTGTTTTAGGAGTACCGCCCCACGAGGTGATGCAGTAAGTAAGAAGACTTTGCGCCAGTGCATAGTAGATACGTGTTAAAGCTGTCTTATCTAGCACATGGCGTACATTTTTGAATATGTATATTAATTTAGATAGTCTATTGGATAATACTTCTATATGATTTTTAAATGAAAGGTTGGAATCTATTATTATACCAAGATACTTAATGTTATGGACTAATTCTATTTTGTTACATTTGCATGATTTTATATTAATATTTGAGAGACATTTGTGCGAGATCAGTGGTTTATTGATAATATGATCAAGGCGTTCTTTACGTATTGTGAAAGCAATATATTTGGTTTTTTCAGAATTCAAGGTAAGAGAATTACTTTGCAACCATTCATTCATCAAATCAAGCCCCATCTGGGCAGCATCCTGAACAGCTTCCCAGGAATTTGTAGAAAAAAGAAGGCATGTGTCATCAG
The DNA here is from genome assembly GCA_036936625.1 of Parnassius smintheus behrii. Classification (NCBI taxonomy): domain Eukaryota; kingdom Metazoa; phylum Arthropoda; class Insecta; order Lepidoptera; family Papilionidae; genus Parnassius; species Parnassius smintheus. Next base: position 45,218,940 of record JAUPFT010000014.1, read on the forward strand.
CATATGATATTATATGTCCATAGGGAAGCTGAATAGAAGTGAGATCGTTTATATAGACGAGAAATAATGTGGGACCTAGAATGCTGCCTTGGGGCACACCGTAGGTAATTAATGCCTCGTGACTAATGTAATCTCCGATTTTAGTACATTGTGTTCTATCACATAGATAATCTTTAAATAGAGCAAGTTGCTTTCCTCTAATACCACATAATTCCAACTTTTCTATTAGAATGCAGGTAGACACAGTGTCAAACGCCTTGGCGAGATCCAAAAAAATTCCAATAACTTTATTATTTTTGTCCAAATTTTTAACTACGTAATCTGTTAAGTCGTGCACTGCTTCATCAGTGGATCTGCCCTGCCGAAAACCGAACTGGTTGGGGGATAGAAGTTTTTTACTTTCTAAGTAGTTCGTGAGTTGTTTGTTTATAATTCGTTCAATTATTTTCGAAAAACATGGTAGAATTGAGATCGGTCGATAGTTGCCGACATTTTCTCTGTCTCCAGATTTATAAATAGGATGAATTATAGACCGTTTAAAAACTTGAGGAAATACACCTTCATTAAAGCAAAGATTACATATATATGTCAATGGTCCAACAATATATTCTTTAATTTTTTTATAAAACAGTTAGAGATATTGTCCCATCCATTAGCACATTTGTTTTTTAGGCTCATGATGAGTCTGGAAACTTCTTCTTCGTCAGTTTCGAGTATTACAAAGGACGGCGTACAGTTCTGTATTGATCTAATTGCTAAAGAACTTGTAACCCTTTCCTTAACTGCAATATTATCAGCAAGTTGTTTACCTACATTTACAAAATAATTATTAATTGAATTGATAGCCTCTTGAGGTTTCTTCGCGCTGTTAAGCAGTTCGGTGGAATCAGTTTTCGTTTTCGTGGTATTTGATATCTCTTTAATGGTTTCCCAAAGTTTTTTATTATCTTTACCTGCTTTACTAATTTTATCTCTATAATAAGCCATTTTAACTTTTTTAATCATGGAGTTACAATAATTTCGATATCTAGTATATGTTATTTTTATGATATTATTGTCAGGAAAAGATTTATATTTTTTAAATAAATTATCACGATTTCGTATACATTTTAAAATTCCTACTGTAATCCAGGGTTTAATAGGTCTTAAGCGGTTCGAAATTGTAGCTTTAATTGTATTCGCTATTAATAATTGTTGGAAATATGATACAAAAAGTGTAGCAGCCTCATTTGCGTTAGAACATTTGAATACAAAATCAAAGTTATTTTGTTCTAATTCTAGCCTAATTTTGTCATAATCAATTTTTGTTCGAGTTCTAGATGTTAAATTATTTTTTTGCTTGGTGTTTAAACATAATATCACAGCTTGATGGTCAGTTACCGTCGAATTACACACTACTGTAGTGGCTGCCATAGTTGACCGTATCATAACGTGATCTAAACAAGCATTGAGCCTAGTAGGCATATTATGAGCAGGAAGAAGTCCGTGAAATGCATTTAGATTAAGATACTCAGTTGATCTGTTATCCGTTGTATAATTTGCTATATCTATATTTATATCGCCCATCACAGATAAGTTTTTATGGGAAGACAACGACGTAAGAATTACATTTAAAGATTGTAAAAACAAGTCTACATTTTGAAAGCTAGGCGAACGATAAATTGCAACTATAGCAATACTTTTGTGTTTTATTACCACACAGTTTCCTTCAGAAAACATGGGTTCCGTAATTAAAACCCCAATATCATTTTTGTAATAAATTACGATACCATCATTTTGGTTATAGGTCTTTACAGACTTGTAATATGTGTATCCAGGTATTTGTGGTATTATGGAATTACACAATAGCCAACACTCGGTTAAAATAATAATATCACATTGTATTCTAATTTGCGTTAAAAGAACTAGGAAGTCATCTATATTACGTGAGATACTGCGAATGTTTTGTTGTATTATTGTGAGGCATGTACTTTCGTCAATATTTAATAAATAGAAGTTTTGTGTATCGCATCTCGCCGTATCCGATACAGTAACATTGTCAACATTCTGTGTAATTTCATTTAAATTATTGAATTTTATAAAGAGATAGCTGCTTATTCCAATCAATTGATGCCGATATATTATACAATAGTAATGAATATTGTGTAAAAAGTAAACCAAAGTATATTATTATAAGAAAGTAAAAACGAATTTTAAACACAAAAAGTCTAAAAATACTAAACAAGGTTAGATGCACTATTATTTTGTTGAAATTCCTAATTTTTTTTATTTTATTAAGGAGTAGGTAAGATGAAAGTGCATGCCTTATATAATTTGCGGGTATAGTAACCAATGGACGTTCTAAGTTATACATTAGCAGTATATATTCCACCAAAAACAATCCAAGACTTACGAATGCAATATACTGCTTAACATAGGGAAATTTATTTATAACCACAATAGGTAATAATACATTTAGAGTAATGAGAAGCATTTCAAACGATTGGGATATTGTGATAATTATTCGTATTGTTTTATGGAGATATTTTTTATTGGTCTTATAATTATAGTCAAAGTCTGCAAAGCACGACAATAACACATGGATTTATAACGAATACCAATTATTGTCTTCAATTTATTATCGCAAAAAACTAATATTAAGTTTGGGAATTCAAATATAATTTGAAAGAAGGTGTAGTATATTTTAATAACACAAAGTACTGTTTTTGTATTCATTCCATCGTAATAAAATGTAAGCATACGTTTGGTTTTGTAAATATAATTAAATTTTTTATTGTCTGTAAATATAATAGGTAGAAGTTTATGTTTTATGCGTAAAAAGTATGAATGTGTGTTGCAATGTAAAATATAATATATAATTATGTTAATAAAAGTAAAATACAGAAGAAGCATGCAAAAGTGTACCATCTTATACTCGTATATAATAAACCAATCAGAAAATGGAGCGATATTTATTTTGTTCACTGAGCCTAGTCACTTAAGTCTGTTTAAGTCTTCTTCCGAATCGATTTTTATGGACTGCAAGCCATCTATCTTCCTTAGAAATATTTTTCCGTATGAGATCCAGCATCTGTTATAATTATTAGTCTTAGCAAATTCTTTAGCAAGGTGAAATAACCGCCTAGCTTTGGCAGTCAAAGCTTCGCAGACAAATATTGGGCGTGGTGGTCCGTCGATTTGTAGGTGTTTAGAAGAAAGTTTCATATATGTTTATATGTTTACTTTTCTTTCTTGAATTTGTTTGTGCTACATTTTTGTTATAATTATAATAAAGATTATAATTATAATAAAGATTATAATATAAATAAAAGGTATATTATTGACTGCCTCATTGGTTTAATGGTCGTAAGCGCGACTGCTAATCATGAGATCACGTGTTTGAATTTATTCGATTTTCTGTCAGGAAATTTTCAGTAGCAGCCCGGAGTTGGAATTTGGCGGTGTTTCATCCACGTTCGTCGGAAAGCACATGAAGCCGATAGTTCTGCGCCTGATCTCTCCAGTCTCATTACTGATATTTTGTGTCAAACTACCATCCCACCGGATCATCAGAATTAGGAAATAAAGAGTGCACACACTTGTGCACTAAAATCACGTCCTACGCAAATACTTGATCTACGTTAAGACTGACTGCGGTGACCGAACTTAGGTCTGGAGGATATAATATATTTATATATATATATATATATATATATATATATATATATATATATATATATATATATATATATATTATATTACCATCGTCTCCATTAGGGTTAATTTACACGCTAAAATCATAAATCACGTTCCAGAATTCAGAAGTGTGATTTAACCATAAACTTATCTGAAATATAATATTTTAGCTTGTATAAAACATAAACACCACTACTGATATTTTGTGTTTATAAGTATTAACTTATATTAATTATTGACTTACTTATCTTAGTAAATTGTTATATTTTGATGTAATAAACGACTAAGATAAGTTATCCGGAAAGTCTTATGACTGCCACCACATGGCACGGCAGTCTAAAATAACAAAAACTGTAAATCGACACAACACGGCCTCTTCTATGATGGCATCCCAGTGGTTATCATCTTCCAACAACCTCATTCTTTCACACACCTGCCGAAAAGTTGCAAGTTTTTGGCCGTCAACTGTTTTTAAATCCAAGTACTTACGGTGGGGTATTCTTATCTTATGTAGTAGTATTTTTGTTTTCTTTTTTCACTTTTTGGATGTGTGCAGTACATTATCTTCACAGCCAGAAGGCCCATACCTTTCTTTTATAATATTTCGAACTAGTTTATGCCAATTCCAAGCGCTTGTGCGACTCGTTCTTGTACTCGGGTAACTTCAAAACCAAGTCACGGGACTGGATGTTAAGAGTACCTACGTCTTCTTTTATACATGTTGTCTAGTTCACGTGATATACCAAAATCACGTAATGCGTAATCAAGTCCGGAATTAACAAGCCTAGATATATAACAAAAACAGTCCAAAATTTTCAAATTTTGGAATGTTGCGAATTACGAGGCTCGCAGTTGTAGTCAACCTCGAGGCCAGGCTCGGGAAACAACTTTTTATTATCTATCAGCAAAAATAATTAGCGGCCCTCAATTCATAATAAGTTTGGGAACCCTGTTTTTTTATCAACTCCCGTTGGAAGATCCCTAATTATAACCCCTAATTGATGATGGAAGTTTAAAAAGAATTTAAAATACATCGCACGATAGACAATGCAATAAAATCCGGTGGTGAAAGTGTTTCAATTTCAGTATCATCGTATTATATACGACAGCACGATGTGATGCCATTGATCTCTTAATTTTACTGCTAGAACACATTCATTCCATAATCGCTGCAGCGAACTAATGAGTTTTTAATACTGAGTTACGTAATTACCCGATCACAACGTCCTACCTGGCAATTTTCCAACCAATCAACCAATAGGTTGACTGACGCTATGTCTATTTAATTTTAATTTTTAAGCGTCGTTAAAATTTATTTACTATTTCTCTCTGATTTTAATATTGAAAAATCGAAGTTCGTTTTGATCGATATAATTTACAAGTAGTCAGACCCACAAGTCCACTGTTGAACGTGGGCATCTCTCGTGGAGGAAGGATTGACATCACTGAGTAGTTCTTTTATATGACTTAAACATATGGTATCTTTCTGGAATACCATACTTTTATGAAATATAGGATAAAAACTACCGGTAATTGTCACAGGCATTTGAATTAATTTATTTTCGTAAAAAATGTAATTTAACTAAAGTTATATTTTTCGGTGTAACCAACAATACACATCATTACTGCCCACCGTAAGACCACGTATCTATTGGACACATTTCAAGGACTACCCCATATCACGGTCTTAAGTAACCTGCATTCGTAAAGATCCTGCATGTCTAACCAGGTCAATACTATATCGAGTGAAGGCTGTGTGTAACCACATTTAAATGTGCCGTGGGACCCTGACCTTTAAAAATCTATCTTCCCCATCGGTGTTGCTTACCGAGTTATATTGCAGAACCATTATTATTTTTTTACATAAATTTCGCGAACAGAAACATGCAAATTTAATCTTTTCGTTCTTATGTTTTAGGAACCTGTCGCCCTAGTAAGCCTTCGGTAATATTTAAAATTAACAGTTATATTCCTTAAAAACAATGTTATGACGTGTTTATACTTTTAATAAAAATTAATTAGCTAAATAACATCGTTAAATCAGTCTTATCCAATGTAAAATTTGACAGTTTTCTTCCAAACATTCTAAATTTTGTTTTGATAATTCAAAGTTTCAGAGATTGAGTGGGCTATAATTATAATATATTCTTTTATATCTCGTACTAAAAACCATCAAACAAGCACAATGAACATTGGTTTTAATCTTTTTAACAAAATAATTAAAGCCCTCGCTTTGATTTGAACAAACAAAGTGCAAAATTTTGTTATTCTTAGCACTCTGTTCACTATTATTAACGATCCATTGGCCCCAGATTATTTGAATGTAAGTTTTAATACCTGGGTTCTTCCAATAATTGCAATCTTCACTCTCGTAACAATCTCGTGCTCCATACTACTCCCTCTCACCGTACTGGTTTCCTCTCAAACTCTTTCGCTGTTACAGCTGTAAGACTTTGTAACGCGCTCCCCCTAGCAATAAGAAAATCCCCTAAGAAGTGGATTTTTACAACAAAAGTATAGGAACATTGTTTGGGTTCATCTGACACATAAATATATAAATAATCTATAAAATTTAATCTATTAGATCCTTATATATACTTAATTAAGTTTGAGCTACGAGTATGTATGTGTGTGGTGTGTATGTGGGTATCTGTGTGTGTGGGGCGGGGGGGGGGGATGTGTATGTGAAATTTATCTATTTTAGGTTTCATCCTAGCTCACTGCACTGCAGTACAAACATCTCCCACTAACTTTCCGGTTAGCTGGTAGAAAATACCATATGGCATTAAGTCCGCCGTTTGTACCTTTAGTACAATAAAGTGTAAATAAATAACATAAATAAATAAATAAATTTGTACTAGTTTGACAACAATTCAGTTTTCAAATAAAATTTGTTTAATCTCGTACTCTAGTATAAACAAATTTATTACATCTCCGTTGTATATACTTATTAAAGTATTGTGTCCCAGTTACTATTCATCCTAGGCCAAGTTGAGGCCAGAGTTAATAATCGTGATCTCAGATAATAGAATAGCCGTATAGGTCGAAGAACCAAGAAAACAGGTTCTCGAGTGGCAGCCTCGCACTTGAAGTACACCTGAATAAAATATGCAGTTAGTCGATGGATACAAATGGCTGATATATGTACTTACTTTGTGGTAATATACGGGGGAGAACTACATTTAGTTGATGTTTGTTGATTGTAACGATGAAGATAATATAGTCAAGAATATAACTTTATATGAATATTCCGTGGGCATACCAAGTCCAGCAAAAAGACAAAGTATATTGTACTGGATTTTTAGATGTCATTTTACTTAATCTTTTAAGACCATTATTAATGCCACCAATTTTTAGGACTCTCTTAACCTTCTTGCCTCCAAAGTGACGGCTCCGTGGCGCAATGGCTTAGCAATGAGTTGCAGCACTTGGGGCCGCGGGTTCGAATCTCGCACGCAACAAGTATTTGTATGACCTACAAATAATTGTTCCGGTTCTGGATGTTGGTCCTTGGGCAATTTATATTTTTAAATTAACTTTAAAATACAGGAGAAAATCCTAAAGTATTTATAAAAGAAAAAAGAGGAAAAATACATTTTATGTTGTTTTTTCTTGGTCTTTTGTGCGAGGAATCATATATGTGTTTTGTCAAAAGACATAACTACACTTCGCCAAGTACGTAGAAAGTAGAAAAGTAAGTAGAAAATCTCGTTTGAACGCTCGTGTGAACAAGCGAGTGTAGTTGAGTGCATAAGTTGACAAAACGCAACGTGTTCGTGTGCGACCCTCAAAATAGAAAATTGTACTTTTTTTAAATAAACTCGCCACGAAGACATTTGAAAGCTACTGTCAACTTAGACCTTTACTGTGTCAACTGCCCTGTAACTAAACTCCCTACTGTACTTGATGAAATGCAAATCGGTTATTAGAGCCGAAAAGTGGACAGAAGCGTTACAATATTATCGTGGCAAGTAGCCACTTACTACTATTTGGACTGTAAGTTCGCATGATACACTTCACAAACATAAACATAATCAATTCTAATAACTTCTACTTACTTAAAATATATATATATATATATATATATATATATATATATATATATATATACCTATATTTCTGGTAACGAGGCATTCCGTCTCCTGAAGAAGTGACATGCATCTGCATTTAGATACTTAATCAAAGTATAATTTATTTGATTAATTGAAAAAAACAACGAACGCAATTCGCATTCCGAACTAAGAATCGACGTAAATATTCAACTTTTCCTGAACCAAATTATTGCCATAGAGAAATCAGTTCCCGCAACATAATTGTTGTTCAGTCTTCGAGTGATTATTCTCGATTTTATCTCCTTTTATAATAAGTTGAAAATCGTAACAACTGACTTGTTAAGCCATTAATGGAAGTGAAAAAGCCTGCAATATTTTACTATTGCATAAATTTTAACGTCAAGGGCTTAGTATTGCTATATTTTACTTTTTAAATTTATACGTGGTAGTACCGCGCTACAGCTTTACTATGGTTGTAGCACGAATGGGTCGGCTCAAGCTTAATGCTATGAATGATATTTTGTATAGTGGGTTTCCTTTTATAAATTTTAAATATACTATTCATCATCCTTATTATTGATTAGCAATATTTACTGGAAAAAAAGCATTTCATCTCAGTCGCCAGAGAAGACAATGCGTTCTGCATTTTCATACTTAATTGAGGATGTATGTATATATGGGTAAGGACCAAATTCTTCTACGAGTCGGCAAAAAAATGATGTCCTACGTTTTTTAGATCAATTTAAAAAAACTTGTACACCCTAAATTCTAGTTCGTTTAAACAAAATTAAATATTAACTTGCTTGAATCTGCTTCAGACATTATTGTCTTGGATTTACTGTTTAGATTTCTTAAATAATGTCCCGATCTCGTGTTGTGATATTTGTCTTTCATACAAAATTACAGTGTCACAATGCTGACTTTCGCAGTACAATGCAGTGTTGATTTTTTATAAAGAGTACTAGGGTTCCAAACATGAGACTAATTTGTTTTCCATTATACTTCCTTTAATCCTGTTCATAAGTATAACGTTGTTTGCAGTAATTTTATGTTTAATCGTGTATGAAAGACGTGTCCTAATATTCGTTCCGTTGTGATCTTCCAATTGTGCGACGCTTTTATTATGGAACTAACGGCGTATTTTAGCAGTATCTTTGTTATTTAGTCTTGCAACATTAGTAAATGCTGGCAATATTTTCAGATACCAGCCGCCATTTTGTATTCAATGACAATCGACCATTGCGTCTCAAACGTACCGTTTTGTCATTAATATTTCGAAAATTTTATTATAAGTAACTTGTGTTTTGTGAAGTATTTTGCAGTTTGAGTTTACACAAAGGAATTATAAAGAACTAAAGCACCATAAAAATTCATTGAAGCTCATTTAAGTGGTAAGTTTTAAGAGTTATAATATTTTGTAGGTTAAGTCGTAAAGAAATTTTGTTCCGTTGTAACACGTGTGACACGAAATTGTGCGACGTGTCACATCAGAGATTCCTAAAGATTAGTTTACATAGTTGCATTGTAAGTAATAAGTTTCAATTTTTGCAAAAATAGAAAACAATTATATCTAGATCAAAAGGCAAAGCAATTTTGATATACAGGGTTATTTGTAAAACAGTAATAACCTCTTACGCGGCAGTTGTACTTGTACTCGTAATACTGAACAACTTTTCCATTTCAATTTTTCAGGAATCGAAAAAATCTTAGTTTCTTTTCTCCGATGGTTCTCTGGATCTCCGAAAGGTGCCGCAAGTACCGCGAAAAATTAAAAAATGAAAATCCTGAAAAATTTCTAGAAATGAAAAAAAGAATGCGCAAAGAACAAAAGAAAACAAAAAGAAAATTTCGGAAATGGATGAAACGGAAAAGAAAGAAGCAAGACGGTGGAGAGATGAAAAGCGTAAGAAGAAACAGAAAGCACCTTCACCTACGGTAACAGATAATAGTCAAAAAGCACGTCGCAGGTATCGTAGTACAGTGGCCTACGAAAACAAAAAATTAATACAAAAAGTAGAATTGAAGATGACGAAGTTATCATTCACTGTGACTTCTCAGAAAATTATGTTTGTAAAATGGCCGAAGAAGTGCAGGCTATGCACTTTGGTGCTTCTAAAACTCAAGTAATCTTCTTACATACAGGTTTGTTGTATGTCAAAGATCAGAAACCCATTTGTTTTTGTACTGTTTCTCCATCACTCAAACATGGCCCCGAAGCTATATGGGGCCACTTGAAACCCGTCATAGATTTTGTGAAAATTAAATTTCCCAAAATTAGCCACATCCACTTTTGGTCTGACGGTCCTGCTACACAATATAAACGAAAAAATAACTTTTACCTTTTTTGTCAAAAAATTAAGGAAGAAGGCTTTACCGAAGGAACATGGTCGTTTTTTGAAACATCACATGGTAAAGGTGCAGCTGACGGGGTCGGTGGTGTGGTGAAGAGAACCCTTGATGCAAGAGTTGCATATGGTGTTGATATAGTTGATGCTGAATCTTTATTTGACATTTTATCGAAAACCGTTACGTCTGTGAAAACATTTTACGTACCAGAAAGTGACATAGAGATGATTCAAAATGAGTCTGAAAGGGTAACACCTATACCATCTACAATGAAAGTTCATCAAGTCACTGCAACTGAATATGAAAATATAATAAAGTACAGACCATTAAGTTGCTTCTGCATGTGAGGCAATTGTGACTGCTTTGACACTAAAATGCACAATTTGATAAAAATAATAAAAATAGAAAAAAAATTAAAAAAAGGAAAAATAGGAAAAATGCAAGAATTCAAGAAAGAATCAAGATTCATCTACCGAAAATACGGATACGGAGATTTAATATGCAGAAAGTGATACATCTGAACGGAATGAAAATGAAAGCTTTGTTATATCGTCCTCTGAAGAGAATGCACAGAATATACCAACTGAATCAGAGTCAAAAATACAAAAAAAACCAGAAGAAAAAGACACGAGATAAGGAAATAGTGAAAAATAATGGAAAAAACAAAGAAGAACTGAAGATGAGTATATATATAGGACACTGTGGAAAAATGAAAGAAAATAAAAAGGTGGCGGTTTTGGCAGACGTTAAAATTACGCCAAAAAACCGTAAAAATTTGGATCTTAAATCTTATGGAAAAATAACTCTTAATGAAATTTGTCTAGATTTCTACGTATATTCCAAAAAGCTTCCATGCAAAAGTAGTACAAATTCTGTTCCTTCCACATCCAAAACAGACCTTTTATCTCCCTCCAAAAGATCTTCCATCTTAAAAGAAAATATGGAGCATCAGATAGACACTTGTAATGCCAAAGATTCGAAAACAGTTGATCAACAAGAGGATGGATACTCAGGAATTTGTGACTTCACTGAAAAAATTGAAGTGGACAACGCTGTGTTAGTAAGATATTTTATGAGAAAATGGAAGTACTACATAGGATTTGTCACGAGTGTTGAAATTAAAGATGGTACAACTTTATATACAGTTTCGTTTTTAAAGACTGTCAAAACTCCTAATTTAAAATTTATAAAGCCAAAAAAAGTTGATCTCGATACTGTAACCAATATTTCAATTGTTAAAAAAATAAGATTGTAAAATCAAAAGAGTATTATTTGTTAGATAGTTTTAATGAAACTTACTTTTAATTTTTTTATTTTATTTCTCTGGAGGATACTACATTCGATACAAAATAATTTTTCTTTTAAGATTAAAAAATTAAATAATTATTAGTTTTCTATTAGTATCAATGATCTTTTTACACTATTTACTTGGAAATTTTTGGGATTTAACTACTGCTTAATAGATATTTTTTATTAATAGAAATGTTTAGCTTTGGTTCTCTGAGGATTTTTTTGTTTTAGAAGATTTTTAGTTAAAGAAATTATTCACTAATTTGTTATAATTTAATAGTGGATATTTGTTTTGATTTAGAAGAGTTTTCTTTAGTTATCTGTATTATTTGCTTTTACGCGACTGCTCTAAAAGGAGGGTAATTTTTGTTTGTTTGAATGTTTTTATTATTTGGCGTTTTGAATAAATAATTAATAAAAATAAGATTTTTATTTTTTCATTTGTTGGATGCAATATAGTCACATACCATTCAGTAACTATAGTTGTATGTAGCTATATTTGTAACATTGTGATATCACACATGATATTACAATGAAATATCACATTTTTATTCTAAGTGTAACCACAGCTTAATAAATCTATTGTGCGACAGTCAGGTTCCATTGTGACACTTTCCAGTGTGATATTTTGTTGTGCGACGGTATAAAAATTTGGTCCTTACCCATATACGACTATACGACAGTATCCACTTACCATTACGAGTACTGTGTGATCGTTTACACTTATGTTGTAATAAAATAATGTGAAGAGCTTTGATGGCTCAGGCCCATAAGCACTAGTTTTTTTTTTCATAATATGCGAGCAACGCTTACTCTGTGAATTTAATATCATCATCATCGGTTCATAAAAGTTTTCTGTTCTCCCAAGTAGGGAGGTGCAGCAGGATTCATAATCGCAGTACTATACGTGGCACACCTTTGACAATGCTACCCATCGCCGTTTGGATATTTTATGTCTGGAATAATATCATGAGAGGTTAGAATCCTAGCTCAGGCAAATAATTATTTTTGTTTTTTTTTTCGATAAATTTTCAGTATCACGAAGTCATTTAGTAGGCGGTGTTTTACCTTCTTGCCTCGAAAATCACGTAAAGCCTTTGATCTACACTGGCCAATGTGTTGCGCTTATTTTTCCTAAATTCGGTCTGGAAGACATTATATTATATATTATGTATTTATATATAGAATCCTCTTCCCCGTGGATGTCGTTAAAGGCAACAAAGAGAACTAAAACAAGATGAACATCAGCATCTACTTGACTACAATATAATAAAATACCCTGATAGACGACACCCTGCATGCCAAGCGTAGGTACTTCGAAAAATGGATGTTTGATAACGTGTAACGAATGAGTGAAACTCCTATTTTTAAAAACTAAAATAATATTTCCTTTAATCATATTTATCTTTCTAATTCACTAAAATCATTTGATACTTTTTTAATTTGTACTCGTACATTTCTTAGATTCGATAAATAATGACGTCGATACATTACCTGATACAAGATCCGCAAGATTCGTTCCCTAAAGGAAGACTAAAAATTACAAAGCGGAAGTGAATTCTCAACGGAAATAATTTTGATCAGAAATAAAATTGTCAACCCACTACGACTTCTATCTCTAATTGTGGATATCGTTTATTGATTTTCAAAATAAATAATAATACAGCACTGTGTCTATTGACATTAAAATTAATTTATAATATTAAGGGCCGCTTTTTCAATCCTGCGGTAAAATATAAGTAAGTTACTTTAATGAAACATAAATAACTAAAACATAACATAAACAAATATAAATTACACTGTTTAAATCAAATAGTTCGGTCCTAAATCATATTAATTATTGAATAGAATACAATACCTAAGGGTAGTTCAGTTAAGATAAAACTTAGATCCGTTTCTGTCTTTTGTTCCAAAATTATCTGCCTTTTTAACCTTTCCGTTACCGTTACCATTTCACTTGCCTACCAAAAATCATCCGACAAACATAGAGCTTCTCTATACATCATGCAGGGTTGCTACGCTTGTGAGAGGGGATGGCAACTGCAGTTTTTTAGTTGTTATTAGGAAGATGCTGCTGCCTACCTCCTGTTATGATTTTCACTATCACTTCTATCGACATCAACGGAACTATAAGTTACGAACGCACGCGACAGGCCTGGTGGTCTAGTGGTTAGTGACCCTGACTGCTATGTCGGAGGTCGTGGGTTCGATTCCCACCCAGGACAAATCTTTGTGTGATGAGCACGATCATTTGTTCTGTATCTGGGTGTAATTTATCTATAATATTTATGTATTTAGAAATATATAAGTATGTTTATCAGTTGTCTAGTACCCATAACACAAGCTCTGCTTAGATTGGGACTAGATGGCGTTGTGTGATAGTTGTGGAATATTATATTATATTATATTATATTACACGCTCACTTTAAATTCACTGCTCCATCCATCATCCCATTTCGTACCGCAAATGTCGTGTAAGGTGACTTTGATGATTTGATTATGCCCGAAAGATTTCGTAACATCCGATAAATGGCAGTATAACCATATGTGTTGCGCCAGTCAGAAAATACCCTAATCCGTAAAAACAACGTCATAGGTAAATAAGATAAGCTAGGGTATTGTTATTGCTAATTCGGTTGCCAACTGAAACCATTAAAAACCATTTCAGGAAGAGGCATTTACGGACTGGTAATGAAGAAGAATGAGACTCACCACGCTGTGCTGGTGGGTTAGTATGAGCTGAGTTGATAAATTCCACTTTTAATGCTGTTCCCGTAATCGATTTTTGTAATTTCAGTTCGTCATAAAAAGATATATATGATATCATATATCATACAACGGCGCCACTTGAAATGTTACTTGTACGAGTACGTTACGTATTAGCACTTATACGAGTAAGATGCCCTAAGAGGCCACAGTCTCTTATACTTACTTAATACCTGGTACATTTGTAATCTCAACCAACATCAGGAATATTATGTCAATTTTGCTGGTCTCGCATCTCAGTCATCGTGGGCACAGATTATCCTGCCTCTTTTGTAGAGTGACTTATCGTCCATCATCAGATGGTCCGACAGATTCCACTCCTTTGTTGTCATCATTCTACAAAGTTGAACATTTCTTTCTTTATTAAACGAGCTTTCTTGAGGATTATAATAATTTTCTGTCATATATCTTTACTTACAAATTCAATGTTTGCTATTCTGAGCAAGGTTTAATACGTATTTGTTTCAAGTCAGTGCGTTTTCTCGGCTATATCGTCATTTACCATCAGGTGGGATAGTTAGACCCTTACCTCCACACTTATGATATTATAACCCCTACTCTGATACAAATTAAAGTCTAAGTGACTTTGGGCCATAAACACTCAGTATATCAGAATTTGTTCATCATCATTACGATCCTCCACAAGTCCACTGTTGAACATAGGCTTCCCCCAAGGAATGCCACAGAACACGGTCCTGAGCCACCTGTATCGACTTCGTGCATGTATTACCAGGTCGTCACTCCATCTAGTGGGGGCCCGCTCAACACTTCGCCTACCGGTACGAGGCAGTCACTCGAGAACCTTGCCATGAACCCATTGGCTTCGAGCTATATGGCCAGCCCATTGTCACTTCAGATGTGGCCAACAGTCATCAATCATAGCCAGCACTGTTTGTGTAATCTCGTTTTTAAGTTTTGAGGTATACCTGACGAGAAGATGTGTCGTAATCTTCCAGACACTGCTCAGCTGAGTTGAATCCGTCGATTAACTTCTCGGTCGAAATTGGACTTACCTAGTCGAACTATTGATTTCAGGTACACATACTCTTCAACAACTAGGTTATCTAAGGTTAGTGTTTCCAACAAATAACTACCGGCGTAGGTTTGACATGGACGTTACATGAGATCTTTGTTTTCTCTATGTATATCTTAAAACCTATTCGTTGGGATACGCTACTGAGGTCATTGAGCATTGTGTTTAGGTCCTCCAGCGATTCAGCTATTAAGACTATATCGTCGGCACATGAAAGGTGAGTGATTTACTCGCCATTGAAGTTTATACTCTATCTTTTCTAGTCCGTAGCTACTGGATTAGCAGCTTGAAAACGTCTTCCAGTGCAGCGGTAAAACTTTCGGGGATAGTCCGTTGCCCAGTCTTACATATCTCTGCAATTGGATAGGTTTCATACTCTGGTTCTGAACACGGATAGATATCGTAACTCTACTGTACAAACACTTCAGTACTTCGATATACCGATAGTCAACTTGGCACCGCATCATTTCATTGGTATTTGATATTAAGTAATAATAAAACACATTAAATGTTTGGATTTGAACAAATAATAGAATACTACCAAGAGATAACAACTGCAATTGTAATAATGGAAAACAAAAGGGGCTAATTATGTTACGGCAAAATTAAAAATTCTATCCACTTTAGGTTCATCATTAGGAATTAAAGTAGAGGATTGGATATTATGACCACCTGGTGCGACCGACCGCTGGGATGAAAATGTTGTTCTGTTGTTTGATGATTCACACAATAAAGTGCAATATGTATAACCCTGATAATTATATTACATAAGTTAAAGGTAATGAAGAAGATTGTGTTTAGATGTTAGTGACTAACGCGCGCACAAATTAAATTGAATAAGATTTAGCACACATATATTATGTGGGTATAAAATCGTGGAGAAACCTGAATAAGTCAGAAATTACTGAGCGGGTTACAGAGCAAGGAAATGTCCGTCGCGTTGCCATCGCCACTAAGCACGTGGTAAATCAGTGCTAAAAATTGCCATTAACAATTTTATGGGCTTGGGATCGAATTCAGGTTACTCGCGTACTGTAAAATTTACATTGAACGCTTAGAAGTACTACGTCTAGTGCTGTGTTTGATAAAAAAAGGGTACTAGCCGTGTTTGTAACATCACCTTTTTGTACGACGTATGGAAGGTATGAAACTTTATCTTACTTGCCGGAATTGCCAAGCGCATTAGTTTTAAAGCGAGGAGATATTTAAGCGGGGTACTGGCCGGGGCGGTAGCGAGCGCTTGAAATTTAGTTTATTTTCATTATTTAATTATATTTTCTAACTAAATTTTGTCATTACAAATAAATATTTTTTCATTCAATCTAAATTAATACCCTTGTATTTGAACAGCTCTAGGACAAAACTAAGGGGAGTTAATTACACTGGGTTTCGATTACAAGTCTTCTTGAAATATACTGCTGAATTTCCGATTAAAGAAAATAAAAGCTCTGAATTATTTGAGTTTTACGTTTAGCTAAGATATTTTTTTAAATATAAATTATCTGGAAACTTAAGTTATTTGAACACTTATTATGGCAACTAATATTGGAAGTTTAATAGAATATGGTGACTGGTAACTATAAATTTTATTAGTGGTGGCAAGAATAGAACCTGGGTATGGTATTGATCCTGGATAATTGGAACCTCTGAGCTACCACTGAGGATTACCCATATTTTATAATATATAACAATTGATTTAAAAAAAAAGCGGTTTGGCTGTGTTGTATACACGGCCGTGTGTTTTACGTACAACGAAACGACCTCAAAATGGCGGCGCCTAATATCTTTGATTCTTTAGTTATTGTGAGGTGAAATCAAATTTTGATCGCAGATAGCAGGTATATAACTGCAACACTTAACTGCATCCCTCGTTTTTGTTATCATCAGTTTTCTGAATTGTTTCTCATTATGGAAGCGACTTTAAAAACGTATTCACTTTAAAACTGTATTACCACGCGCTCTGAAGTTAAAGAAAACATAACGTGAAAGGCAACGTTTAGAAGACAAAAAATATTTGTACAATTAAAAACATTAGGGAAAGCATGTGAAGTCCATTAACACTCAATGAAGTAGCGTGTCAAACTCTTCATTACTACCGTACCCTTTCAGTACGACCTAATGGAAGTAGGCCTTAAGTAAAAGGCTTGTATACCGTTTCTTGACTTTAGAATTTGATCGTAACAATCAGACTTTCTCAAATTAGGAGGATTTTATTTTAAGTTTCTAATGCCGCCCCTCTAAGCGAATCTTTCTACATTTTAATTTTGGTAATGGATGTACGGTAGTAACAGAATAGAATAGAATATTTTTTATTCAATAAAGATTATTTTAATTCTTATTTATTGAAATTATTTTATTTTAACAATTGTTTTGGAAAAAACCCAAAGTTCTGATAAGAACCAACAAGAAATCCAGCGGAACATTTTTCCACAGTAACATTAAAATAAAAAATTGATTTAAAATTATTTAATTAAGTAGATTATTTTCTGGCTAGGATCCGTCTGGGCAGTAACCACCCTCCTACCCATTTCTGCCGCCAAAAGAGAGTTTATTGCTATCGTATATAATATGCTTTAAGGCATTCCATCTTAATCCTTAAGGGTGACAACGCATCAGTAGCCTTATTTATTTGAAGTTAGCTGCAAGTATGCAGGAGCTTGCCACCGAACTGGTACCCACCTTGTCGTAACGGGTGGGCTTAGTAGCCGTAGCTTGGCCATACGCGGTGAACTAAGAGCAATTCACGTGACTGGACCGAGGTGAAGGGCCGGCCCAATGTGGCCACTCCGAGTCGGCTTGGCTGGCCCACTTCGGATGTGAGTTGGTGGACTGTGGCGAGAGGGGTATTCTGTCTCCGCAGCCCTTCGGGGTATCCTTTCCCCGCAGCACGTCAGGTCGTGAGTGAAGAAGAGTGCTGGTATAGTAATGTGCCACTCACCCTAACCTCCGCAACTCTAGCGGTACCTCACCGCTGTTAAGTTGGTGGTGGGGCTGGTGTGGGAGTGACAGTACTGCGAGATGCCGCTCTCCCTACCCACCGCAGATCCACCGCTGAGGTCAAGAAAACGGGAGCTTCCAAGCGATCGTTTTTTCCTGGACCTAAAAGTTCCATTGCCTGTACCACCACATTAGCGACAGAATCAGCAACAACGTTGGGATCATCCGGCGAGAAGCAAACCCGTCTCCAAGGCATCAACCTGATATCCGTCCATATGAGAGGTCAGCAGAATGTCCAACAGGGAAGGTACATGATTTTCTACATCTGGGATCCACGTAAGCAGGGTAACCAGTTGTGTTAGACTATATGCAAAATCAAAGTCATAAACAGATATACCCGCATGATTAAACGCATGGTTAAACGAAAACCAAGATATTCACCGTGGCGGGCGTTAAAATCACCAAGTATCACGATCTCTGTGGATGGGACCCGTTATAGCATGGAGTCTGCAGCCAACTGGACGTAGTCGATCAGTCGGTTTGTATCGGAATTACCGCTATGAGACCTATAGAGGCACTTGTAGACACAGGGATATTCGTCGCTGTTTACGCGCAGCCATAAGATATACAGGTCCGTATCTTCAAGGCTGCCGAGGTGTCGAAAACAGATTTCTTCTCTGACGTACATGTGAACTCTAGCCTGGGGCACAAAGGAGTGTTCTAATTTGTACCCCGGGTAGGAGAGATATGAAGTATCAGACAGAAGACACCTGCGTCTCCGTTGGAAAGAGCAAGGCCGGCTTTGCCGTTTCTAGATGGTAGTGGACGGCGTTAAGGTTTGAATGAAGTGATCTGATGTTGCAGAAATTTGCGGATAGCGTAGCAGGAGCGTCTATGACTTACTGCTCCGTTTACTCTGAGCAGGTTTTGTCTCCAGCGGAGTTTTGAATCCCCTCAGAATACGAATGGCAGCCTGAGCTTCCACGCTCAGGAAGAGTGGGGGAGTTTGGGCGTGGATGCTCAGCGAGGGATTCTCCGTCACCGGGGGTGCTGGTACTATCCTGGGGTAGTGTTATTTTTTAACTCCGCTACCATGTTAGGGGGGAGGGGGGAAATTGGGCCTCCGGCCACCTGCACTCACCAGACGAAATGCAGAAGCTAAGCTTCTACTTTGCGCTTGTCTTCTGTGAGATCGTGTTACCACCCCGATTTGAGCCGATCCAATACGCGCAACAGCAAAGACTGCCGCGTGGCTATACACTTACCATCATGTAGACTGTTAGTTCACTTGTCACTGCGATTTCATGAAGAAATTTGAAATTTATTCCTCGAAATCCTTCTTATCATAATTTGCGGCAATGTTTAGAGGCATATTAAAATGCATAGGAAAACATAAGTACCATTAAAAAACCTACTTAAAGCGTTTTTCGTCTAAATTTTATTTAATAGCTTTATTTTATCGATATAACGATATCGATATGATATGATATGATATGATAAACGTCATATTACTCGTAATGTCCTCAAAGATTTTTCCCATTTCAGTTATTAACTCGAACATTCTAATTATGCCGATTGCTTTTGCAGTAAAGGTATCTTTACTGCAATCTACTCATACAATTGCAGGCGCACCATTACACGTTCGTAATTAATTTACGCTTTGAATAATTAAAGATATTTTTTTATTAATTCCAAGCAATTTTACTGAATAAAATCCGACGGTTCAGATATATATGAGCTTTCGAGACGCATCAGAATTGAAAATAAGGATGCAGGAAAATAAACTTGTAAGTACTTATTACATTTTTCATAACTTTGAAAAAAAATTAACATTATTTGAAGCTAAAAAAAGCTTTACCACGTACCGATAAGCGACGTTTAAGGTCAGCCCTCCACTAGATAAAGGGACGACCTAGTGAATGGTGGAGATGCAGGAATTGGGTGGATGCAGGCTCCAACTACCTACTAGTATATTTTTTGAAGTTTGGATCATAAAAAGTAAATTCAACCATATACTTACAACGAAATTGTTATAATATTTCAATAACGTAAACAACGTTTTGTATATATACGAGCGTCAGCGTGTGCGTGTGAGTGTACATGTATGTGGTGCGAGCGTTATCCTAGCAGGCGTTCGGTGTGTTTGCGCAACATTCGTAAGCCTTTGGTATTTACAAAGCTCACTTCAGTGTAACTCATGCTTAAATGTTGATAGTGTCTTAAATTTAAGTACTTGACTTACCTACAAGTGTTTAACAGTGGTCATACTCGAAAATTACCGCACTAAGGTCTACTGCGACATAACTATCATCATAGACAGGAGTCACAGAAGCAATCAAACTTATAAATACTTTATAACGTTTTCGTCGATCTTATTTAGACGTGACACGTGTTGCTTGATATACGTAATGGAACTTCAAACAATACTAACATTTAAGTTCAGATTTAGTGTGTCAGTTTTCAGCACTTAAGCCCTTTTTTTGCGATGAGCACTTCCGATTATCGTACAATATCCACTTTTCATCACAAGTAATGATTTGATTTAAAATCCCTTCATTTTTGTATCTGTTGAGCAAAATAAAACAGCAGTCAACGCGTATTTGCAAGTTCGATTCACTCAATTCATGAGGTATAATACAGTTTTGTCACTGACCCCGAAGCCTGCAGCTATCTCTGAAGTGCTTTGTGGTGGATCCGCTTCCACAATAGCCTTTAATTCTTTATTTTCCACTTTGGTCTCCGCTCATCCACGGGATTGGCTCTGAAGGTCGAAATTTCCAAAACGAAAGCTTTGAAACTAAAAATATATCGTACTTTGTTTTGCGACACCAGCACCGTACACATCATTATTCCTTTGAGTTTTTCTGCAACACTGGTGCCACAGTAGAACTCGTATTCCTAAATATACCGATATTTCATGTTTTCCACTTTGCGATAATAAGCAACGCCAAAGAAAAATATAATGAGGAAAATACACATGAATGACTGTTCAAAACCCAAATGTACCAGCTAAATGAATTTATAAATTTGAATTTTAAATTCTTAACCAAAGATGAAATATTTCAGGTCAAAATGGTCAGTACGATAAAACGCTAATTTCATATGTAAGGACCCAATATTAAATATTGCTTAGATGAAACCTACTAATTTGAGTCTTAGTCTTGAACACTTATCGCGATTATCTTGGTTAGTGTTATAATTAAAACAGCTCATGGCAAGTAATTCAGACGACTGTTGTCGTTAGACCTTAGATGTAAAACATTTAAATTCTAAATAGAACGCTGGGTAGCAAATAAAGATATTTTATTAACAGTATACCAACATAAACATTTTGAAACTTTGTACGATTTGAGACACATAGTACGAGTATTAGCTTTTATTCTTTATGAAATCTGCCGCGTGTTAACCGTGTAGCTTTGTGATAAAAGTACCCTGCAACTTTCTATGGTTCCGATTGCAACATTTACAAATGTAAACAATTCTGATAATAATTATTAAAATTTCCAATTTATATGTTTGGTACATTTTTATGCCTGTGTTTATACAAACAGGAATTCTTCAATGAATTGTTTAGCAACCAGTATATGGTATCTTGTACATTGCGGCACAATTATAAATCCCATCCACATCATTTTGATTATAGATAATTCACCACCGCTTTTCTAAGTATTTCCTGGCAAGCACAAATACACTTCGGAATTAACAGTTGCCGGTGGTTTTCTCTGGTGTAACGGATGGTTATGAGTGGTAGTAGTTACTTACCAGATGGGCCAGTTGCTTGTTTATTCCTGTATTTGATATTAAAACTTCCTACGAAACGCACTTAGCATTTGTGTTTGCGTATTTGCTTCTAACTCTATCTTAAACACTATTTGAAAGTTGAACACAACTAAATTATATAGAAAAACATATTATAATATGTGATGATATGTAATATATGCTTAGTAAATCGAAAAAGTCTGGATAAATAATTTAAAAGTGCTCTAATCGCTAAACCTATAAATAAAATGCCAAACGCAGCATGAGCAACGTTTCGTTTTGTTTGCGTATGTCGGGTACTGTTCATCCATTTTCCATAGTTCTTTTATTATTTGGTCACCAGGAAGTTGCTGCTGCCTATCTTTAGTCTTAATTTCTCTCTTTTATTTCTTACGACACCCAAGAGATGATATGGGAAGTGAATATTCTTGCACCGCCACTACACGGTTTTGGCATTGTTATTA
Source organism: Parnassius smintheus behrii (assembly GCA_036936625.1). Classification (NCBI taxonomy): domain Eukaryota; kingdom Metazoa; phylum Arthropoda; class Insecta; order Lepidoptera; family Papilionidae; genus Parnassius; species Parnassius smintheus. Next base: position 45,241,262 of record JAUPFT010000014.1, read on the forward strand.
TACTACAAATCGAATACCCGAAACTTTACAAAGTTTTCTTTACTGACTTTGTTTTTATTTAATTACTTCGTTTTACTTCCAGGGATTCCGTAGTTAAACAACAAAGAACCTTATTGTTTCGTCATGTACGTCCGTCCGTCAGTCCGTCCGCGGTTTAACTCAGAGACCCTATGTGCAACTCTGTAATACAGATAAAGGGAGATGATTTTTTTACTCGTCTATTCGATCGTGTTGCGAGTTGTTAGATAGGGCTTTCAAAAATATTTGGGGTATGAAACAAATTTTTTTGATTCAAGGGCCGTTTGCAATATATTTAGTGTTAAAGTGGTATTTTTATTAAAGTCATGTGTCCCCTCTAGCAACGAAACCCCTGTTTTTGTAAATGTGAAAAGTATGCACATTGCACAATAATAGTATATACTTTATGATATTTTTACCGTCTGGAAAAAATAGCGTGTAACAGGTAAACGGAATAGAAGCCTATAGCACTGATATTTTACAATTTTTATTTTATTTCACATTAACAAATTATAAAATTCATCTATCAATAAATACTACTGATTGGGTATTGTTTTATTTTTTTATTTATTTATTGGGCGTATTATTTTAACTTCGATAGTTTTTAATTTATTTATTTATTTAGTTCAAAAGTTTTGTTTTTATTTCAAATTATTATTATTTATTAATAGATCAATTTCATAATATGTTAATGTAAAATAAAAAATGTAAGATATCGGTGTCATACGCTTCTATTCCGTTCACCTGCTAGACTCTAATTTTTCCTGGTGAAAAAAATTTCATTATAATGAAATAAAAAAAAGACGTGTGGCACTCGGGGACTGCCGCGATAAAGCTATTGCATAGCATTTTTTATCAATTTATGCAATTATAATTAATTATTTATTTTATTTATGCAGTTAAGTTTTTGATATTAAATCAAGTTACACTTTTTGAGCGTGGTGACCGATAAGAAAACAATTTTTTTTCTCTTATTGTATAAACGAGAAGTTAATATTGTTTAAAATATTTTTAATATCTTACAATACATGTAGGTTATTCAGGAATTTTTATCATTCAGTTAGCAGCTAGTGTACACGCATACGATTAGTCGCACGCACACAAACACCGTGCCGAAGTCTGCCGAACTGAAACGACGTTAGACGATGCACGGCTTTCAACGCCACACCTCCGTGCCCGTCGGATTGGGGAGAGTGAGGTTTTTTTCGTTACGGAATTTCTGGATTTGGTCCCCGCGCTCAAGGCCCGCGATAGAAGCTATGCAATAGCTTAAAAAAACTGATAAGAATACTTTTTAAACAACATATAATCAATAAACGATAATCGCGTATAGTGAATTTCGAGGTAAATTATTATATGTAAACGTTTTTGAATCGTCGTAATGATACATATTTCCTAAAGAAAATATCTCCACAATTAATTTGATGTAAAATAATATTAAAAATAACGTATAAAAACGGAGAAATTATCAAATTTTTGATCGAGTTCCTAACCAGTACACAAACAAAAATGGCGAATAGTCATTTTCACATTTTTTTAGAAATAACGTATAAAAACAGAAAAATGATCAAATTTTTGATCGAGTTCCTAACCAGTACACAAACAAAAATGGCGAAATGTCATTTTCACATTTTTTTCTATATAGTTATTTGTTACAGAGTACACAGATAAAATTCACTCTCATAGATGACAAATTTCAAACACCACAATCTCTAATTTTTTACTCTGCTATTGTTACGGCCTCTAGTTACCCGGGCAAAGGTCGTAGAACCCGGGCCCACCAGGGGTTCAACTCGACGAGTAACAGGAGGTCGGCCTAAATGGCTTGTGGAATATGAGACAATAGCGGTTAAAAAGGAACCAAACAAGACTTACCTATTTCGTCGACGTAGGGTCAAACCTAGGAAGATTCAGGTGTAAGTATATGTGTGTGATAGTGTTATGCTCAGTACGTGTTATGTTATGTAACCTGACTTCCCGCTGGTTGCCGAACAGCAGATCCCAAGGCTTCACCTCTATTCCAGTATGGGATCCATCGAAGGGGCAAGCCGTCACAGAAACTTCAGAGTCTAGGAAATTACGCTCGTTTATCACTCATTAATTATAGTTAAGTCAATTGTCATTAGGTTAATCCAATCAAATTCAACCAGATTTAACCGAACCCGCGTTATAACGAACTCACTATTTGTGAAAAATACTGTATCACCGGACCGCGTCGCAAAAATCTCAGGTTCGCGCAGTACATACGTCAGGGCGGCCGTACGGCAATTATATTAACAAGACGCGCAACTACTCAGTTCCACGCTCCACGGCAAGATTTGTCACTTATTATATATTGTCCAATTAATTGTCTTTAAATTCAAATGGCACGCTCTATTATAATCAATAAACGATAATCGCGTATAGTGAATTTCGAGGTAAATTATTGTATGTAAACGTTTTTGAATCGTCGTAATGAAACATATTTCCTAAAGAAATATCTTCACAATTAATTTGATGTAAAATAACATTAGAAATAACGTATAAAAACAGAAAAATTATCAAATTTTTGATCGAGTTCCTAACCAGTACACAAACAAAAATGGCGAAATATCATTTTCAGATTTTTTTCTATATTCTATATAGTTATTTGTTACAGAGTACACAGATAAAATTCACTCTCACAGATGACAAATTTCAAACACCACAATCTCTAATTTTTTACTCTACTATCTTCAGCGCTGTACACGAACGGAAGGATGTCGTTGAGAGTCGTGGTAGCTCACATGGTTAGCGCTCGTTATAGATATCACAGTACGGGAGCAACCCGGGTTCGATCCCCACTGGCAAAAATACTCATAAGAAAGAGTGATGAACAGAAGAAAATAATGTCAATTAAGAGTGAACGTGATATTGAAAAATATATAGAAAACAATTTAAATACGGCAACTAGCTAGATGTCGTTGTTGGTCTCACTAGCCTCACGCACACTTAGTGCGAAGTAAACACTGCGAGCTCAATAACATCAAGTAAAAGGTGATCGTTTCGATGCAATTATCACACTGGATTGTCAATATACAAGATTTAAAACAGCGAATTCCTGGGTTCGGAGTATATCTTGCAACAACAAATATTTACACATATTACACATAAATATTCGGTCGATAAGAAAAAACTTTAATGAATTGCAAGTGTTTGTAAAAAAATGCTCTGAGGAGTTAGCATTACTAGTGGTGACAGAGGCAAATATTAACAACAATGAGCTATCACTATACCACATGGAGGGGTACAATCTATTTGCAAACACGAGGGAGACTAAAAAAGGAGGGGGTGTGATTATTTACGCTAAGGAGTATCTTAGTTTCAATGCACACAAACCCCTAACGAGTTCACTGGAAGGACTTTATGGTAAACTCACTGTTGACCACTCTATTTTTAATGTAATTGCAGTCTATAGACCACCAAAAACGAATAGGTCGTTATTCGTTGATGAAATGGAGCAGATAATTATGAAGATCCCAGCGAGCGAGGATATTATCATATTAGGTGACGTCAACATAAACCTGTTAGGAGTGAGTGAAAATCAACTGGTGTCAAAATATAAGGACTGCCTGTGTGGACTAGGCCTACAGTGCGTAATACCGGTTACGGAGGTGACGCGAGAGGTTATCGTAGCGGGTGTAAGAGAAGCGTACACGACGCTTCTCTTTTTGTAAATGTGAAAATTATGCACATTGCACAATAATAGTATATACTTTATGATATTTTTACCGTCTGGAAAAAATAGCGTGTAACAGGTAAACGGAATAGAAGCCTATAGCACTGATATTTTACAATTTTTATTTTATTTCACATTAACAAATTATAAAATTCATCTATCAATAAATACTACTGATTGGGTATTGTTTTATTTTTTTATTTATTTATTGGGCGTATTATTTTAACTTCGATAGTTTTTAATTTATTTATTTATTTAGTTCAAAAGTTTTGTTTTTATTTCAAATTATTATTATTTATTAATAGATCAATTTCATAATATGTTAATGTAAAATAAAAAATGTAAGATATCGGTGTCATACGCTTCTATTCCGTTCACCTGCTAGACTCTAATTTTTCCTGGTGAAAAAAATTTCATTATAATGAAATAAAAAAAAGACGTGTGGCACTCGGGGACTGCCGCGATAAAGCTATTGCATAGCATTTTTTATCAATTTATGCAATTATAATTAATTATTTATTTTATTTATGCAGTTAAGTTTTTGATATTAAATCAAGTTACACTTTTTGAGCGTGGTGACCGATAAGAAAACAATTTTTTTTCTCTTATTGTATAAACGAGAAGTTAATATTGTTTAAAATATTTTTAATATCTTACAATACATGTAGGTTATTCAGGAATTTTTATCATTCAGTTAGCAGCTAGTGTACACGCATACGATTAGTCGCACGCACACAAACACCGTGCCGAAGTCTGCCGAACTGAAACGACGTTAGACGATGCACGGCTTTCAACGCCACACCTCCGTGCCCGTCGGAGTGGGGAGAGTGAGGTTTTTTTCGTTACGGAATTTCTGGATTTGGTCCCCGCGCTCAAGGCCCGCGATAGAAGCTATGCAATAGCTTAAAAAAAACTGATAAGAGTACTTTTTAAACAACATATAATCAATAAACGATAATCGCGTATAGTGAATTTCGAGGTAAATTATTATATGTAAACGTTTTTGAATCGTCGTAATGATACATATTTCCTAAAGAAAATATCTCCACAATTAATTTGATGTAAAATAATATTAAAAATAACGTATAAAAACGGAGAAATTATCAAATTTTTGATCGAGTTCCTAACCAGTACACAAACAAAAATGGCGAATAGTCATTTTCACATTTTTTTAGAAATAACGTATAAAAACAGAAAAATGATCAAATTTTTGATCGAGTTCCTAACCAGTACACAAACAAAAATGGCGAAATGTCATTTTCACATTTTTTTCTATATAGTTATTTGTTACAGAGTACACAGATAAAATTCACTCTCATAGATGACAAATTTCAAACACCACAATCTCTAATTTTTTACTCTGCTATTGTTACGGCCTCTAGTTACCCGGGCAAAGGTCGTAGAACCCGGGCCCACCAGGGGTTCAACTCGACGAGTAACAGGAGGTCGGCCTAAATGGCTTGTGGAATATGAGACAATAGCGGTTAAAAAGGAACCAAACAAGACTTACCTATTTCGTCGACGTAGGGTCAAACCTAGGAAGATTCAGGTGTAAGTATATGTGTGTGATAGTGTTATGCTCAGTACGTGTTATGTTATGTAACCTGACTTCCCGCTGGTTGCCGAACAGCAGATCCCAAGGCTTCACCTCTATTCCAGTATGGGATCCATCGAAGGGGCAAGCCGTCACAGAAACTTCAGAGTCTAGGAAATTACGCTCGTTTATCACTCATTAATTATAGTTAAGTCAATTGTCATTAGGTTAATCCAATCAAATTCAACCAGATTTAACCGAACCCGCGTTATAACGAACTCACTATTTGTGAAAAATACTGTATCACCGGACCGCGTCGCAAAAATCTCAGGTTCGCGCAGTACATACGTCAGGGCGGCCGTACGGCAATTATATTAACAAGACGCGCAACTACTCAGTTCCACGCTCCACGGCAAGATTTGTCACTTATTATATATTGTCCAATTAATTGTCTTTAAATTCAAATGGCACGCTCTATTATAATCAATAAACGATAATCGCGTATAGTGAATTTCGAGGTAAATTATTGTATGTAAACGTTTTTGAATCGTCGTAATGAAACATATTTCCTAAAGAAATATCTTCACAATTAATTTGATGTAAAATAACATTAGAAATAACGTATAAAAACAGAAAAATTATCAAATTTTTGATCGAGTTCCTAACCAGTACACAAACAAAAATGGCGAAATATCATTTTCAGATTTTTTTCTATATTCTATATAGTTATTTGTTACAGAGTACACAGATAAAATTCACTCTCACAGATGACAAATTTCAAACACCACAATCTCTAATTTTTTACTCTACTATCTTCAGCGCTGTACACGAACGGAAGGATGTCGTTGAGAGTCGTGGTAGCTCACATGGTTAGCGCTCGTTATAGGTATCACAGTACGGGAGCAACCCGGGTTCGATCCCCACTGGCAAAAATACTCATAAGAAAGAGTGATGAACAGAAGAAAATAATGTCAATTAAGAGTGAACGTGATATTGAAAAATATATAGAAAACAATTTAAATACGGCAACTAGCTAGATGTCGTTGTTGGTCTCACTAGCCTCACGCACACTTAGTGCGAAGTAAACACTGCGAGCTCAATAACATCAAGTAAAAGGTGATCGTTTCGATGCAATTATCACACTGGATTGTCAATATACAAGATTTAAAACAGCGAATTCCTGGGTTCGGAGTATATCTTGCAACAACAAATATTTACACATATTACACATAAATATTCGGTCGATAAGAAAAAACTTTAATGAATTGCAAGTGTTTGTAAAAAAATGCTCTGAGGAGTTAGCATTACTAGTGGTGACAGAGGCAAATATTAACAACAATGAGCTATCACTATACCACATGGAGGGGTACAATCTATTTGCAAACACGAGGGAGACTAAAAAAGGAGGGGGTGTGATTATTTACGCTAAGGAGTATCTTAGTTTCAATGCACACAAACCCCTAACGAGTTCACTGGAAGGACTTTATGGTAAACTCACTGTTGACCACTCTATTTTTAATGTAATTGCAGTCTATAGACCACCAAAAACGAATAGGTCGTTATTCGTTGATGAAATGGAGCAGATAATTATGAAGATCCCAGCGAGCGAGGATATTATCATATTAGGTGACGTCAACATAAACCTGTTAGGAGTGAGTGAAAATCAACTGGTGTCAAAATATAAGGACTGCCTGTGTGGACTAGGCCTACAGTGCGTAATACCGGTTACGGAGGTGACGCGAGAGGTTATCGTAGCGGGTGTAAGAGAAGCGTACACGACGCTTCTCTTTTTGTAAATGTGAAAATTATGCACATTGCACAATAATAGTATATACTTTATGATATTTTTACCGTCTGGAAAAAATAGCGTGTAACAGGTAAACGGAATAGAAGCCTATAGCACTGATATTTTACAATTTTTATTTTATTTCACATTAACAAATTATAAAATTCATCTATCAATAAATACTACTGATTGGGTATTGTTTTATTTTTTTATTTATTTATTGGGCGTATTATTTTAACTTCGATAGTTTTTAATTTATTTATTTATTTAGTTCAAAAGTTTTGTTTTTATTTCAAATTATTATTATTTATTAATAGATCAATTTCATAATATGTTAATGTAAAATAAAAAATGTAAGATATCGGTGTCATACGCTTCTATTCCGTTCACCTGCTAGACTCTAATTTTTCCTGGTGAAAAAAATTTCATTATAATGAAATAAAAAAAAGACGTGTGGCACTCGGGGACTGCCGCGATAAAGCTATTGCATAGCATTTTTTATCAATTTATGCAATTATAATTAATTATTTATTTTATTTATGCAGTTAAGTTTTTGATATTAAATCAAGTTACACTTTTTGAGCGTGGTGACCGATAAGAAAACAATTTTTTTTCTCTTATTGTATAAACGAGAAGTTAATATTGTTTAAAATATTTTTAATATCTTACAATACATGTAGGTTATTCAGGAATTTTTATAATTCAGTTAGCAGCTAGTGTACACGCATACGATTAGTCGCACGCACACAAACACCGTGCCGAAGTCTGCCGAACTGAAACGACGTTAGACGATGCACGGCTTTCAACGCCACACCTCCGTGCCCGTCGGAGTGGGGAGAGTGAGGTTTTTTTCGTTACGGAATTTCTGGATTTGGTCCCCGCGCTCAAGGCCCGCGATAGAAGCTATGCAATAGCTTAAAAAAAACTGATAAGAGTACTTTTTAAACAACATATAATCAATAAACGATAATCGCGTATAGTGAATTTCGAGGTAAATTATTATATGTTAACGTTTTTGAATCGTCGTAATGATACATATTTCCTAAAGAAAATATCTCCACAATTAATTTGATGTAAAATAATATTAAAAATAACGTATAAAAACGGAGAAATTATCAAATTTTTGATCGAGTTCCTAACCAGTACACAAACAAAAATGGCGAATAGTCATTTTCACATTTTTTTAGAAATAACGTATAAAAACAGAAAAATGATCAAATTTTTGATCGAGTTCCTAACCAGTACACAAACAAAAATGGCGAAATGTCATTTTCACATTTTTTTCTATATAGTTATTTGTTACAGAGTACACAGATAAAATTCACTCTCATAGATGACAAATTTCAAACACCACAATCTCTAATTTTTTACTCTGCTATTGTTACGGCCTCTAGTTACCCGGGCAAAGGTCGTAGAACCCGGGCCCACCAGGGGTTCAACTCGACGAGTAACAGGAGGTCGGCCTAAATGGCTTGTGGAATATGAGACAATAGCGGTTAAAAAGGAACCAAACAAGACTTACCTATTTCGTCGACGTAGGGTCAAACCTAGGAAGATTCAGGTGTAAGTATATGTGTGTGATAGTGTTATGCTCAGTACGTGTTATGTTATGTAACCTGACTTCCCGCTGGTTGCCGAACAGCAGATCCCAAGGCTTCACCTCTATTCCAGTATGGGATCCATCGAAGGGGCAAGCCGTCACAGAAACTTCAGAGTCTAGGAAATTACGCTCGTTTATCACTCATTAATTATAGTTAAGTCAATTGTCATTAGGTTAATCCAATCAAATTCAACCAGATTTAACCGAACCCGCGTTATAACGAACTCACTATTTGTGAAAAATACTGTATCACCGGACCGCGTCGCAAAAATCTCAGGTTCGCGCAGTACATACGTCAGGGCGGCCGTACGGCAATTATATTAACAAGACGCGCAACTACTCAGTTCCACGCTCCACGGCAAGATTTGTCACTTATTATATATTGTCCAATTAATTGTCTTTAAATTCAAATGGCACGCTCTATTATAATCAATAAACGATAATCGCGTATAGTGAATTTCGAGGTAAATTATTGTATGTAAACGTTTTTGAATCGTCGTAATGAAACATATTTCCTAAAGAAATATCTTCACAATTAATTTGATGTAAAATAACATTAGAAATAACGTATAAAAACAGAAAAATTATCAAATTTTTGATCGAGTTCCTAACCAGTACACAAACAAAAATGGCGAAATATCATTTTCAGATTTTTTTCTATATTCTATATAGTTATTTGTTACAGAGTACACAGATAAAATTCACTCTCACAGATGACAAATTTCAAACACCACAATCTCTAATTTTTTACTCTACTATCTTCAGCGCTGTACACGAACGGAAGGATGTCGTTGAGAGTCGTGGTAGCTCACATGGTTAGCGCTCGTTATAGATATCACAGTACGGGAGCAACCCGGGTTCGATCCCCACTGGCAAAAATACTCATAAGAAAGAGTGATGAACAGAAGAAAATAATGTCAATTAAGAGTGAACGTGATATTGAAAAATATATAGAAAACAATTTAAATACGGCAACTAGCTAGATGTCGTTGTTGGTCTCACTAGCCTCACGCACACTTAGTGCGAAGTAAACACTGCGAGCTCAATAACATCAAGTAAAAGGTGATCGTTTCGATGCAATTATCACACTGGATTGTCAATATACAAGATTTAAAACAGCGAATTCCTGGGTTCGGAGTATATCTTGCAACAACAAATATTTACACATATTACACATAAATATTCGGTCGATAAGAAAAAACTTTAATGAATTGCAAGTGTTTGTAAAAAAATGCTCTGAGGAGTTAGCATTACTAGTGGTGACAGAGGCAAATATTAACAACAATGAGCTATCACTATACCACATGGAGGGGTACAATCTATTTGCAAACACGAGGGAGACTAAAAAAGGAGGGGGTGTGATTATTTACGCTAAGGAGTATCTTAGTTTCAATGCACACAAACCCCTAACGAGTTCACTGGAAGGACTTTATGGTAAACTCACTGTTGACCACTCTATTTTTAATGTAATTGCAGTCTATAGACCACCAAAAACGAATAGGTCGTTATTCGTTGATGAAATGGAGCAGATAATTATGAAGATCCCAGCGAGCGAGGATATTATCATATTAGGTGACGTCAACATAAACCTGTTAGGAGTGAGTGAAAATCAACTGGTGTCAAAATATAAGGACTGCCTGTGTGGACTAGGCCTACAGTGCGTAATACCGGTTACGGAGGTGACGCGAGAGGTTATCGTAGCGGGTGTAAGAGAAGCGTACACGACGCTTCTCTTTTTGTAAATGTGAAAATTATGCACATTGCACAATAATAGTATATACTTTATGATATTTTTACCGTCTGGAAAAAATAGCGTGTAACAGGTAAACGGAATAGAAGCCTATAGCACTGATATTTTACAATTTTTATTTTATTTCACATTAACAAATTATAAAATTCATCTATCAATAAATACTACTGATTGGGTATTGTTTTATTTTTTTATTTATTTATTGGGCGTATTATTTTAACTTCGATAGTTTTTAATTTATTTATTTATTTAGTTCAAAAGTTTTGTTTTTATTTCAAATTATTATTATTTATTAATAGATCAATTTCATAATATGTTAATGTAAAATAAAAAATGTAAGATATCGGTGTCATACGCTTCTATTCCGTTCACCTGCTAGACTCTAATTTTTCCTGGTGAAAAAAATTTCATTATAATGAAATAAAAAAAAGACGTGTGGCACTCGGGGACTGCCGCGATAAAGCTATTGCATAGCATTTTTTATCAATTTATGCAATTATAATTAATTATTTATTTTATTTATGCAGTTAAGTTTTTGATATTAAATCAAGTTACACTTTTTGAGCGTGGTGACCGATAAGAAAACAATTTTTTTTCTCTTATTGTATAAACGAGAAGTTAATATTGTTTAAAATATTTTTAATATCTTACAATACATGTAGGTTATTCAGGAATTTTTATAATTCAGTTAGCAGCTAGTGTACACGCATACGATTAGTCGCACGCACACAAACACCGTGCCGAAGTCTGCCGAACTGAAACGACGTTAGACGATGCACGGCTTTCAACGCCACACCTCCGTGCCCGTCGGAGTGGGGAGAGTGAGGTTTTTTTCGTTACGGAATTTCTGGATTTGGTCCCCGCGCTCAAGGCCCGCGATAGAAGCTATGCAATAGCTTAAAAAAAACTGATAAGAGTACTTTTTAAACAACATATAATCAATAAACGATAATCGCGTATAGTGAATTTCGAGGTAAATTATTATATGTTAACGTTTTTGAATCGTCGTAATGATACATATTTCCTAAAGAAAATATCTCCACAATTAATTTGATGTAAAATAATATTAAAAATAACGTATAAAAACGGAGAAATTATCAAATTTTTGATCGAGTTCCTAACCAGTACACAAACAAAAATGGCGAATAGTCATTTTCACATTTTTTTAGAAATAACGTATAAAAACAGAAAAATGATCAAATTTTTGATCGAGTTCCTAACCAGTACACAAACAAAAATGGCGAAATGTCATTTTCACATTTTTTTCTATATAGTTATTTGTTACAGAGTACACAGATAAAATTCACTCTCATAGATGACAAATTTCAAACACCACAATCTCTAATTTTTTACTCTGCTATTGTTACGGCCTCTAGTTACCCGGGCAAAGGTCGTAGAACCCGGGCCCACCAGGGGTTCAACTCGACGAGTAACAGGAGGTCGGCCTAAACGGCTTGTGGAATATGAGACAATAGCGGTTAAAAAGGAACCAAACAAGACTTACCTATTTCGTCGACGTAGGGTCAAACCTAGGAAGATTCAGGTGTAAGTATATGTGTGTGATAGTGTTATGCTCAGTACGTGTTATGTTATGTAACCTGACTTCCCGCTGGTTGCCGAACAGCAGATCCCAAGGCTTCACCTCTATTCCAGTATGGGATCCATCGAAGGGGCAAGCCGTCACAGAAACTTCAGAGTCTAGGAAATTACGCTCGTTTATCACTCATTAATTATAGTTAAGTCAATTGTCATTAGGTTAATCCAATCAAATTCAACCAGATTTAACCGAACCCGCGTTATAACGAACTCACTATTTGTGAAAAATACTGTATCACCGGACCGCGTCGCAAAAATCTCAGGTTCGCGCAGTACATACGTCAGGGCGGCCGTACGGCAATTATATTAACAAGACGCGCAACTACTCAGTTCCACGCTCCACGGCAAGATTTGTCACTTATTATATATTGTCCAATTAATTGTCTTTAAATTCAAATGGCACGCTCTATTATAATCAATAAACGATAATCGCGTATAGTGAATTTCGAGGTAAATTATTGTATGTAAACGTTTTTGAATCGTCGTAATGAAACATATTTCCTAAAGAAATATCTTCACAATTAATTTGATGTAAAATAACATTAGAAATAACGTATAAAAACAGAAAAATTATCAAATTTTTGATCGAGTTCCTAACCAGTACACAAACAAAAATGGCGAAATATCATTTTCAGATTTTTTTCTATATTCTATATAGTTATTTGTTACAGAGTACACAGATAAAATTCACTCTCACAGATGACAAATTTCAAACACCACAATCTCTAATTTTTTACTCTACTATCTTCAGCGCTGTACACGAACGGAAGGATGTCGTTGAGAGCCGTGGTAGCTCACATGGTTAGCGCTCGTTATAGGTATCACAGTACGGGAGCAACCCGGGTTCGATCCCCACTGGCAAAAATACTCATAAGAAAGAGTGATGAACAGAAGAAAATAATGTCAATTAAGAGTGAACGTGATATTGAAAAATATATAGAAAACAATTTAAATACGGCAACTAGCTAGATGTCGTTGTTGGTCTCACTAGCCTCACGCACACTTAGTGCGAAGTAAACACTGCGAGCTCAATAACATCAAGTAAAAGGTGATCGTTTCGATGCAATTATCACACTGGATTGTCAATATACAAGATTTAAAACAGCGAATTCCTGGGTTCGGAGTATATCTTGCAACAACAAATATTTACACATATTACACATAAATATTCGGTCGATAAGAAAAAACTTTAATGAATTGCAAGTGTTTGTAAAAAAATGCTCTGAGGAGTTAGCATTACTAGTGGTGACAGAGGCAAATATTAACAACAATGAGCTATCACTATACCACATGGAGGGGTACAATCTATTTGCAAACACGAGGGAGACTAAAAGAGGAGGGGGTGTGATTATTTACGCTAAGGAGTATCTTAGTTTCAATGCACACAAACCCCTAACGAGTTCACTGGAAGGACTTTATGGTAAACTCACTGTTGACCACTCTATTTTTAATGTAATTGCAGTCTATAGACCACCAAAAACGAATAGGTCGTTATTCGTTGATGAAATGGAGCAGATAATTATGAAGATCCCAGCGAGCGAGGATATTATCATATTAGGTGACGTCAACATAAACCTGTTAGGAGTGAGTGAAAATCAACTGGTGTCAAAATATAAGGACTGCCTGTGTGGACTAGGCCTACAGTGCGTAATACCGGTTACGGAGGTGACGCGAGAGGTTATCGTAGCGGGTGTAAGAGAAGCGTCGTGTATCGATCATGTTTGTGTGCGAGCAAGACAGCTGCGGGACTGCTACTCGTTCATTATTGAGTGCTCCATGTCGGATCAACCTGTGGTAGGAATCTCGGTGCCGTGTAAATATGTGACGCAACACTGCACCGACAGCGCGGACTCGGACACTCGGTTTGTAATTAATAATAGGCTAGTAGCTAAGCAGATCACTGATTATGATTGGTCTCAACTGTTGTTCATTGATTGTCCGTTAAAGTTGTATTGTAAGCTGCAAAATGCTTTCAATGATATTTATAAAAATAGTAAGACTGTAATGCCAAAGATTAAAAAACGGGACACACAACCGTGAATAAGCAGAGATTTAAATAAAATGATAATGCGTAGGGATAAGTTATTTAGCGATTGGAAAGAAACACCAAACAATAATACGAAAAGACTCGAATATACACGTTTTAGAAATAAGGTAAACAAATTAATATTTAAAGCAAAAAATAGGTTTCGGCAGGAAGAAATCAAGAAATGTAATGGAGACCCAAAAAAAATCTGGGACAAAATTAATAGCTGGACAGGTAGGAAGAAAGCAAATATAGATGATATAGTTAAAAGATATTTTGGAGATAAAAACACAATGTACAATATATGTAGTCAATTTGCAGATACATTTACGAACGAAATTATTGCTATTAAACATAATTGTAGTATAAAATTATTAGATAGAAGTAATTATGTTAAAGAAAGTGATGTAACGTTTCGCTTTAAACCAGCTACCAGTGACACAGTGAGTAAAATTATCGATCAGCTGAGCTGTGGTAAGGCACCAGGCACTGACTGCATTCAAGTTATGGACCTAAAAATAATCAAGGATAGGATCTCGCCGGTCTTATCGCACTTTGTCAACCTGTGTTTATCGAAAGGGGAATATCCTAGCACACTCAAAAAAGCTTTAATCAGGCCCATCTACAAGCAGGGAGCGCACTCAGAGTATGCTAACTATAGACCGATTGCTATCTTATCGGTCATTAATAAATTGTTGAGAAGATGGTAGTCGGCCAGGACAGCGAATTTTTGGAGCAAAATAGCATATTAGCGGATGCACAGCACGGTTTTAGGCATGGTCGTAGCACCACAACAGCACTATCATAGTTTTCCGAAGATATAAACAGTAGTCGGCACCAGGGCCATCAGGTCCTGGCGCTGTTCATAGACTTTAAAAAAGCCTTCGATACCTTGGATCATGAGATGCTGTTACAGGCCATGGATGAGTGTGGAATCAGGGGTCCAACAAATAGGTGGTTTCGGAGTTATCTGGGTAATAGAACATTACAAACCTGCATTTCTGGTGTTGCTGGTAAAGAAGCAGCGGTACAGCTTGGTGTTCCAACTGGTTCAGTCTATGGTCCCGTTGGCTACGTTATGCATGTCAACAGCGTCAGTAGTGTGATTAAAAAATCTCGAGTATATATGTACGCAGATGACTTGTGCCTTATATATTCCTCTAAGAATATACAAGAGGTCAGGGCTGTGCTGCAGGCTGACTTCGATAATGTTACTCGTTGGGATCATGACAATGGTATCATACTTAACCTTAATAAGAAGAAAGTGATGCATCTGTACTCACCGCACAACTTAGTGGCAAAAAATGTCAAGAGCGTGGATATAGGTATTGTGACCCACACGTATGAATGTATGCACGAGAAAAATTTAAATTGTATTTGTCAAAAGCTGGAGTATGTAAGTAGATTCAAGTACCTAGGTCTGTGGGTGGACTATAATATGAATTGGAAAACACAGGTTGACGCAGTGTGTACAAAGCTCAGGGCAGTGTTAAGTAAGTTTTATGTCCTGAATGCAGCGTTGAATAGGAAATCGTTGCGTGTCATTTATTTTGCTCTCGCCGAGTCATTACTAACTTATGGATTACATACATACATTTAAAACCTATCTTAACAGTATAAAATCGTTGCAAATCCGTCTTTTTAAATACCTTGTCAAACCACAAACGAAAATTGCATGTAATGACAATTATGAAAAACTTTTTGTTGCATGTAAAATGCTTCCTGTACATGAGAAGGTCAAGTACCTGCTGGTTCTAGAACAGTTCTATGACGACCAATTTAAAGAACAAGTGCAAAATAGGTATAATACTAGAAGCGTTAGAGAACGTAAACTCGTGCGGCCACCAGTAAAAAATTACTATGGGAAAAGAACCAACAAATATTTGACCCCCACACTTTTTAATGACCTCGATTGGCTGAGAGAGGATAGTACTAGAATAAGTTAACAAACATTAAAAAATAAATTGAAAACTGTTTTCCTTAACGAAGTTGTTGAGAGATGTGAAAAAGTTAGTAAATCCTAATATTAGTAGTAGTTTCTATAGGCCAAATGTTAGTAATTCTTAATAATAGCAGTAGTTTTTTTTTACATAATAGGCTAAATTTTAGTAAACATTTCTTAATTATAGTTTAATAACGGTTTAAAAAGAAAATTAAAACTTGTTTTATTTATTTACACTTTTATTTTCATTACTTTATAGTTACGTATTTGAACCAAATGTATTAAGACAAGCGCTAATCCCGCCGACAAACTGTTACGCAGTTTGGTGGGTGTGAACAATGTATAAAAGGTTTGGTCCAGAATAAATGATTTATTATTATTATTATTAATGAAATTGTTGCGTGCTGATTTATCAGTTGGAAAGTCTGTTTTTCTGGGCCGTTTTGTTTTGTTACACTGACATCTCGCAAGTCACCTAGGGACCTAGGAGGTTGTCGGTTGCTTATTTTTTATTTTTCTTTAAAATTTTCGTCGGTAAAATAACATATTTATAAAAGTAAAAAAAGTAAAGTTACAGCCTATATACGTCCCACTGCTGGGCACAGGCCTCCTCTAATTTCTGAGAGGGTTTTAAGGCAAGGAAATGTCCGCCACGCTGCCTCAATGCGTGTTGACGAACTTCACATTTCTTCGAAATATATTTTTTTTAATTTCTCAGACATGCGCTACCAGCATGCGACGACGCGGCCCGCGCCTTCCGCCACTTGCGTTTACCGCGCTTTGTCTCGTCACAGAGTGGCGAAATCACAGTAATATAGGTATTTTATAAACAGCACCTGTCTAATATTATGAAATATGTAGATAAAACTTAAAACTTACCTTGATAAATGTATACCCTTTTGTTTGTAATATTTTTTAGACCTCTCTTCAATAGTTTCTGCTTATTCCCCATGTTTTACAAATTAAACTTAAACATTAATAAAACTGTACAATTAATATAACTATAAAACACTACTATTAAACAAGAATCAGAAAAAACCTACTCCACTATTAAAAAATTTAAATTTTTGCAGTAATATTTTACGATTTTATTTCGTAGTGCTGAGCTCTCCCAACGCGGTGTACGTCCACCTCGCAACACGATGCGCCCCGCACTGAATTCGTGGACGAATGCGGGGCTGATATAGACACAGTATTTAATCGGGACGCATTTTTAATTTATTATCATAAAAATAATACATATTTCTAAAAAGTAACCAAACCAAATTATTTTATTTTGTATCGCAAAGCAGTAGATATTTTTTTTATATTCCTTTGATAAACAATGAAGGAGTAAAGTGGTTTTATCTCAACGATTTGGAGGTGATTTGGGTATTTTTTTATTTATTATGTGACACCGATAGAAAAATTATGGCTAAACCAAATTACGTATCAGATCATGTAGATTACTAGCTATTTTTTCATATGTAATTTCTCTGTAAGTGTCGACGAAAAGTTGGTTCATCTGCACGCTTTTTTCAAGCTTTTTGCGAGAGAGCAGCCTTAATAATAAATGCACTTTGTTCATTCATATTCAAAATTTCAAAACTCTTCGACAAAGACAACAAAGACTGAGGAAAAGAAACGACGTTAGACCATCGTTAGACAATGCACGGCCTTCAAGCCACACCTCCGTGCCCGTCGGAGAGCGTGAGGTTTTTTTCGTTACGAAATTTCTGGATTTTCCCGCACTCAAGGCCCGCGATAGAAGCTATGCAATAGCTTAAAAAAACTATCAAAGTTAAGTAGACTTAACAATTTAACGAGTAACAGTCGACAACCTTATAGAATGCACTTTGATTAGTAAACATTTTGTTACAGTTCCATACAAAACGACCTAAAACTGGCTGCATTATAACTTTGTAATGTCATTGTAAACTAAGAAATAAACATTTTTTGAATAATACAACTTCTGCATTACTACTATAGCCTTACTTTTTCCTTTGTGGGGTAGGCAGAGAGAATCAATCGCCAACAGTCCGATCGTGAGATACCGCTTTCGCTTATTTTCATCATCATCATTACAGCTCTTCTCAAGTCCACTGCTGAACATAGGGTTCCTCCAAGAAATGCCGCAAAGAAATATCCTGAGGTCGTCAATAAATCTATTGGGGTGTCGCCCTACACTTCGCCTACCGGAAGTGATTTATCATAACCTCCCATGAACTCGCCTAATATGCTCATATTTTTAGAAGGCCCCTTCTGAATTCACGTACTGAGACGGGGAACAATGAAAACCTACCTTGATACCGACACGCACAGTTTTTTTTTAATTTAAAATTTATTTTAAAGAAAACTCTCAAATAGTAAAATGAATAGGAACGTAATAGAATGACTCTTAGATTTATTTATTTATTACATATTAGGGATAACAACAAAACAACTAAAAAAATAGTGTATGCAACTTATTGTGGGAATAACCAATTTAATAAAACAGACACTAATTTCAATCAGTTAAGCAGTTGCAGAGAAATCAATGAACGTATGTACGCGTACATAAAACAGGAATCCCTACACTTTCACTTACTATATCAGCTCGGGCTATATCGGTTACTGTGGTTCTACTGCAGATATCCTCATATTTAAATTTATCATTCATAGAAAACCTGAGCATAGCTCTCTTCATAGTTTGCTGAGCAACCTTGAGCTTCCTCATACGGCCATCAGTGAAGCAACACGCACTGGTTGTACAATCTTGCGTTGAAGTTTTGGGGTATTACTGACTGTAATATATGTATATATAGCTATAATATATATAGTATATGAATATGCCCCTATATATAATGAGTATATAATAGATATATAATTGCAGTTTTTATCGCACAATGCTATATAATGTTGCCTATAGTCATAGTGCTGCTTCACGTTGTGAACTCAATTGTTTTGCGATACAGTTGAGAAAACTTTGACGAAATGTAATTTGTAATGTGTTTTACAATGAAATTGTAATCTCAACAAGATTGCCAGTAAGATGCAATTTTTATAGCTCACTTTCGCCTCGAGTCGTAGTAGCTCAGATGGTTAACGCTCGCTGTAAATGTAACAGAACGCAAGTAACCCGAGTTCGATCCCCGCCGGCACCAATGAAATTGTTAATTGCAATTTTAAGTGCTGATTTACCACGTGCTCGGCGGTAAAGAACAACATCGTGAGGAAACCTGCATGTCTGAGGAATAAGAAAAAAAATATTTCGAAGACATGTGAAGTTCGCCAACACGCATTGGGGCAGCGCGGCGGACACTTCCTTGCCCTAAAACCCTCTCAGAAATGAGGGGAGGCCTGTGCTCAGCAGTGGGACGTATATAAGCTGTAATTTTACTTTTACTTTACTTTCGCCTTGACGGTTCCTCTCTGTAGGCTTCCCTTTTGAAACCTCTTGTAGATTATAACCTTTTTTGACCTTTAAATAACTTATACTCAAGGGATACACTTAAGGCGTACGCCTTAAACTGAAGCAAAAATGTTAAACTTTTACTTTAAAAAAATTATTAATTTTGTAATACTTAGATATTTAAACTTAACCACGTCACAAGTCCATTTCAGAACTTAGGCCTTCCCCTCTTCTCTTATTTTACGTCACCCTAATCCTTTACAGGGATTTAATTTTGTATTGAGGAGGCGTTACTTTTGTATTAGGAGGCGTTACTTTTTTTGTAGAATAAGTGTGACAAACAAGCACTCATACGTGGCTCATAGACATCAACATATATAATCAATCAAGAGTTAAAATGCGGATGCGTTTTCACTCCTGAGAACTAATATGAAATATCTGATTTCCAGTAAACAGAGTCTCTAGTTCTCTACACTCAATAAGCTGCTATTTTACGTTGGTATTTTGTGAGAGCGTGGTCCTACCCGCTTAAGCCAAGCTGTTGCGGACGGCAAGTGAAATCGTCCATCGCCCCGCTCCGCACCCACTTCGACACGTCCCGCGCGCCCCGCATCGAAACAAGGGCCCCGCGCGGCCGGCACTCCCACTAACTCGGAGCTTACGACGCACCGAACTACGGAATAAAAGAAGCGCTTCTGGCGCCGATTCTGGACATTCCGCCTGTGGCATCGCTCTCGAGCGGTCGCGTCCAAGTAGTCCGCGCTCTCGTCCTTGTACGGTAGTGCTTTCTCGCTCTCGCGCCTCCGCTGTCGTGCTCCCGCTGTACAGCGCCGACGCACCGGTGAGTCTTTCACCGCACCAACAGTTCTTGCCCCCCCCTGTCCTCGGGCGGGGAGGTTTGACTGACCTCCGCTTGTTACTGTTATTTACTGTTATCTTTACTGTTATCTTTATTGTTATTTTTACTGTTATACTGTATTGTTGATTTTTGTTATTTTTCTTGTTATTCTTTGTTTTTCTGCATTATTATTATACGTGTATATTGTCTCGTAGCACGTCTCGCATTCAAGTCCCTGTTCTACCAAGAACAGGGACCCGTCCCAATCGTTACCGATCTTAGCTCTACTGCCCCAAAATGGCCACATATAGCCTGAGTCCCTCGCCGCCGTCATAAACCAATATGGTTTGAACAACAATGAGACGGTCCTCGCCGCCATCGCCACCATCGCCGCCCAGGCTCCCCCCTACCCCTCAGGCACTTCATCCGCCGCCCGTAATCGCGACATACCTCCAAACTCAAAACTCCTTTGCACCCCTTGAAATGGAGTACGAACGCCCCGAGTCCTCCGCGTCGACCTCCCGGAAGAGGCCCGCCACCAACTCTGGCACCGGTTCATCGGAGTCCTATGACTCCGAAGGAACCGCAGACTCCTCTTTCACCACGGTGAACTCCAGGCGTAGCGGTAAACGCGCCCTGAAAAAACGCACCCTCCCTGTCTCAACGGCCCCTGCCGCTCCTACAATCTCCGCAGCTTCCGCTGCCGCCTCTGCCCCCACAGCCCCCGCCGCTGCCGCCGTCCCACTTATGTCACTAGACATCCCCACACCGACCAAACCAGCCTCTCGTTTTGCTCCAGTCCTTGCCAAGAAGCAAGTCCCACCCCTTGTCTTCCTAAGAGACAAGGCAAAATTTACCCAACTCTCGAAAACCTGCTACGACGCAGGAATCAAATATGACCATGCCATCAACCTCGGGGAATCTATCAAAATCGTCCCTAACTCAATCGAGGACTTCCGGCAACTCACCAGGCTATTCACAGCCGAACGAGTATCATACCATACTTACACTCTTCCGGAAGAGCGAACAGTTAGGGCCGTCATCCGAGGCGTCCTCTTTGAATTCACTAATGAGGAAATCCTTGAGGACCTTAAGTCCCAAGGTTTCCCCGTAGAAGCCGTGCACAAAATGCACAGCAGAACGGGCAAGAGGTTCAATCTAGCCCTAGTCATTTTGACAAACTTGCCGGAGGCAAAATACATCTTCCGGCAGGTACGCACAGTGTGTGGCCTGTCGAGAGTGAAGGTTAAGCTCCCACATAGGCGCGGATTCCCGGCGCAGTGCTACCGCTGCCAACTATATGGTCATGCGGCGGCCAACTGCTCCGCCCCACCCAGGTGCGTTAAGTGCCTCGATCCCCACAACACCAAAGAGTACCCCCGACCCAAAGATGCCGAATCCCCGCCCGCATGTGTCCTGTGCAAACAGACAGGCCACCCGGCTGACTACAGAGGCTGCCCCTGCGCACCTCAACCTCGCCCCAGTAGGCAAGCTCCACCGCCGATCAATGACCACTCATTCCCGGCTCTCCACCAACGGCCCCGTCAGGGCCTTTTTCAGCCCATCCAGGACTTCTCTCGGCCCTCTCAGGGTCTCCCTAGGTCCCCTTAGGGCTTAATTCGCTTAATAGGCTTAATTGACAGAGCAGATTGCTCTACCAAAGTCTCACGTCGTATCAAACCTAAGGGTTTATCGCTTGTATCCTTTAATATTCGCGGCTTGCGAAATAACCCCCCAGAGCTTAAGCTCTTTTTTCGGAATCGTGAAGCCGATTTCCTCCTCCTACAGGAAACTAATCTCAAAACTAAGGACACTAAAGGCCTTTCTATTAAAAACTTCTCTCTTCTTCGTAATGACAGACCCGACCGCCGAGGCGGCGGAACGGCCATCTATTACAAGAAGACACTTCACTGCTCGCCCATTTCTACTCCGCAGCTTACCAACATGGAAGCCACGGTATGCAGGCTAGCTATGACTGGACATCAATCCATCCTCATAGCCTCCTGTTACATCCCTTCAGGAACACATCCCCTCAAAAAAGATTTTGAAGCCATTTTATCTCTAGGCAATTCAGTCATTATGTTTGGAGATTTTAACTCCAAGCATACTAGAATGGACATGCCGTACTACGTCCCCTTATGGCAAGATACTGCTCGATATCACGCAGTCTCTTGATATTACCGTCCATAGTCCCCTCGGTGTTACTCACTTTCCCGACAACACCGATCACGCTCCCGATGTATTAGATTTTGCGTTACTCCAAGGAGTTTCTCTCAACCTCAGAGCAATCGAGACAATAGACGATCTAGGATCCGATCACCGACCGCTCTCCCTCATTCTTGGCCATCAGCCACCTCCCCCAACACACACGAAAACCTTCACTAATTGGAAGGGATTCAAGGAGTCCCTAGCTAAAGCTCTGGACTCACAGGACTCTACCATCTCCCTACCGTCGGACTTAGACAGTCCCGAAAAAATCGACACCGCGGTCGATTCACTCTCCACCCTTATTAAATCCTCCCTTAAGGAGAACGAAAGGGTCGTCCTGGTTGCTAACAATAGTGGGCTTCCCCTACGTATTAGCAACCTATTAAAAGCCAAAAAAGCTGCTTTCCGGAGAGCAGCAAAATACCCCACCCCCGAATATAGGCGCACGGCCAATCGTCTTCAACGCGAACTCCGTTTCCGCCTCTCTGAATTTCGAGACCTCGAAAAGAGTAAACTCATGGAGAATATCTCTCCATCTCATACAGCGTACTATCAGATGGCTAGAGTCCTCCGCATAGACGCTATCACCCACACTCCCCCTCTCTCCCGTCCCGACGGTATGGTTGCCTTCGAGGACGAGGAAAAGGCTGAGTGCTTTGCAGATAGCATTGCTCTCCTAGCTCTCAACCCGTCAACCCCTCACACGTCCAGGCAGTGGAGGATGAGTTCCGCCGCCGGAACTCACCTCCTACAGCCTCCGAACCTATCTCTGTGTCCAATGATGAGATTTCATCCCTCATCAAAGGACTTAAGCCTAAAAAGGCTCCGGGCGCGGATGGCATCTCCAACCAAGCCCTAAAACACTTTCCTGAGCAGGTGTTAACCTTTTTATCCATTATCTTCAACGCCTGCTTCAACCTTAGTTACTTTCCCACTACGTGGAAAGAGGCAACTGTGATTGGTATTCCCAAGCCAGGCAAGCCTCTCAAAGTCCCCTCCAGTCATCGCCCCATTAGCCTCCTCAAGGCAACGGGCAAGCTCTTCGAAAGATTCATCCAAACTCGTATGAGGCGCTATCTGTTTCCCACAGACGGTGACCCTCTTATCATTCCCCGTCAATTCGGTTTCCGAGCGCAACACTCATGTCCCCAACAAGTTCACCGCATTGTGGAATATATCCTCAGGGGTTTTTATCCTCGTCGTCATAAGACCATCGCGGTCTTTTTCGACATAGCTAAAGCCTTCGATAGAGTCTGGCATACAAGCCTTATCTACAAGCTGTACAAAATAGGTCTCCCCGATCGTCTAGTACGTCTCGTGGCCTCTTACTTAAAGCATCGTACCTTTCGTTTTAGACACGAAGGCACGCTATCTTCACAGCGCACTATCAAAGCTGGTGTCCCTCAGGGCTCAGTACTTGCTCCTCTGCTGTACATCCTGTTCGCCAACGACATTCAATCCCGTCGAAAGGTGTTCAGCTCTCCCTCTTCGCAGCCGACGCTGCTATCTACTGCAAAGGTATCTCGCTACCTTTCATACGGAACAAGATTCAAAAGTCAGTTGACGACCTAGGAGCTTGGTTAAAAAAATGGTGCATCGATCTGAACCCGGAGAAGAGCTCCGCCGTTCACTTAGATTATAAATGACGCCGTCTCAAAAACACTCCACCAATACGGATGCTAGGGACCCCCGTCCCCTGGCATACGACTGCCAAATATTTAGGTGTCACTCTAGACACAAGGCTCACTTTCAGGCCCCACGTCAAAAGAGTAACCCGCCACGCACGTTTTTACCAGAGTAGGCTCAACAGTATGTTGGGCCGACACAGTAAAATGTCCCTTAGAAATAAGCGTACCCTTTATAAGGTCTGTATACGACCAGTCATGTCCTACGCGGGCCCCGTTTTTGACCACGCCGACCCTAAAATTATTAATGAACTCCAAATAGTTCAAAACCTTTTCTGTCGTCGAGCTGCGAACGCACCTTGGAACGTCCGTAATGTCGACCTTCATCGGGACCTAGAGCTCCCCACAATTCAACAATTTATGAAAAAACTCTCTGAGAACTTCTTCAAAGCCTCAGAGTCGCACTCAAACCATTTAATTCGTGAGGCAGCTACTTATGCAGCCCCACCTCTCCCCCCTCTCGCTATCGAGTCCGCAGGCCGAGAAACTCTCTCTTGGACTCGCCTAATAAACTATCAAACGACCTGAACTGCCTCCTGGCGGCTCAGGCCAACTCTAATTAAATTAAATTATTTATTCATAATTAATTTGCTGTCGTAGGCACTCCCTCAGCGGCTCGTAGCCGCCTGCGCCCTCTTTTCCCAAAAGAGGGTCGCTCACGATAAGGCACAATAAATCTTAATCAGCCAGCTGCCTGTCCCTAAAGGCGGTTTTTAGAGGATATCACTTAGGTTCCCCGATAGGATGTGAGTCCCTCATAACCACGATAGACTGGCTATCGTGGTATGCGTAATGGATTTTCCGCCTCCCTACGTATAGGGTTGCCCTTTAATTGCTTCGGGCGCAAAAAAAAAAGAAAAAACGCCGATTCTGCATTCGATCGGCAACAACTCGAGCGGCGGCTTCTCAAGCAACAGCAAGCAACCCGAACAGAAGAACCAACAAGAATCCCTATTAGTGTTAACTACTGCAATTGTAAATAGTGTAAATATAGTGTGTCATTTTGTCAGGCGATTTAATTTCTACTCAACCCCTTCATAGTCAGACAGACTTTTTACGCGCTAGAACCATGCTGCAGTTATATTAGTGGTATAGTTGTAGCACGAATGGGTTGGCTCGAATCGAAACAGAATATCAGCGTGAAATAGTAGCTTAATGCTGCTGTATTTCGTATGGTGAGAACCGGAGACCCTTTTTACTGGAAATGAGGCGTTCCATCTCAGTCTTCACGGGTGACAACTCATCCGCATTTTGATTTGTAATGGAAGATAGATGTAAATGTCTATGGGCCGCAGCAACCACTTACCATCAGGTGGACTGTGTGCTCGTTCGTCACCCTATTTTATAAAAAAAAGACAGATGTCACAGTTTTAAAATAAATAGTAGCTCCTAGCGTATTAAACACAACACAACAAATTAAATACAGTCCACTCGCTTCCATCCACCACATTTCTTTGGTCCATCGTCACCGGATTGAAGACAGAAGATCAAGATCATCAGTGAAGAAAGAAGAAAGAAGATTATCTCAAATCTTCCCTGTTTCTGAATCGCCGTCAAACATTATCGTCGTTAGTCGTTTTAACGACTAACTTTCTCGTTTCTACCGCGTTTACGTGGCTGGCCGAATACCACCTAACGGTGCCAAACGGTATTCGACTGGTAATGCCCCTTGTAGCGGGAACGGCAACCCATACGTGCGTCTTTTTGAAGACGATCGGAAGCCGCAACGCGTAAGACGCGAAGCCAGAAAACCAGGAACAACGACGAAACGCTGGTAGGAGTACGCGTGTTCGAGGAAGCCCCCGCGTCTCCACTCGATTATCTGTCGACATCCGCGCCCTCCGTCGCACCCGCGCCGACGCCAGCAACTATGCCCGCGCCCGCGCCCGTATCCTTCGCCGCGACGTCGCGCCCCATTATGTCGGTGTCGAACAGTGATAGATTAGAAAGTAGTACAACCGCGCCGCGTACCGACACACTCGCCGCGATTATAGAAGATGTTCCGGCAACAGAATGTAGTTTGACGATGCAACCCGCCGCGCCCGTAGCAATCGATGCTGTAAATAGGCCCGCACCGCGCGCCCCGTCAGTTCGTTCAGCCCGGTCGACAGCTAGCGCGATAGCCAGAATTAGGCAATTAGAGTATAATGCAGCAGAAGAGCTCGTCGCGATTCGTATAAAGCAGTTAGAGATTCAGGAATATTTAATTAAGAAGAAAAACGCTAGGGACATTGCACAGTTGCAAGAAGAAACCGATAGGGAACGTCTCGATAATGACAATAGGAGCCGTGTGGATCAGTGGTTGGATAACGTAGAGCTTGAGCGGGGGGAGCCGCCCCTCCAACAGTCTCAGCCCGCGCCCCGCGTCGACGTAGTGTTAGCCCCACCGGAAAAGGGGACCCATTATGACGCTGCGCTACCCGTATATAGTTAGGACGCCCAGGGGACGACGGTTGCGAACAACGATCAGCCGCGTCATGGTAACCACACAGCGCAAAGGGACTTGCTAGAAGCCGCCGCCGAATCAAAACGATCGAATCACCAAGTAAGGGTGACGTCGCCGACACGCGCCCAATACCGCACTCTATCGCTAGTACGTTGTAAGTCGTCATTGCCACATCGCCGCGAGGAACGTAGATCATCGTCACCGTATCGTCGCGATGTTCATAGGACACGATCGCCTTATAACCGCGATACATCCCCAGATCAGTAATTATCGATCGAGTGTTAGAGGATTTGCGACGCCTTCCGCGCCCGGGTCAGACAGCTCAGGAATTAAATGTGTTCGCGATAAAATTACAGAATGTAGTCTGTATAATGAAAAACGTAGACGGTAAAGGATATTTACAAAATCCTATGTTAATACGGGAGGTCACGAATAAGTTAAGCTCTCATCTACGGTCACGATGGTGCGACTATGCGGAGCATTACGGCAGTACTGAAGAACCGGATATCGTCACTCTGTCTAGGTTTATGATGAAAGAATCCGACCGAGCGTTAAGTCACGCTTATACGTCCGTCACGCCGGTTAAGGAAATGCCCGCGAGAAGAGAGACGCCACCGTCGAGAAAAATTATAGTAACACGCCGCGCAGAGGATAGGCCCCGCGACGTGAACACGTTCACCGCACGCGCAAACAGTGAAAGTGAAAGTGATAAAAAGTGTCTGCGTTGTGGTGGTGAACATGTGAGAGTGAAGTGTAGAAAGTTAGCGCACATGGACAATGATAGCCGGTGGAAATGGGTGAAGGAAGAGGGAGTGTGTTTCAAGTGTTTAAGCAGTAAACATCGGCGTCTTAAGTGCAGGTATAAGACATGCGGCGTCGACGGCTGCACCGCCCCTCATCACGCGTTGCTGCACGTGAAAAAGACCCAAGCCTCGGAAGCATCTGTCGCCTCAGATGAAACAGTGCACGTCGCGTCTAATACGGCTAACGATAAAACAGTGTTATTAAAAGTGTGTCCTATAATAGTGCGCGGACTGCGAGGTAAAGAGATCGAAACCTACGCGGTTCTCGACGAAGGGTCCACGATTTCGTTTATTAACAGTGGGTTAGCTCGTGAATTAGGTACGGAAGGACCGACGAGGCCACTGACTATACAAGGTTTATCGGATAGCCAACGAGAAGCTAATAGTCGCGTAGTGAAAATAGGCATACGCGGTAAAACGAGAAACGAGTCGTATGTGATAAACGCTCGTACGATTAACAACTTGAATGTAGGTTCGCAATCCGTCGGTAAGGAATATCTACGGTTGAAACATTTACGCAGCTTACCGGACGCAGTGTGTTATAATAATGCTAAACCTAAAGTGCTTATAGGTTCAGATAATTGGCATTTAATAGTATCACGGGACTTACGAATAGGACGTCGTAAGCTGCCCATTGCCACTAGGACGTTATTGGGATGGGTTGTTTAGGGAATCGCACCTCGCGTTATATGTAGGTATGGATAACGAAACCGTTCTACATATATCTTACGTTAATACACGATACGAAGAAGACGTCAAATCGTATGTCAATCCAGACAAGGAGTTGACCGATCTCCGCAAGAAGCAATATGAGATCGACTCGATAGGTATCTCGCTCAAGAATAAGCCACGACGGGACGATGAGCGTGCTGTTGACATATTCCAGCGCACCGTCAAGAAAGTCGGCGGACATTACCAAGTCTGATTGCCATGGAGAGACGACGACGTCAAACTGCCACCGAGTTATGATATGGCAGCACGCAGACTCCGAACCATTGAGTAGAAAATGGATCAGTCGCCGGAGTTTAACAAATCTTCAAATCAAAGCAAGGGAACGACCTTCTGGAAAAGGGTTATGCTAAAGAAGCTGACGGATCGGAACGAGAGGATCCGAAGAGTTGACACCTGCCACACTTCGCTGTACGGAATCCGAACAAGCCGGGAAGGCTGAGGCTAGTTTTCGACGCAGCAGCTCGCGTATTAGGCAAGTGTCTGAATGATTATCTGCTAGAAGGCCTCGACTTGTTACGTAATTTTCCAGGTATATTACTTCGGTTTCATGAGAACGAGATAGCGGTGTCAGCGGACATTAGAGAGATGTTTATACGCATTAAAATCGACCGCTGCGACCAACCCGCACAATTATTCTTATGGCGAGGTAACGATCGTAGTAGTTCACCGAAATAGTACGTAATGACTTCTATGATATTCGGAGCAAGAAGTTCACCGTTTCTTGCGCATAGTGTTAGGGATCATAACGCGCGCATTTACGCCGATACACATCCGCGTGCCCTCAACGCTATTACCAATAGTCATCATATGGACGACTACTTAGACAGCTACGCGACGTTACACGAGGCAATCGAAACGGCTAAGCGGGTCACCGAGGTACACAGCAAGGCAGGCTTTACGTTAGCAGGTTGGAATTCGAACCACGTAACTTTGTTAAACGACAAACCAGAAGAGTTATTAGCACGTAAATCTAAGGAGGCGGGCGCTACACAAGACGGTCCCGGTAGGACATTAAGTTTACTATGGATAGCGCAAAAGGACGTTTTAACGTTTAACACGTCTATGGATAGGGTGCCGCACGACGTTAAATTACTACACCGTCCACCGACTAAGAGGGAGGCGCTGAGCGCGGTTATGTCCGTTTTCGATCCACTAGGGCTGCTCAGCTACCTCACCATTACCGCGAAGATTCTGCTACAAGACCTGTGGTGGATGAAGAGAATCGGTTGGGATGACGAGATTCCCGAAGAGGCCACGGACGAATTCGCGAGATGGTTGCGAGCCGTTGAGGATGTATCACGGTTGCATCTCCCGCGGTGTTATGCTCCTACGGGGGGAGTAATAAATCGTCAATTGCACATTTTTAGTGACGCGAGTGAAAGCGCATACGCATCCGCAGCTTATTGGCGTATCCGTTATCGCGACGGTACGATACGAGTCACGTTAGTAGCGGCCAAGGCGAAAGTCGCTCCGATTAAAAGTCAAAGTATACCGCGACTCGAACTACATGCGAATCTAATAGGTGTACGACTTGCAGAATTCGTACAAAGCGAGCATAGGATGAGAGCGGATAGGGTAGTGTTCTGGACAGACTCTACAACGGCGCTCCATTGGATTAGAAATGATACGGCGCGTTACGCTCCATACGTCGCACATAGGCTCAGGGAGATAAGAGAAAAGTCATCACCCGACCAATGGAAGTGGTTTCCAAAGGCTCGCAACGTAGCAGATGAAGCGACGCGAGCGAATTACGTGACAAAGAGCGCAATCATCATCATCATCATCATTACAGCCTTTCACAAGTCCACTGCTGAACATAGGCCTCCCCCAAGTAATGCCACAAAGCACGGTCCTGAGCCACCTGCATCCATCGACTTCCTGCATGTCTTACCAGGTCGTCACTCCATCTAGTGGGGGGTCGCCCTACACTACGCCTACCGGTACGAGGCTGCCACTCGAGAACCTTTCTTCCCCATCGGTTATCGGTTCTTCGAGCTATATGGCCGGCCCATTGCCACTTCAGCTTACTAATCCGTTGGGCTATGTCGGTCACTCTGGTTTTACTGCGGATATCCTCATTTCTGAGTCTATCACGCAGAGAAACTCCGAGCATAGCCCTCTCCATAGCTCGCTGAGCGACCTTAAGCGTCCTCATACGGCCAGCTGTGAAGGACCACGTCTCAGATCCATAAGTCATCACTGGCAACACGCACTGGTTGTACAATCTAGTTTTTAGAGATTGAGGTATACCTGACGAAAAGATATGTCGTAATTTCCCGAACGCTGCCCAGCCGAGTTGAATCCGTCGATTGACCTCTCGGTCGAAGTTGGACTTACCTAGTCGGACTATTTGTCCCAGGTAAACGTACTCGTCAACAACTTCGAGCATAGTGCTCCCAACAACTACCGGCATAGGTGTGACATGGACATTGAACATGATCTTTGTTTTGTCCATGTTCATCTTAAGACCTATCCGTTGGGAGGCACTATTGAGGTCATTGAGCATAGTGCTTAAGTCCTCCAGCGATTCTGCCATAAGGACTATATCGTCGGCAAATCGAAGGTGAGTGATGTACTCGCCATTGATGTCAATACCGTATCCTTTCCAGTCCAGTAGCTTGAAAACGTCTTCCAATGCAGCGGTGAAGAGTTTCGGGGATATAACGTCACCCTGTCTTACACCTCTCTGCAGTTGGATAGGTCTCGAGCTCTGGTTCTGTACTCGGATAGCCATCGTAGCCCTACTGTACAAACACTTCAGCACTTCGATATACCGACAGTCAAGTTGGCACCGCTGAAGGGACTGTAGCACCGCCCAAATTTCGACGGAATCAAAGGCTTTCTCATAGTCCACATACGCCAGGCAAAGTGGCAGATTGTACTCTTCAGTCTTCTGTACAATCTGCCGCAGGGTATGTATGTGGTCTATGGTACTGAAGCCTTTTCGGAAACCGGCTTGTTCGGGAGGCTGGAAGTCGTCAAGTCTGCGTGCGAGACGATTCGTAATGACTCTCGAAAACAGCACGTAGACGCGGCTCAGAAGGGAAATCGGTCTGTAGTTCTTTAAGAGAGCGTTGTCGCCTTTCTTAAAGAACAAGACCACCGCACTTCTGCTCCACAAAAGACAAAGAGCGCAAACGATAAGTGATTTACCGGACCGGACTTCTTATACAAAGACGAAGGAGAATGGCCACAGCAACCGGAAGAAAGGGCGGGCGAAGAATACGAGGAAATTATGGCGCACCAGCGAGAAATAAAGGGAGTACCACACCTGCCATATATGAGAGACTCATCAGAGCTACGGCACGAGTCATACAGTTCGTCGACATGCTTCGAGGACGAACTAAAGAATTGAAATTAGATTACATTGAAAAAGCAGAGCAGCTATGGGTAGCGCAAAGTCAACAGGAGAGTTTTGCTGACGATATCGCTCGGCTCTACCAAGGAAGGGACTTACACAATGGCAGCGCATTGAAAAGGCTCGACCCAGTAATCGAACAAGGCATACTAGGAGCAAGAAGTAGAATCGATGCAGCCGCTGTGGAAAGTCAGACAAAATGACCGGTCATATTAAACGGCAGACACCGGTTCGTACAGATGCTCGTAGAGAAGGCACACCAGTATGCTAGCCACGCCTACAGAGAGCGAGTAGTTAATGATTTGCGAAGGAAATATCACATTATTCGACTGCGACTAACGGTTAGGGAAATCGAGAAGAGGTGTATGCGATGTCGCGTTAGGAAAGCTGCACCACGACCGGCGGTAACAGGAGACTTGCCTCCTGAGAGGTTAAGAGCATTCGAACGACCAATCACGTATACCGGGTTAGATTACGGCCCGAACCGTTAACTGTGACTATAGGGCGACGGCATGAGAAGAGATGGGATGCGTTATTCACCTGTCTTACAACGCGCGCGGTACACGTCGAATTGGTATATGGCTTAACCTCCGTGGTTCTCGACGATAATGGCACTTAGGCGTATGGCGGCTAGGCGCGGGTGGCCTAGAGTTATCTACTCGGATAACGGCACCAATTTCCACGGAGCAGACACCGAATTACGACGGGCCATGGAAGAGTGGGCACCGCAGCTAAAGGACTTCGCGCTCACTCATCGAACGGAGTGGAAGTTCATCGCACCGGGTGCGCCCAACCAGGGAGGCGCATGGGAACGGTTGGTGCGTTCCATCAAAACAGCGCTCGAGACTACTCTTTGTCAAAAAGGCCCCAAGGAGGAAACATTAGTAACGTTATTGGCAGAGGCTGAAAACACCGTAAACTCCAGACCTCTCACTCACGTGCCAGTCGGGATCGATGACGAGGAAGCCCTGACTTCCAACCACTTTCTTCTGTTGGGACCATCCAACATGCCAATCACCGCGACGTGTTCACCAGCGGATCGACGAACCTGGAGGGCTGCACATGGACTGGCCGACGAATATTGGCGACGCTGGGTTCATGAGTACCTACCGACCCTGGTGCTCAGAGGAGAATCGAGAAACGCCCAGCAGCCCAAAATCAAAGAACATGACCTGGTTATCATAGCAGACGGCAACCTCCCGAGGAACGTATGGCCAAGAGGAGTCATCACGAGGACCTTCCCCGGACCAGATGGAGTGGTTCGGAATGTAGAAATTAGGACAAGAGGCGGTTTGCTGAGGAGGCCGGTCAGGAAGATCGCCGTTCTCCCGAAAGAAGAAGGCTCGTAAACTACGCCGGGGGGAGGATGTTGTGGATGGCGAGTGAAATCGTCCATCGCCCCGCACCGCACCCACTTCGACACGGCCCGCGCGCCCTGCATCGAAACAAGGGCCGACTCCCACTAGCTCGACTACTACTAGTCGACTACTACTCTAGCTTACGACGCACCGAACTACGGAATAAAAGAAGCGCTTCTGGCGCCGATTCTGCATTCGATCGGCGGCAATTCGAGCGGCGGCAACTCAAGCAACAGCAAGCAACCCGAACAGAAGAACCAACAAGAAACCCTGTTAGTGTTAACTACTGCAATTTTAAATAGTGTAAATATAGTGTGTCATTTTGTCAAGCGATTTAATTTCTACTCAGCCCCTTCATAGTCAGACAGATGTCACAGTTTTAAAAGTAAATAGTAGCTCCTAGCGTATTAAACACAACATAATAAATTAAATACAGTCCACTCGCTTCCATCCACCACACAAGCCGTTTGTGCTACATATTATAATATGTAAACTTCTTCACAACAACCACTTACTATCAGTAGACTGTGAGCTCGTTTGCTTCTACACAAATACTTGCGTAAAATTAGAATTTAAACTTAAGGTCATGAAATCTATGACGGAATTTCTTAATCACAATTAAGACTTTTATTTCAATAGTTCAAATAAATTACTTTAATTACTTTCTTTTGATTGTAATTGCTTGTTTCCATTTAGTCAAGAATTCAGTCCAGCTTTTTATTCAAGTTTAGTCTAGTTTCTAGTTTTTATGTTAGTTTTGTAGTTAAGGTTATTATTCAAATTTGGTCAGGTCGAATGAATTTCTAGAAAAGGCAATAACTTATTGTTCGATTTCAATCATATATGTTCTAATATCATATACGTACCATTCAATTTGAAAGGGTATTGATTTATAAATTTAAAATTTATTTAAAAAACAACTTTACATAATATTTAATATAATCAGGGTTATTTTGATTCATAATTGAGGGTAGGTATAGGTATGCAGCAGCATCCACCTACGACCAATGCAAATGCAGGTGGACTTTGCGCTCATTTGACTCATAATTATGTTATATAACAAAATATAATTGTCTCATAATTTCTTTTATTATGAACATATCTTTTGACTAAACTTAATGATTTATTGAACTAAAATTATGCTCATAACGCCAATAATCCTTTATGTACTTAATGTATCAATGAATAATCTAACAGTATTCCACCAGTCCACCCTTCGTGATTTTAATAATTCAACAGTCTCCGTCCGCCATCTGTTTTGAGAACCACAAATATCCGTTTTATGAAATTATCAGCAAGTTAAACAAACAGAATAACGTAAGCTTTATGAATGTAGGATTCCCGACGAGATAAATTCAAATTTAATCATAACTTTTACTATCACGTTTATGCAGATGCAAAAAGAGAGAAAAATTGTTTAAAAATATCTAATAACTCACGTCTTCATGGCATGCAGAATAGCATTTGGAAATATTTCCAGCCTAAAATAAAGTACTACGTGCGACAATGAGATAATAATCATATGGTATGATACAAAAACTGAGCACAAGTTTAAGTTACTTCATGGTTGCAAGATACTTTTATAGAAAGTAAAGTATTTTACGTATAATGCGCTATTTACATGATGCAAGTTTATGGCCTGTTGCATACAATTATTTTTAAGCAATAAGTGACTTGTATGGCCTAAACAACACGTAACAATCTTGATCTATTGGATAAGTTTCAATTCAATACTTTTATTAATGTGAACTGTACATACAGTAATTTATTATGCAATTCTTATATTTAGGATAGGCCTTTGTTTTCATTTGCAAACATGAGTGCAGAGGGTTTGTTGATCGATGCTGCTCTTCTGAGGCAATAAATATTGAGATAATATCGTAAAAAAAGGTGTTGGCTCAAAAATGAAAATGTTGCTAGTGCAGCATTACGTCCATCACGATTCTTGTAATATACCTACATTTTCAGTATCCCATAAACATTCAGAAATTTGATAAATCTCAGTGAACTTCATCAAATGAGCAGAACCAAATATTAACACTTTTGACTCATTTTTTTTAAGAAACACCTGTCATATAAAACTTGCAACGCCGGAGTCAAAAATTCGCCATCGCAAATATGAGCAATACTTGAAGCTACACGTCAGGAAATGACACAAGCACAAAAGAAGCTGTGTTTCGTTATGTAAATGGGCCTTTATAGATAATTATGTTCTTCTTAGTTTATTTATATAAAGCTTAAATAACAGCGCCAAATATCAGTGCTTGCACTGTTTTGTTCCGATCCAAAGTATATAGAGAGCCAATATAATAACAGGCTGAGAGGCAATCCAACTTAGTCTCAGAAGTATTGTATAAGGGTGAGAAACAAGCTCGCAATTCACCTCATAGTAAGTAGTTGCTGTGGCAATCGTATGTTCCGATCGATCATTTAAATGGATGATTTCAGGCTCCAGTACTCTGTGAGTCTGTGAGATCCCTTGGGAACCGGAAATTTTCTATTTGAGATTTATAATAGCGCCATCTACTACATGCTATAGGTAATAAAGTCATTTTATCGAACTAAAACTTATTGACCTTCAAGGTGGTAAGTATAATCGACGCCAGGTGGCATAAACACAAAAACCTTTAGCGATTCAATTGATTTGATTTGACTTTGATTGGTAACTTTATTCAATAAATTATATTATTTTAAATATTTAACTAAATTTTTGTGACAACGAAGTAAGACCGTCTTCAGAAAAGATTAAAGCTGTAGCGAATTTCAAGAAACCAAACAATATAAAAACTGTGCAGTCTTTCCTTGGGCTGACAGGGTATTTCAGAAAGTTTATAAAAAACTATTCCCTGATTGCAAAACCGATGACGGATTTGTTAAAGAAAGATGCTGTATTCAATTTTGATGAAAGGTGTGAGAAAGCTTTTATAGAATTGAAACAAATATTGTGTAACTCACCAGTTCTCCGTATATTCAATCCAGATTTAGAGACAGAATTACACACCGACGCAAGTACTGACGGTTATGGAGCTGTTCTTCTACAAAGAAGCCCTAAAGACAATCAATTTCACCCCGTGCATTATATGAGTAAAAAAACAACTCCAGCTGAAAGAAAATACCATAGTTATTACTTGGAAATTTTAGCTATTGTTGCTGCCATAAAGAAGTTCCGAGTTTACCTTCTTGGGATAAAACTTAAAATAGTTACAGATTGCTCTGCTCTTACTATGACACTACAAAAAAGGACTTACCATCTAGAGTCGCTCGTTGGGCCCTGCTTCTAGAAGAATACGACTACAAGATCGAACACAGACCAGGAACACGAATGAGACACGCCGACGCACTGAGCAGATATTCTATCTGTATGATACTTACTGAAACTACAGCTCGTTTAAAGAAAGCACAGAATGAAGACGACTATGTGAGACTGATTAAGAGAATTTTAGAAACAGAAAAATACAAGGATTATATCATACAGAACGAAATACTATATAGAGAGAAAGATGGCAGTAAATTGATTGTTGTGCCTAAGAAAATGCAGTATGAGATAATCAGGAAAAATCACGAAAAAGGACATTTTGGAATTTTAAAAACTGAAGAACTGATTAATAGGGAATATTTCATTGAAAATTTAACTGAAAAAATAAAAAAGTCATAAGTAATTGTATTGAATGCATTCTCATGTCGCACAAAAGAGGTAAAAAAGAAGGATTCCTACACCCGATAGACAAAGGTAATGTCCCACTGTCGACATACCATGTGGATCATCTAGGACCAATGACTTCGACTCACAAGAGTTACAAATACATCCTTACCGTCGTGGATACTTATACGAAATTTACATGGATTTATCCTGTTAAGACTTTAACCACGGAAGAGACTTTAGAGAAACTAAGACTACAACAACAAACCTTTGGAGCACCTGAAAGAATTTTTACTGATCGAAACGCTGCTTTTACTTCAAGAGACTTCCAGGAGTATTGTAAGAGTGAGAATATAACGCACTATACAATTACCACCGGACAACCCAGAGGAAACGGCCAAGTTGAGCGCATCCATCAGATTATCATAGCCGTGTTGAGCAAACTAAGTGCTGATGACCCGACTAAATGGTATCGCCGTGTGTCCAAAGTACAACGATGTTTGAATGGAACATACCAAAGAAGTATAAGAATGACACCATTTGAACTGCTTTTTGGCACTAAAATGAGAGATAAAGATGATGAACTTCAGAAATTAATAGAAGAAGAAAGCATACAGAATTTTAACGAGAAAAGAGAAGAACTTAGAAAGAAGGCCAAAGAATCTATACAGAAAGTACAAGAAGAAAACATAAAAAGCTATAATAAAAAGCGAAGGGCAGCAATACCCTTTAATATTGGAGATTTGGTAGCCTTAAAAAAGACACAGTTCTCACAAGGGAGTAAATTATGTCCTAAGTACTTGGACCCTATGAAGTTGTTAAATGCAATTCAAACGATCGTTATGTTGTAAAGAAGATTGGTATCAGCGAAGGCCCGATTAATACAACCACCTCAGCTGATCTCATGAAGCCGTGGATTTCGCCGGAAGACGATTCATCTGGGTCAGATGAATGATCAGGACGGCCGTGTGGGATAATTTAGCAATGAGTAGTTTGTTTTTATTGTTTGTTGTAGAATATTGACCTCCTTGGATTATTGAACTGAAAATAAAATTGTGAGATGTCACTTTAGAAAAATGTCATTGTAATCAAGATAGTAAGATGTAATGTATTTTTTGTGATTTAATGAAAATAAAAGAAGCAGTATAAAAGTGAGTGTTTCGTCTCAAATTCTTGAAATATCACCACATATATATATAAAGTTAGTATAAACTAAAATATATTCTTTCGACAATTTCAGGTAGATATACACTTCCAGAATGTGCAAGTACTGCACGGCATCTACACCGAGTAGTGAGAGGAATTAGGTGTTAATCGCAGCTTAACTTCTGTGATGCTAGATATAATTGTTGGAACTAATATACACATTAGACATACGGTGACATGATATGGGACTCTCTAAGTAGCCGTCGTAAATTATATAAACTTTGACACATACGTGGCTCTGAGCCACGTTGACACACTGACTCTCTACCACCACACGGCAATTCAGAATACTTTAGCACATACGTTGTCATGAATTGTATTATGTGATTGCAGAAGGTCGTACATCAAGTCAACATGGGAGAGTTATGATAAAGCTATATTATGGCTGTAGCACGAATAGCATAGTGCTGTATTCCAAATAAATGACGAGAACAGGAAACGAGGCTTTACCATTTATTTTCTCACGTGTGTATAACGCTTTAGTTGTGTGTCTTTCAGACAAAGCATCCACTTCCCATTAAGGCTGTGATGACGAGAACCGTAGACCTTATTTACTAATAAAAAGGCATTTATCTTAGTCCTAGTAGTTGTATTTTAACGTGGTAGAGCCATGCTGCAGCTATATTAGTAGTACAGTCTTCGATCAAGAATACCAACTAGATAACGTGTCACATACAAAATTATATCTAAATACTGTCCGCATGAATATAAACTATGAAAAGACATAAATTAAATAACATTTAGTGTGAAATCAACCTTAAGTTAAAACAAATAAAGTTCTTTTTCCCGTTATTGCCTTGCGAGCTACACTCTCACGTAGAAGAGCTCACCTCTCATGTGCGCTCTTATTTACTGAGATGGATTTCTTGCGCCGAGCCGACATTTAGTTGGTATTATTGATCGAAGAGTACAGTGGTAGCAGGAATGGGTTGGCTCGACCGGGGACGGAACTCGCTCTCACAGAATATCAGCGTAAAATAGCAGCTTAACACTGCTATGTTTCGTATCTAAGTCCTCACGGGTGACAACGCATTTTGTTTCGTGATCGTGGATTGATGTAGATGTCTATGGGCCGCAGCAACCACTTACCATCAGGTTAACAATATGCATGTTTTTCACGCTTATCCTGTAAAAAAAGTTCCATCCTAATCCTCAGGGGTGACAAATGCATTAGACGTTGGGTCTATGGTCTATATAAATGTGAAGTAAAAAGTAGACATTTCCGGTGCGTCGTACTTTTCTTCCGAACTTCTCTCATACATAAAATAATTTATACACTCGACATGTATATATACGATTTGACACAGTTGACAGTTTTAAAAAAGCTCCTCTCTTTATACCCGCATGTATTTAAGACGACAATATTGTGTATTTTTTTTTTGATTCGTTGATCTAATGATCGTTAGTGCGACTACGTCTATGGCCCTGCACTTGATTCTTTCTCTATTCGTCCGATCCTTCATTTCGTCTAAAGTCCCATCGGACCGTGACAGTGATTGAATATAGAGTGCTCCTGCGCTTGCGCACATACTTGAGCACTATAATTCTGTCCCGCGCCAATGACTAGACTTCGTTGAAACTGGGCGCCGTCACCGAAACTCAGTCAGAAGAATGTTAATAATAGTATTAAAAACATACAACACTATCATTGTTCTTAAAGGAAATAAATACCAATTTAATACAAAACTATGTACCATATTTTTACCCGATACTGTCTTCACGTTAAAATTCCAAGAGCTTTTTCAAGTTTCGCAAACTTTTCAAACTCATCCTCTTCTAGTAAAAGAAGCATTAAAATTTCGATATTTCCTTATAGTGATATTAGTTGTAGTAAGTTGTAAACTTTAAAGATATTATTTTTTTAAATACAAAAATATTAATTTATCATACAAATTCAAAGAAAAAGCAGTTCCGCAATAGCATTGAAAAATATCTGTTGCAGTGTAACAGATATTTTTTAATATTCTTGACATATGTAGTGGAAATCAGCTGTCATAAAAGTCATATTTATAACACATACAAACGTTTCGGCTCCGTCGCGCAGTGGCTTAACATTGAGTGGCTGCGCCGGGGGCCGCGGGTTCGAATCCCGCACGTCACAAGTTTTTGTATGGCCTACAAGTAATTGTTCCGGGTCTGGATGTGTGTTCTTGTGCGATTTATGTTTGTAAACTGCCTCCGCGATACAGAAGAAAAATGGTCCTAGTGTGGGATTAACGTTTTTTAAATGAACAAATGAACAGACGTAACTTGTATCTCTTTTGATTTTTTATAGAATAAGGTTGACAAACGAGCATACAGTTCACCTGATGGTAAATGATGTGAATGAATGATGCTGTGGACCGCGAACTCAAAAGATTGTGGATTCGAATCTGTTACTCGATTTGTATGTTTAAGCTTATCTTTGAGCGGTGCTTTAAATATAGTTAATATACATTTTAACTTTTAAATTAAACAGCTAAAAATTAAAAATTAATTCGATAAATAAAATTAACTATATTTAATAAAATTCCTCAATCCCTTCATTATAATCGACGATTTCATAACTTATCGATTTATATTAAATTATTCGTGTTTATATAATCTAACGCTCATATAATGTACCACTTTGAGAGATCAATTTTTGTTCGATGAAATGACTTTACCAATAGAATGAAGTAGATGGCGCTATCACAAAGTATGAATGAGCAATGCAAGAGTGAAGTAGATGGCGCTACTACAAGTAATGGTTTAATTAATATATTAGGTATACTAGTGAATAAATTATGATAACGTTAAAATAGTAGTGAAAAAAGAAGAGAGTGAAAGTGATAATATTATATTACATACTTATACATATAATATACATGCGTGCGTAGAGTTGTCGGTTGTGTTAGGCCTATTTTATTAGCAATTTTAAATCTGTGAACGTGTGTAGTTAGATATATGGGTATTTGGTTTTTCGTAAATTGTTATTGCGTGACAACGCATCGACCACGTTTATTGTTTTAGTACAATGCGTTTAGCCAGAAATTTGAACTTATATACCTACCTGGGTATTCACTGCAAATGAAATTGTACGTTCTTTCGTTGTAATGTTTATATAGGTACATATACTTATATAATAGAAACAGAAACTTATTTGTTCAATATAGATTATAAAAACTACTTACTGAAAGTCACTTATTGTAGTGAATTATGTAATTTTGAGATTGTAATCTTTGATGAAATGACTAATAGAATGAAGTACCTAGATGGCGGTATTATAAAGCAATTTTATTTGAAAGAAATCTATAATCACAGTCTAAAAATAATGATTGTTACCTGAAACCTTACTTTGCCCTTGGAGGACATATTCACCCAAACACGAAAATTAACTAAAACTACCGATAGACATTTTATTTTAACAATGTCAACTTTGCATGGTGTCTAGTCTAAAACTAGAGTATCTGTTTGACAGCACAGACTACTACAATCGCAGCTAACTATATTCAGGCATCTGTCAGCAAACGTCAAAGGGACAGTGTCGAAGGTGGTGCAAAACATTGTTGCAGTTTTGCATCCCGCATTGCCAAGAAACGCTGCGCAGGTAAGATTCATTATTATTTACGTGTAGCGCATTAATTGTTGCTGCTTTTCATCAAGGCCTCTTTCTTACACTTGTCTTAGTTAGCGAGAAAATTGTGAGGGTAATGTCGTAAGCAATTTTATAAACTGAGATCGACAACATTGCCCAGCTCAAAAATGTTATTAGGGTTGACTATTGAAAAAAAAATCAAGGAAACATGTACCTAGGTATAGTAACTAAAATTATATATATGTGTATATATATATATATATATATATATATATATATATATATATATATATATATATATATATATTTATATATTTATATATATATATATATATACATATATATATATATATATATATATATATATATATATATATATATATATACATATATATATATATGTAATAAAATGTAAATATATAGTAAAATAAATACTAAAATAATAATATACTTAATAAAATAAATAAATGTAAGTATATAAGTATATAAAAAACTGTATAACAATAACTACTGTTAACTGCAAACTAAACTACTGTTCTGATAACTATATAGGTAACTAGATACTGTTTTTATATTATTTTTAATATAATAAATAGGTATATATTTGTGGGGAATTTTTGTCAAAAATCGCTAGTTTCCCAAAAGGGAGAGCTTAAATGTTTTCATTTTCAAGCTAAAGTTTTTAAATAAGATTTATGCGGCAATTCCTTTGCAAAAAAAATTAAGTCTAAAAAAGAATTGTCTCCTCAACGACAGACATTAACGGTCGCAGACAAAAATGGCCGACTAAATGGATTGGTACGCACAGTATGTGAACCACGTACATCAGTGATAACAAAACAGTATAAGCTGGCCTCGTATTATATTAAATAAGTATCGTCGCTGTCTACTTTTCCTTATCTCAACTATTAGGGTTAATTTCTGAGAC
Source organism: Parnassius smintheus behrii (assembly GCA_036936625.1). NCBI lineage: Eukaryota > Metazoa > Arthropoda > Insecta > Lepidoptera > Papilionidae > Parnassius > Parnassius smintheus. Next base: position 45,283,339 of record JAUPFT010000014.1, read on the forward strand.
AATTTTCTAGAGCTTTCCTACCTAAACATTGATTTTCTTGATTTTTGTTGGTCTTTTAGTTTTTGTTTTTAATTTTTTAAATAAAATATACATTATTGCCTTAAAATTAGTTTATTATTTCCTTTCATCTGATGCAGAGCCCCAGCAACTCAAATCTCTTAGTATGAAAGTGTGACTAAATGTGGTGATAACATTGCCCACCGCCATTAAAACTTAAAATGGACTTCTATTTGTTTGAAAATGTAATGGTATACCATTTTGCCGGTTTGCTAACAATATATCTTAAAATCAAAGTCATAGAACTTATAGTTGCTGAGAAATTTAGGTTGAGCAAAGATGTAAGAAAGTGGAGATAACTTTGCCAGCGTCTGTTTTTGTTTTTTTCTCAGCATCTGTTAGGAATTAGTTCACCTGGCCTTGACAGTTTATTTGTTGCATAGAGTGTCGTTTAAAGCTTCAGTAGCCATCAAAATAAAGTGGCAATTTTTTTAAAAAAAGTAATAAAAACCGACATATGTGGGCAAAGATGTAAGGTTTCACCATACATCAACTTGCTATAAAATGAAACCTTTATGTTATATTTTTACCGCACTTGCGGTTGAAAATGATCACATTAAATAAATCCTTTGCTGTAAAATATTTCTATTTTATATTTCATTTCATTTGAAGGTTTCATTTCCACCGCGTGTGAACTGCACATATGTTTTTTTTATATTTTCGTATCGTACGAGTATAAAATGTTTTGTACCTAGGTAGTTAGTAAGTTGTACGATAATAAACTTAACAACAGTAAAAGTTTTTATAGAAATTCGGTAACTCAGTCGATTTCAACACAACTAACATTCTTTCCCACGGGCATAATTGGCGCGGGCGTCGTAAGGAAAACAACTTTGGTCATTACACAATACCACAGCTCGTAGCATCTAAGGACGTGTTTAAGTCAAAAGTATTAGCGGTTGAGATAAAAATATTAAACAAAATTACCGTTACAGCCAATTACAATCCACTGCTGAACGCAGGTCTCCTCTATAGATAGCCTCATAGGAGGGATATTTGCTATAGTTGCCACGCTTGGCAAGCAGCTGGTTTCCCTCGGCCAACTCCTATGACACCCACGGAATGATATTGGGTAGTGGGTATTCTTACACCGCCACTACACGAGAAATTAAATAAAATTATCATCATTTAAATATATGTTTGGCTAGCTTTAAGGTTTCCCGCCTTGTTATGTTGGAGGGAGAGGGCTAAGTAGCCAAGGTTTGGTTATTAGTGAAGGACAATGTGAAACACACTTGGCTTACCCGATGCACATGTCTTACTAGAACTAATATACGGTCATCGAAGTCTAGACTGAGCAATTGTGTAGTGTGGTGCGAGACGAGACTCGGGCGAAGCGCTCCCGAACAGCCTAATATCCACCATTAGTCGTTCGGGGCCTGTCCGGCAGGGCTGTCTTATCACGTTACAAATAAATATAAATGGTACACTCTACTTGTGTGGTAAAAGATGGCGATAAAACAGGAATTTAAAATTTAGAAGTTCATAAAGTCGAAAGCATCAATTAGCTGCACATTTGTAAATAAGTTTTGATTAAACCCCATCAGGGTAATTGAGTAAGGATAAAAACGAATATTTAATATCACATAAAAGAAGGCTAAAAAATAAAACCATAGTTGACTTTTCAGCTATCATGTTATTTTTAAATCTTTTTATAAAATTATTTTTTGTAACTTTTTTTTCACTCACGTTTATTACCCAGAGGGGTAGGCAGAAACTACGGATTTTCATTTGGCACGATCCTGACACAAATTTCTTGCCTACTGTACAAATCCTCCTACGCATCTTGTATAATAGAGGTCAGTGCTACGCGTACTTGCTCGTTGGTTAAGGTTACTCTTAAAAAACTAAAAATACTACCATTGCCTTGTCTGTACATACTAAAAATAAGTATTTTTGTAAAAATCATCCAAACATATTTCCATCACACAATGAAGTGCTGGGAAAAAAAAGACAGCCTAATTGTAGGTTTATTATATATATACCAAAAAAAAAACGCTTAATATAATAGCAAAAGTTGTTTTTATATGGCAACTAAAATATTTAACAAGCTACAAGAATATATAAAACTTGCCTTGACCATTGTTTTTACTCTGTAGAAGATTTTTTGATATATAAAATAGATTAGGTACGATAGTAACACTTTGTGTTTATTGATAGAATTAAGTGTTTTTTTTTTTCTAAACTTATGAATTATGAGCCGCGGTAGCTCAGATGGTCAACGCTCGCTGTAAATATAACAGAACGCGGGTAACCCTGGTTAAACCCCCGCCGGCACCATTGAAATTGTTAATTGCAATTTTAAATACAGATTTGCCACGTGCTTGGCGGTGAAGGAAAACATCCTGAGGAAACTGCATGTTTGAGGAAAACATATAAACACTCACGCCTGTCACCTAGAGGGGTAAGCAGAGACTACAGACTTCCATTTGGCACGATCCTAACACACCTCTCTCGCCTCCTTCACATCCTACTCTACTCCTAATTTTGCCCGTTTTCAATAAATCAAATAATTTAGCAGGGATGGGAGATGTGATAAGGATATAGAACGCCGAGTGAATGCAGGCAATAGAATAAATGGAGCTACACTCTATTGTGAAGAGTCAAAATGTGTCGAAAAAGGCACGTATGGCAATTCACAATGCTGTGTTGGTCCCTACTTTAACATATCATAGTGAAAGTTGGGTGTGGCAGAAGAAGCACGAGAGTAGAATGAACGCAGTAGAAATGCGGTCGTTAAGGAGTATCTTAGGGCTGAATCTGAATGACAGGGTGAGAAATTGTGTGGTAAGAGAAAAGTGTGGTTTGCAAGATGATGTTGTGACCAGGATTAAGAAAGGAATGCTTCGGTGGTTTGGTCATGTGGAAAGAATGAATCAGGAAAGAATGACAAAGAAAATGTATGTTGCAGAAGTGAATGGCAAAGTCAGAAAGGGATGTCCTAGGCGAATATTTATCGACCAAATTGGTGATTTATTGAAAACAGTTTGAGGAATAATAAAAAAAATATTTCGAAGACATGTGAAGTTCGCTAACACGCATTGGGGTTGTACGGCGAACACTTTCTTGCCCTAAAACCCTCTCAGAAATAAGAGGAGGCCTATGTCCAGCAGTGGGACGTACATAGGCCGTAACTTGACTTTTTTACTTTACTATGAGTTATGAATAACTTTGCTTTGAACAAGTTACAATAGAGATGGGCATAGTATTTAATAAAAAAAACCTGTTAATATCAAAAATGTCAATCTTTTACTAATTTCAAATGAATGCAATTACTACGACGGAATAATTGAAGCTTTACTATTAAGTTATATTCCACGATTTGTGAACTAGGTGCCGTAATTATGGATTGACCTAATATTATATTGACATCTTACCGCTGACATTGTTAAAAACTAAGAATTGATAATTGTGCTGCTCTTACGCCAATACTGGTAAGATATGTAAATGATACTGTTGCGCGAATAAGACGATGGCACTAGCGCCATCTGGTGTCGGGTAACAGAGCGAGGAGAGCTTTCCAGAAAATACATGACTCTTCTTTCAACCAACAGCGCCGTCTAGTATCGAACAGAAGAATTAAGCTTTCTGGAAGCCGCACACTCGAATTTTCTACGCTTGGTCAGTTGGCGCGCGTATTTACTTGAATATTCTGGAATATTCTGGATGTTTTCGTGGAAGAGCCCTATATAAAGGTGCTGCAATACGCGATCGGGGAAGTATTGAATTCGGCGAGACAAGCGAAGCTTCGGAGCGAAATAAAGTGAATTAGTGTGATTAATTATTAGTATTTTAAGTTTTAATTTGTGTAAAGAGAATCAAAGTGTTAATTTAGGTAATTTTATCGGCAATTTTTATTGTCACAAACCTCAAGCTCGTAACAATTGGTGTCAGAAGTGGGATAAAATCATGCCGATTTTACCTAAGGAGGAAACGGAGGGTGTCCGTACCCGCAGTCAACGCCAGCAGGAGACGGACCAAAGAAGATTTGGTGGTGCAACGCCGCAGACATCGGAGGGCCAGCCACCGGCTGCAGGCCCGTCAGTAGCCCCTACATCTGCAGCACCTGACTTAGGTGCTCTGATGGTGATGCTGCAGGAGCAGGCTCGCCGACAAAAGGAACAGGCTCGCCAGCAGGCGGAACAGGCACGCCGATTGGAAGAGCAGCTGCGGGGCGGACAGGAGGAACAGGCCCGCCGACAGGAAGACCAGGTTCTTCGTTTGGAGGAGCAGCTGCGAGGCGGACAAGAGGAACAGGCCCGTCGGTTGGAAGAGCAGATGCTCCTCATGAAGGACCTTCACGCTACCTTCGGGAAGGAGATAAAGGAGGTGAAGGATAGGGTCGCTCAGCATGACAACCGCCTGTCGGAAGCTGAAACCCAAATCGCGAAAGCTGAAAATCGAATCGAGAAAGCTGAAACCTGAATCGACCAAGTAAACAATCGGGTTGACAACGTAATGGCTGACATGAAGAAATCACTAGACGAACTCAAACTTGTGGATGGAACTACAGCTCCCGTAGTAGCTACAGCACCTTCGCTACGTGGATTCAAAGTGCCGCCATTCGACGGGACTTCTTCCTGGTCGGCCTACAAAATCCAGTTCAAGGCCGACATGGAGGCAAACGGCTAGAATAAAAGCCAGGCTATGACTGCACTCACCTTAGGCCTGCGCGACCAAGCCTTAACCGTGTTGGAAGCTCTCGGTAAGAAAGTGACCTACGAGTAGCTCCTTGAGGCATTGGAGGCGAGATTTGGTGACGCTCACCTGGAACACGTCTTTCGCGCGCAGCTTAAAGATCGCGTGCAACGCAGCAACGAAAACCTGCAGCAGTGGGCCCTTGAAATGGATAAGATGGTTCGAAAAGCATACCAGTCTGTACCTGCGCTCATTAAAGGGAACCTGGTGCAGAGATTCATCGACGGCATCCGTGACCTGGAAGTCAGAGCTACTGTGAGGCTCGGGTACCACGAGACGCTTAAGGACGCCTTGGCCCATGCACTGGAGTTGGAAGCCGTGCATCAGGATCATCGTTCCCATCACGTCAGGGAGATCGCAGCAGCTACAGTTCGCGACCGCAACAAAGGATACAGCCCTAGGTGCTATGGCTGTGGGGAAAGGGGCCATCTTCGCTCCAGCTGTCCTAAGCGAACTGTATAAAGAATAGCTGATCGATCTCGAGAGGGTAGTGCAGCTAACGACACCGCCTGGTGGTGGCAGGATCGTCGTTCCCCTCGCGCTAGGGAGGTTGCAGCAGTTACGGTTCGCGACCACAATAAAGGATACAGCTCTAGGTGCTATGGCTATGGGGAAAGGGGCCATCTTTGATCCAGTTGCCCTAAGCGAACCCTAGAAAGGGAAGGTGAACGATCTCAGAAGGGAAGTGCGGCTAACATCACCGCCCAGCAGCAGCCGGGATACGACTTTACTATCAGACATCGCAGCGGGAAATCTCATGGCAACGCAGATGAATTGTCAAGAAGACCTTGTCGTGAAGATTGGAAACATTGTACTAAGCAAAAGAGTAAGGAAGTGGTATCCGTGAGGATGCTCAGGACAGACCACCTCAGCAACGAGTGGAAGGACAGCCTACGACATGCACAGCAGGAAGATCCGGACATCAGGCCGATTCTGGAATGGATGAAGGCCCGTGCTACCAAGCCTAAGTGGAGCGACGTCTCAGCGATGAGTTCGACCACTAGAGGCTATTGGGCACAGTGGGACGGCTTGCTGATTCAAGATGGAGTCCTGTGCCGTAAATGGGACAGTGGTCGAGGAGACAGCTGTCGTTTGCAAATGGTTGACCCTAAGGCTAAAGTGCCGAATGTTCTGCAGCTGTGCCATAATGGTCGTTCAAGAGTCCATCTGGGAGTTAAACGAACTCTACTGAAGATACGAGAACGGTTTTACTGGGTCCACTGTCGAAACGATGTCAAGGACTGGTGTCGCAAATGTACAAGTTGTGCGGCAGTAAAGGGACCTCATACTCGTAGTAGAGGTGCATTGAAGTTGTACAATGTTGGTGCACCATGGGAGAGAATAGCCATTGACGTGGCGGGGCCGTTCCGGAGAGTGAAAGCGGTAACAAGTATTTCATGGTTGTGATGGATTACTTCACTAAGTGCCCAAAGTCTTCGCCATTCCAAATCAAGAAGCTTCAACAGTTGCAGATAAACTAGTTCATGAAGTCTTCTGTCGTTTTGGAGTACCTTAAGAGATTCACAGCGACGAAGGAAGGAATTTTGATTCTCAAATATTCCAGGAAACTTGCCGAGTTATGGGTACTCATAAAACAAGAACGACTTCTTATCACCCGCAATCTGATGGAATGGTAGAACGATTTAATCAGACATTGGAGAGGTACCTAGCAAAAGTTGTAGACAATCGGCAACGAGATTAGGACAAGCACATATTACCGTTTTTGTTGTCATATCGAAGCGCTGTTCACGAAAGTACAGCAGTGACACCAGCTTTCGCAAACTTTGGAAGAGAATTACGGCTGCCTGCAGACCTGATCACCGGGATACCACCTAATGCTACACGCAGTATAACCGATTATGCAAATGACTTGCGAAACAAAATGAATGACGTTTATGAGCACGTCAGACAATCGGGCCAGCAAATGTCTGAAAATATGAAAACCGGTACGACCGCAAAATGAATAACAAAGGGTTCGACGAAGGTTCACTAGTGTGGTTGCACAATCCAGCCCGCAGCAAAGGGAAATCTCCTAAGCTTCAAGCTAAATGGGATGGCCCGTACCGGATTGTGACCAGGATCAACCATGTAACCTACCGGATACAGAAAGGCGCAAGAGGAACTATAATAAGATCATCCATGTGGATCGCCTGGCGCGTTATTATGGGGCTGATAATGCTCGGGACGAGCATGTCTTAGGAGGGGGCAGTGTTGCGCGAATAAGACGATGGCACTAGCGCCATCTGGTGTCGGGTAACAGAGCGAGGAGAGCTTTCCAGAAAATACATGACTCTTCTTCAACTTCTGACTCTTCTTCTTCACGCAACAGCGCCATCTAGTATCGAACAGAAGGATTAAGCTTTCTGGAAGCCACACACTCGAATTTTCTGCGCTTGTTCGGTTGGCGCGCGTATTTACTTGAATATTATGGAATATTCTGGATGTTTTCGTGGAAGAGCTCTATATAAAGTGCTGCAATACGCGATCGGGGAAGTATTGAATTCGGCGAGACAAGCGAAGCTTCGGAGCGAAATAAAATGAATTAGTGTGATTAATTATTAGTATTTTAAGTTTTAATTTGTGTAAAGAGAATTAAAGTGTTAATTTTGGTAATTTTATCAGCAATTTTTTTGTCACGAACCTTAAGCTCGTAACAATACTAAAAGTTAAAATGCAACAACTTATTGTACCATGTCTCCGAAATAAATAAACAATTAATCTGGCCCATCTTCAATATATCGACGTTTATACGACCTAGGTTATCCTTTCTCCACACTGCCGTCCACTTCAGCAACATAAATGTGCTTTGTCACTATTTTCTCGTTTATTCTTTTTACGGGACAAAACCATCGAAGCACTCCTTACTTAATCCTATCACAGTATTAATTTGCAAAAAACAATTTTTTCTTATCACACGATTTCTCATCTTGTCTTTCAGAGTATTACAACATACTTCTTAATGACCGCATTTCTACAGCATTTACTCTTTTGCTTCTTCTGCCTAACATAAATTTCACCATCATATATTATGTTTGAAACTAACACAGCATTTTGAATTGCTACTGGTGCTTTTTTTGATACATTCTGGTTTGAGAATTCTACTTTTTGTAATGTTGCTTATTATAATCTATTTTTATTAATTCTGAACACCAATTCCGTGCTGAAGTTATTAAATTTGTTTAAGCGTTGAATAAAAAACAGTTTATTATTTTTGTTGCTTCTCGTTGCAATAAACCTGACAATATTATAACGACGAAAGTTTTTTTGTCTTTTTCGACAACATCAAACACGATGCCTGACTGTATGTTCTTCTTAGACTGTGCCCGAGTAGACTAGGCGAGTCCACTCCAGATGTGTGGTTGGTACATATTGGTGGACTATGGGGAGAGAGGAAATACTCTTCCTCTACCTACTGCAGTCAAGAGATGAGGAAAGTGTTGCGGAGGTAGAATAATATTGTTATAGCGATATACTCGCCTGCGACTTTGGCGGGGTTGCACCGCTAATGCTAGCTCTAGCTTCTCATGGTAGAATCATGCTGCAGCTAAATTATTATTGTAGCATGAATCGGCTTTCCCAGCCGGGGAATGACCACGCTCTCATTGAATGTAGAGAGCCAGAGGCCCTTAGAAGGTTGAAGATAGATGTAGACTATATGGGCCACAGCATCCACTTACCATCAGGTGGAATGTGTGCTTGTTTGTCACCCTTATTCCGTAAAAACTGTAATCATCTGTTTAGGGAGGATTTGTCACAATCCTCACGCTTGGCCATCGGATCGGTAATTGCAATACCATACGTCTAGACTCTAGACGTATGGTATTGCGAGTTAATTATTGTCAAATATTATAATGAACTGATAAATGATATTTTTATTCGCCTGCACTTTTGCGTTGTAACCATGCTCGTTTACAGAACCACCTGATTTTTAGGCCGCGAACGTAAGTATATTATTAAAATATATTCGGTTACTTAAGCAAATGACTTGCTCGGATTCAAGGAAAGCCTTTCTATTGAAATGATTTCCTGATTTTCGAAGCGTTTCTCAATGTAATTTTTAAAGCGATACTTCAAGAATATTCTGCATTTACAATAGCCTTTTGCGTAAGACAGTTCATTATTTCATCATTGTTACACCATCACAAATCCGCTATTGAAAATACGGCTATGTCTTCTTTCTAACCGTGAAGTACAGTCCTAAACCACTTTCTTACAAACGCATTAAATTCTTGTGTGTGCCGGGAGTGGTGGTGTTTGGAGTAGTGGTGCTGGGATTAGTGGTGGCGGGATTGGTGCGTGCAATTGAGGGAGGGCGGAAGGTGCTCAGATCTTCAATCCAGGTAAGACACGTAATTGTATTTAGTTAGCGGAAGGTTGCAAATTAATTAATATCTTTGTTATGATGATGATATTGATAATTATTCATCGCAATGTGATCCTTCTTCTTTAGTACAATTTATTTGCCGATAAGGTAGCTCCTCCTTGGGCTCCCTGGTGTGAGGAATTATGTTTTTGTGAACCTACTATGTTAATCCGATCTGGAGAAAACATTAACAATTCACTTTTGAATGAACCTTTCTTTAATGAAGAAATTGAATTGGTTGTACAACACCTTAAAGATTTGTCACCAGGAATAGATGGAATCCCAAACTCATTTATTTCTAATGCAGGACCAAATCTAAACAAATTTACTGGATTTAATTAATGAATTATTTATTACAAGAATAGTCCTTAATGATTGGAAAATGCATATTATTATTCCTGTTTTAAAATCAGATAAAAATCCTAGTGATGGCAGTAGTTACTCTAATATTTTCCAGAGAATAATCAGTTGTTGGTGTTTTTCTCTATGTATCATTAGCCTAGGATAACGTTATTCTAGAGTAAAGACTCTCCGCAAAAATGTTTGTTGAATGTCTTGTAGAATTACTCGCATTATTTTTAATTTACTTGCAGTTGGTCAATTTTCATAAAAGTTCAAGGAAAAACGTTATCCCTTAGATAGATATGGTGAGGCCTCCTACAAGATTCTGTATTAAACCCTATCCTATTTAAAATATAAACCCATAATCTTGAACATTTGGTTTACTCCTGTTGCAAAGTCTTACTTGTTCTACTTAAATAATTGGTTTACTGATAACGGTCTAATCTTATCAGCTACAAAGAGTAGAGTAGTAACATTCTCCAGAAAAATATTGTGCCCAAATATTTCAATCTCTGTTCAAAATCAAATTTGATTTTGAACAGAGATTAAATCCGTTTCGGGAGCGTTTTACAAACAACTTCCACGTACAACCTCTCTGTGGAATAGTTTACCACCGGCGATTTTTCCGGACCGATACGACCTGGGGACCTTCAAGAAAAGAGCTTTCTCCTTTCTAAAGGGCCGGCAACGCACCCGCAATTCTCCTGGTGTTGCGGTTGATCATGGGCGGCGGTAGTCACTTAACATCAGGTGAGCCGCATGCTCGTTTGCCCCCTCTGTAATAAAAAAAAACAAAAAAAAAACACCCTGTATAGAATATTACAACTATCTATACATCCAATTATTTCTAAACTGCATTCTTTAAACACTGGGTTTAACAAAAAGAATTAATGTGCTCATAAAGACGTTCTCAAATAACACAAAACATCACAACAAACACAAACAACTCAAAAAGATGCTTCCCTTTAATTTTTCCATATTTCAAAATATGATTAACCCTCTGTTTGAATATCCGATCGAAGTTCTATGTTATCATCCTCTAGTCGTTTTAGATTTTGCTGTAAATATACTAAAAAGAAGAAAATGAAGATTCTAGAAAGAAAAGTCTAAGAATTATCATATGGCCGAACAAAAATTTAATTTAGTAGCCTATATTACGCGAAAAATGAAAAGGGTGGTTGATCTTTTTTTACTGACGCCTCCAAGCTCTATTTCTTTCAAAACTTTTATCAGAAATAATAATTAAGTAGGCTCAGCTGTCGGGATACCAAAATATAAAATTAATTTGAATTAGATGAACTTGGTTCCTTAACAGCTAGGGCTCGGCGTGAACAAAGTTCAAATAAGTCTGGTTTTGAAAATTTAAACATTGTTTACTTATGATAAAAAATTATATCTTTGCGGGACCTGGGGTTTTATTTTATTTTATGTTTTATGATTTGTAGGTTATGCATTAGAATCACTCGTTCTTGTGATAAGGTTTTAGAATAAATTAAAAAGGACACAAAATAATGCAATTTCGTGGTAATTATGTCAGATGTTTCAATATTATGATTTTTTCTAGATAATGAAGGCTATTTTTTTAAAATTAAAATAGCATTAATTATCTATTGCGATAGATAAAATACGGAAAAATATTTAAAAACGTTTCGTTTTTGCTATTGGTTTTGCATTTTGTACTAACTTTATTAGACTTTATATCCATTATTAAATTAACAATAATTAATTAGCAATAATTTTGTAAAACTATATATGTTAATTCATTCAAAAATAATTATTTAAGTAACTTCTTTACTAGCCCAATCTACGGAAACGGAAACTACTCGAATAAACTGTGTGACTTTCATGATAAAGTTTACGTTGGCGGAATCCATTGGCAGTTGCCAAACTAGGAATTAAGTTTATATCACCATCGGATCACTTGTTTCATCGTTCCCACTTACAATTCACATGCGCAGACATTTTTAAAATCACATAACATTTACGTATCAAAATTTGATTAAGCAACAATTATTTTTACCATATTTAAACCACCATATAGGACCAACAATCGTTATCAATTTGTCATTAGTGATTTATATACTCTTTGGTTCCCACCAAAATAGTCATATTTTAGCGGGTAAGATAGAGCACATGAAGCCACGTTTGTATTAAATTAATATGGCGCACAAGAACTGTAAATACTTACCATAATATAGCTTCAATGTGGCTTTACCACGTATAAAAGTACCAGTGCACATACATAATATGTCGAAGCACACACACGTGCACTATTTTTACACTAGTCACAGAATAAATAATAGCGTACACTAGTTTAGTAGTTTCTATTACATTATACACTAGTTTAGCACTAGTTTTATTAAAATATTTTTACATTTATAAAATTTAAGTTGATTGTTTTCTATATAAAAATGTTGTCTTCTATCTTGTAATCTATCAGGAAATTCACATCATTGAGTATAATTGAAGAGAACAAGAGACGTGAGGAACAAACTTCGCCTTCAGTAGGTATCAATTTTCGTTTATTCAGGAACTTGGATCATAAATTAAATAATACTGTTACACCATTTACAAAGTTTGGAAACAAATTTGTAATGATAAGATAATATAATATATACGAGTATGTGTGTACGTAGGAGAGCGTGACGATGTCACAGAGCGCCTTGGTTGATCAGGGTACGATCCCCGCCAGGAAATTGTTAATTGAAACTCATCATACGAAACACAGTAGCATGAAGCAGCTAGTTTACGCTGGTATTCTAGGAGGGCGTGGTCCTTCCTCGGTCAAGCTGACCCATTCGTGCTACAACGATAATACAGCTGCAGCATGGCAAGGGACCACGTAAAAATCTTCAATTCGATTTTTGTCACTCACCATACCAAAAACGGTAGCATTAAGCTGCTATTTTACGTTGTTATTCTGTGCGAGTGTGGTCCTTCCCGGTTAAGCCGACACAACGTGATCATTGATAAACGAAAATATCGTGATGAATCGATGTGTATGAGAGATTGATTCCGTAAACGCACACTGGAACAGAACGGCGGATTAATTGCACCATAAACTTCTTAAAAATGCAGGGAAGCTCAGAGTTCGTTTGGAGGCCTGAACAGTACGAATTTAAAAAAATAATCGTTGTGATTTTACACTCGATAAAACAGAAAAGCGACACAAAAAAGAGATAAACATGATATATATCTACAAGATTTAACCTGAGAGAGAATGAGATAGAGAAAGAATAAATGTATGTATACAGCCTACCTATTATCTCTGTCTCAAAAAATTAATGATAAAGATGAATTAGTAATACATTTTATGAATAAAAAATAAATAAGTTTTCACTTTTATCGCGTTTGAACTGCACATGTTCTCTTTTATAAAAGAGGGGGAAAGTAAGCACGCAGCTCACTTGATGGTAAGTGTCAACTACCGCCAATTAACAAACTACAACACCAGCAGGGCTAAAGCGAAGCCAATAAGAGCCGGCGTACCACAGGGCAGCTGTCCATCGCCGATCCTGTACGCGACTTAAACCAATGACCCCTAAATTGACGGATAACCTACGTGAATGGGAAGACGGTGTCGAGTTGCTTCTATATGCGAACGATAGCGCCTAATATACATAGTCTAGAAAACCCCATGTCGTCGCTGCTAAAATGCAGCGCCTGTTGGATCTGTTGCCGCCACGGCTGGATGAGTGAAGGATGGCCGTTAATGTTGGCAAGATGACCGCTCCAACACCCGCCACCTCAGAAAACTTCCACCGCCACTGACGATGAGAGGCCAGCGGCTGCAGTCTCGACATAGATAACGATCACTTTACAACCAATAATTGTTGTTAAGTCATAACAATCCAAATATAACGATTTTTGGTAGTCTATACTGTCAAAGCTATCGGTACCGATCGTAAACTTTACAATTATTTGTTATGTTTGCTATTATTTTAGCTACCATTTTTGACAGCCCGCTAAGTGTTCGTTACGGTCATAAGTTGTTTCACAGTTTTATAAATAATCTTTATCTATTATAATATAAAGTTATAATAAAAGTATTTAGTAATTATGGCGGAATCGTATTTAGCATGGGATTTGTCAGAACTAGAACACAGGCGTGTTATGGTTATGCGGCGGCAAATCGCACGAAACCGTACAAAAAATAGGTTTAGCGAGCTCGTAGGTGTACTTCGGTCATCTCTTCAAAAACAACGGCCTTACGGACTTTCTGTGGAGTCCCAAGTGAGTGTCATCAAGTAATTGCCTATATACCCCTAAACACTTACTCTTTTTCGTTTGTATTAACTCTCAGTTTAATTTTCTTCTAAATAGCTACTGACGGCACTTCAATTTTATGCAAGTGGGTGCTATCAGCTGTTGGCCTGCAGTGGGGTTGCAGCATGAGCCAAAAATCGGTTAGCCGAGTTATACATGCTGTAACCGAGGCTACTAATAAAAAAATTATTGGGAAGATATATAAAATTCCCTATGACCCATGGCGAGCAGCTAAAGAAAAATTTAGGAATGCCCCACAACCATTTCCTGATGTGATAGGAGCTATAGACTGTACACACATAAAAATTCTAGACTATACACACATAAAAGGCGTATGTAAGTGGTCACCATGAGGGCCATTCATTAAATGTACAAGTTGTAAGTTTGTCTTCAGTAATTATTGTTTACCTATTTACTTGCTTATTAAGTTTTGTGAGCGATGCTGAAGCTTTCTAAAATAACTAAATATGGCTTGATGACATTTATTACTATTCCATTATTACAGTACAATAATGTATTAAAACTATTTCAGTGCAATACTGACATCGTTAACTAAGTGATTACATTACTATGATGAGAATTATAATAAATTATTTATCAATACTTGTACTAAAAGCAAGGGCTTTTATAAGATGACCAAAATAAGTCTGTTGAGTGAAAGTATGAGGATGACACCTTGGTTTGACCACCAATAACAATTATACAGTGGAGTCAGCGTCTTCTGTAACATGTTTTCAGTAATCAAATATCAAAATTCATAATTCATGGTCATGTTATTGTAAAATTATGGCTACTTGCAATTGAAGGGATAAGTGGACAACGATGTTAACTAACAAATAGTTCCAAAAGTAAATTAGTAATAAAATCTTAGTTTTTCAATACAGTATTAGTACCAATACTTAGATAAGATTAATTATTATATATATTTTATTAAAAATAGGTTATTCTATGCAAATTTATTAATAAGCAATGAAAATGAAAATGAAAATATTAAGTTTTGTTAAGAAGAACTTATAACCATATTAAGTAAAAGTAGTAAAAAATTAAATACTTACCATTATTTATATGAAATAGTTTTATTATTAAAAAATTATGACAAGTTATTACAAGGTTATTTAATAATTATTGAGACTTTTAGAATAATTATGTAAAACCACTGAGACTGAGACTGAGACCTTTCCACCAGTCTTCTTTCCAGTGCCAAAATAAGACCTATGCCCATCTCTATTAATGATATGGATACCTTCATTATAAAACCATACTTGCCTTAAATAAAATGCTTTGATATGGGGATTTCAGATAGAGGCTGAGTCTGTTGCATGTCAAAATATATGTTATAATATCTTGTCCACTAACACCCATCTCTTTTTCTTATTTTTGTAACACATATTCTCTTACAGTCATCAATATGTTCTTCAGTGTGTGTATTTGAATCACATTTGTTACACACACACACACAAAATAATGTATTGAATATATTGCTATAAGCGCAATCCTTGATGAGATTGATTTGGTAGTTTTCTTTTTTCCCCTACATTTTTAAATATGCATTGAATATATCTTTTTACCAGAAAGGAATGGATTTAAATACTGTTTGTAGATATTTTGAGTACAAAAATAATGAGAACTTTCAGATGGATAACTTCTAATATGATTACATATGTAATTTTCTACATAAATTTGTGTTTATAAGTATGAGTTTTACCCCATTGTACTTTGAGCGCTGTCACGTCATTTAATTTAATTTTTGATTAAATGGCTGTTACATTTCTATAAGCAATTTGATACATATTGGAAAATACAGTCTTACAAACTTTTATGTTGGTACCATCATTAGGTAGAACACAGATATAGGTTGTGCTTCTTTTCCTTTTTTGGTTCGTTAGTGCTGCTGCAGAGCGTATACAAAGAAGACTCATAAATACTGCTTACACTTAATTATCATTAGTATTATGTTATATATGAATAATCTTAAAATTTTATGATTTTATTACAGAACGAGTAACTAAATAAAACAAAGATCATATTTAATGTCCATGTCACACCTATGCCGGTAGTTGTTGGGAGCACTATGCTCGAAGTTGTTGACGAGTACGTTTACCTGGGACAAATAGTCCGACTAGGTAAGTCCAACTTCGACCGAGAAGTCAATCGACGGATTCAACTCGGCTGGGCAGCGTTCGGGAAATTACGACATATCTTCTCGTCAGGTATACCTCAATCTCTAAAAACTAGATTGTACAACCAGTGCGTGTTGCCAGTGATGACTTACGGATCTGAGACGTGGTCCTTCACTGCTGGCCGTATGAGGACGCTCGGGGTCGCTCAGCGAGCTATGGAGAGGGCTATGCTCGGAGTTTCTCTGCGTGATAGACTCAGAAATGAGGATATCCGCATTAAAACCAGAGTGACCGACATAGCCCAACGGATTAGTAAGCTGAAGTGGCAATGGGCCGGCCATATAGCTCGAAGAACCGATAACCGATGGGGAAGAAAGGTTCTTGAGTGGCAGCCTCGTACCGGTAGGCGTAGTGTAGGGCGACCCCCCATTAGATGGAGTGACGACCTGGTAAGATGTGCAGGAAGTCGATGGATGCAGGTAGCTCAGGACCGTGCTTTGTGGCATTACTTGGGGGAGGCCTATGTTCAGCAGTGGACTTGTGAAGGGCTGTAATGATGATGATGATGATGAGTAACTGGCACTGGGCGAGCTGCTGCAGAGCGTATACAAAGAAGACTCATAAGTACTGCTTATACTTAATTATCATTAGTATTATGTTATATTAGAATAATCTTAAAATTTTACTACAGGAAGAGTAACTGGCACTGGGCGAGCTGCTGAAGAGCGTATACAAAGAAGACTCATAAATACTGCTTATACTTAATTATCATTAGTATTATGTTATATTAGAAAAATCTTAAAATTTTATTACAGGAAGAGTAACTAGCACTGGGCGAGCTGCTGAAGAGCGTATACAAAGAAGACTCATAAATACTGCTTATACTTAATTATCTATAGTTTTCTGTTATATTAGTAATAATGTAATTTTAGTAATGATGTGTATAGTAAATGTTTCATATTATTTGTATAAAGTAATTTATTGTAAATTGAATTTATTAAAAAAAAGTCCCGCTGGGTTTCTTGCTGGTTCTTCCCAGGACAGAGGTATTCTTCGAACCAGTGGTAAACGTAAAAAAATACCAAAAAAAATCTATATTGAATAAAAATGATTCTATTCTATTAAGTGAATTGAAATAAAACATTAAAAATATTAATTTATTTATTATTTTTAATAACAAGCAAATCTCCTGTTTTATCAACAGCCTGAGCTAATAAATGAAATGCCTTGGCCTGAACTTTTGCTGCCTCCGCCTGCATTCTGGCAGCCTTGGCCTGAATGTTGGCAGCCTCTGCCAGCATCTGTAATGAAAACTATAGATAAATCGAGAAATGCTTGCTAATTCTCTCTAGCATGCTAGTGAACCTTTAGGATAATGTATGCTGTAGCATATAATATCTATTGACAGATCAACATTAGTTTACGTTTTTTTTTAACAAAATAAGCCACACGAGCACAGAGTCCACCTGATGTTTTGACTTGACGCATGTCTATGTCTACATCTCCCCCTCCCCCACACTAAGAATCTAAATATAGATGCATTGTAACCCCTGAGGACTAAAATGGAATGCCTCGTTACCAGTCAAGGGTTTAGATTAGGGTCTCCGGTTCACTTCACTTATCGTGGTTATAGGCGTGGTTCTTCCCCAGTCGTGCCGGCCCCTAGCTACGACTATACTACTAACATAACTGCAGCATGGCTCTACCACGTAAAAATATATTGATTTTTCTTCTGTTTAGTTCAGAATGTAGATGTGATGTTATAACATACCCTCATTGAATCTGCATTAGATTTTGCAACTGCCAGGAAATCCTCCCGAGCTATATTCGCTTGCTCGGCAGTAGATCGGCGAGGATTCAGATCTGAAAATACCCAAAATTTATTGTATTGTAATTAAAATAATTTTTGGCTTTATTCTGCTCAAGCTGATCATCTTATGAACTAATGTTTATATTATTAGCACTACTTTGAAATTCAAGCTTACTCTTTATCCTTCTGGGCCTCTCCTGTCGTACAGTGGGTGGTGTTGTAATGACAGCTGCTGCACTGCTGCCTCTCTCTGCTGAAGTAATGAAATAATACACATAAAATGATCATAATTTTAATTTAATAGTATAAAGGTGAATATTTGCAAAAATTTTTGTTTGTTTATTAATCACACTAAAACAGCAGAAGACCTATATAAAATTTGGCACATAGACCATTTTATCATGAAACAGTGGAGCACAAATATATAATGTATGTAAATAAGAATTATATAAATAACAAAGATCTAACTTACTTATTTGTGGTGCTGCTGACTGCAGAGTTATTTCTTGCACCTGTTGCTGATTAGGTACTGGTGAAGCAACAGGTGTGGCTCTGCTGCCACTTGCTACTGAAATAATCAAATACATTAAACATATAAGTGAAATATAATCATGTAGAGAGGTATGAATGTAAGTGTAAGAAAAATAACAAACTTACTAATTTGTGGTGCTGGCGATGCTTTATCTCTCTGAGTCTCAAGTAACTGGTACTCATTACCTGTAATTAAAATTTGTTTTTTAATTACATTTAATTACATTGTAGGTAACGACATTTAAATTGCAACAGAATTTACATTATAATTTTAATATATCTTAAAAACTTACCTTGAGACAAATAAACGACTTCTACCATTTCCACCCTAGCCTCCACCTCATATTGTAATGTCTATAATAATTAGTAAAACTATTTATTATTGTAAATTGCATTAAAACCAAAAACTATGATTATGAGGTTTGATTAAGTATATGAAATTGTATATAAGTGATTATTAATAGTATATACTACACACTACTGAATTTACTTCTTCCTCTGGCATAGAGTCAGGGCAGTCTTCACAAGTCCACTGCTGAACATAGGCCTCCCCCAAGTAATGATACAACGCACGATCCTGAGCCACATGCATCCATCGACTTCCTGCATGTCTTACCAGGTCGTCACTCCATCTAGTGGGGGGTCTCTCTACACTACGCCTACCGGTACGAGGCTGCTACTCGAGAACCTTTCTTTCCCATCGGTTATCGGTTCTTCGAGCTATATGGCCGGCCTATTGCCATTTCAGCTTACTAATCTGTTGGGCTATGTCGGTCACTCTGATTTTACTGCAGATATCCTCATTTCTGAGTCTATCACGCAGAGAAACTCCGAGCATAGCCCTTTCCATAGCTCGCTGAGAGATCTTGAGCGTCCTCATACGGCCAGCAGTGAAGGACCACGTCTCTGATCCGTAAGTCATCACTGGCAACATGCACTGGTTGTACACTTTAGTTTTCAGAGATTGAGGTATACCTGACGAAAAGATATGTCGTAATTTCCCGAACGCTGCCCAGCCGAGTTGAATACGTCGATTGACCTCTCAGTCGAAGTTGGACTTACCTAGTCGGACTATTTAGCCCGGGTAAACGTACTCGTCAACAACTTCGAGCATAGTGCTCCCAACAACTATCGGCATAGGTGTAACATGGACATTAAACATGATCTTTGTTTTGCCCATGTTCATCTTAAGACCTATCCGATGGGAGACACCATTGAGGTCATTGAGCATAGTGCTAAGGTCCTCCAGCGATTCCGCCATAAGGACTATATCGTCGGCAAATCGAAGGTGAGTGATGTACTCGCCATTGATGTTAATACCGTATCATTTCCAGTCCAGTAGCTTGAAAACGTCTTCCAACGCATTATAAGAACGGAAAACGATAATTTTATTTGTTGATCAAAAAACGAAAACTTTAAACTGAAAACCCTTCAATCCTCATAAAATTCCCATGCAGTCGCATGCACCTGGCAAATCCACATTTAATTTAATTTAATGGTTTTAAGTGCTGTGGATGGGTGCGGTCAAATTCAACCTCTTGAATTTTGACGTAATATCGAAGCGTTCAAATTTGGATGCTTGGCGTTTGAGAGGTTAAGATCATGAGCACATAAATATTAATGACTTTGTGGCTTAGAGTAGACATCAATGTTGAAGTATGTTGTTATTTCTTATAATGACAATAATTTCGGGGATAATTTTATCTCCCATTTTATCTACTGTGAATATAACCTTCAAACATGGGCACATTGGTGAAAATAAGCGGTGTGCCCATGCTTGAAGGTTGGATAAGACTGAGCAAGGGGATATACATTTTATCCTTTCCCCGTGGATAAAGACTCTCCTGCACATGCTAACCCTGCAGGGGAGTTGCATTAACCGTGAAAAATAAAATTAAAAATATACATTATTTTCTATATCCATGTAAGAATAATATAAGTCCCATTTATGATTTTTATTCGTATATATTAGAAGTTTACGAGATGCATGGCAATAGATATGTTTCACAACTTGCCATTTCTGGGTCAGGCGTCAGCTCATCGCATTATTCTGTCTCTGCGACTCCAATGTGTTTTGGTTCTTCCATAAACAAGGAGCAATAATTTTTATTTCCATCATTACAATATCGTCACTTCTAGATAGCTATATTAATAGATATATAAAACGATGTTATTGTCTTTAAATTATCCTTCTTTTTATGTAGTAGAGTGTTTTCGGAATCCGCTAGCTATATTTAAATATAACTACCCACACTTATATATAAATATAATTAAAGTGTCTGTCTATAATATCGAAATAAATGCCTTTTATTGAGTTCAGAGTAGTATTTGCGAATTCCCGACAATTTCAAAGTCCCGGGACACGAGATAGTCAACAATCAAAGTCCCGTGAATTCCTGGGACTTAATGATTTCTTATATTTACGCGAACACTACACATTGAAATAATACTAGTTTTAACGGAATTTATCGCGTATATTTAACTTTTTTACCCGACGTTTCGAGAGCTTTACAGCACCCATGGTCACGGGAAGGACTGAGATGTTCAACGTCCAGCTGTCATAGTTAACCGCGGTTACCATAGATTAAAATTTTAACTTTTGTTCCGATCTACACAGTATGAGCTTATGGTATCATGGAGTCTTGCAGTTGTATGCTTGGGTTGGGATTTAATTTTATTTATTATAGGATCCCAAGCAGATGGTAGCACCCAGCCATCTTCTCTATTGAAATTAGGATGTTTTTTGATTTCAATAGCCTCGCGAATCATCCTTGGAAGGAATCGGTGTTCTTTAGCGAGGATTTGTGGTCTATCAAATCTGATGTAGTGACGGGGGCGATCTTGTACATGTTCACAGACTGCAGACTTCCCGGAGCGTCGATTCTTCACATCAGCTATATGTTCTTTGACGCGGGTTTTAATTGATCTTTTAGTTTGTCCTATGTAGGAGAGACCACATTCACAATCAAGCTTGTACACTCCTGCATCTTGCAGAGGGACGTTACACTTGACTGATGGTAAAAACTGACCAATCTTCTTCGGCGGCTTGAAGTATGTTTTGATGGAAGCGCGCTTCAAGATGTAGCCAATCTTGTCAGTGACTCCTCTAACATATGGCAGTACAGCAGGTACACGCTCGACTGTGGCCGGCTTCACTCGTTCTCTGTGACGTAGGCTGTGACGGGTCCCAACCCGAAGCTTGTTGTCATGCAAAACTTGCTTGACATGTTGGAGCTCGGCAGCCAGGTGTTTACTGTCACAGATCCCTCGTGCTCTCTGAAACAAAGATTTACCCACGGTAGCTAACTGTGAAGGATGGTGGTGAGAATCACCGTTTAAATATCTATCTGTATGGGTCTTTTTTCTATACACAGTATGGCTCAAGGTGTTATCAGGATTCCGAATTACTAACACATCTAGAAAAGCTAAGGAATTGTTTGCCTCTAACTCCATTGTGAACTGAATTTTAGAATTTATAGAGTTAAGATGGTCTAAAAATTCAGTTACTTTATCTAAAGGTAGAATTGTGAAAGTGTCGTCTACGTACCGCTTGTAGAATCTTGGATTTATGGGAGAAGTAAGCAGGGCTTTCTCCTCAAAGTCTTCCATGAATATGTCGGCGACAATGGGAGATACAGGTGAGCCCATCGCCACACCATCTACTTGCTTGTAGAACTCCTCCTTCCACAATAGGTAGCCAGATGTAAGGCAGTGTCTGAGTAATACTGCATATTCTGCAGGCATGTTGTTTTCTTCCAGCCTTCTAGTTACAATTGAGATGCAGTCTTCAACAGGTAAGCATGTAAACAATGACTGCACATCAAAACTGACCATAGTTTCATTGTCTGCCAGACGTAGGTCTTTAATCTCGCTGACAAAATGGTAGGAATCCTTTATGTGTGCTCTTGTATGTCCCCTGAGCGGTGAGAGTATTTTCGCTAAGTGTTGAGCCAATCTGTAAGTTGGTGAATCGATTTGGCTCACTATGGGGCGTAATGGAGCATTGGGCTTGTGTATTTTTGGTAACCCATACAACTTTGGTGATTTGGCGCACGTAGGTATTATCCATTTTACGTCCAGATTTAATTTTTCGGAGTGTTTCTTTATGAGGTCACTAGTTGTTTTTAGTGTGCTATTTGTTGGGTCGTTTTTAACCTTTTTATAAGTACTTACATCCGACAAAAGTTCTTGTATTTTAGAATTATAATCTGACGTATCCATGACCACCGTGGCGTTTCCCTTATCTGCGCGGAGAATCGTAGGTTCTGGTTTATTGCGTAGGTTCTTTAACGCTATAAATTCGTCTCTGGGAAGATTCGGTTTAGGCACTGAACATCGACGTAACATAGACGAAATGTCTTGACGTATCGCCTCCAAATCTTCTTTCCGCATATTGTTTTTAAATAAACAGTCCTCGACACTACAGATAATTTCTTCGTACGGTAATCTGCTAGGAGTTATAGCATAGTTTAGTCCTTTGGATAAAACCTTTATTGTTGCATCATCCAGTGTTTGTTTTGACAGATTATAGAACGCGATTAATCTATGATCTGTGTTTGTCAATGGTCAATGCCAGAACCAAAAGCAACCATCAACATGAACATGTACAAGATCGCCCCCGTCACTACATCAGATTTGATAGACCACAAATCCTCGCTAAAGAACACCGATTCCTTCCAAGGATGATTCGCGAGGCTATTGAAATCAAAAAACATCCTAATTTCAATAGAGAAGATGGCTGGGTGCTACCATCTGCTTGGGATCCTATAATAAATAAAATTAAATCCCAACCCAAGCATACAACTGCAAGACTCCATGATACCATAAGCTCATACTGTGTAGATCGGAACAAAAGTTAAAATTTTAATCTATGGTAACCGCGGTTAACTATGACAGCTGGACGTTGAACATCTCAGTCCTTCCCGTGACCATGGGTGCTGTAAAGCTCTCGAAACGTCGGGTAAAAAAGTTAAATATACGCGATAAATTCCGTTAAAACTAGTATTATTCCTGGGACTTTTTAAGGGCGGTTAGCCCTTTTTGAAGAACTTTAATTGAGTTATTTTCTAATGAAACATATTAAAAAGGCTGTTTTTATAATAAGTATAAAGTAAAATAGTAATATTAAATCTTAATAAGTTTAAAGTTAATTTCAGTCTTAATAATTGCTTTGTTTATTTTTTTTAATCACACACAAATTCAATCACCACATACGTTAAGTTGTTCTAATTTGCTAAGTGCCCGGCGCTAAGCAAAACCATTGTGTGGAAACCTATAACTGAGTGGAGCGAGGGGCAGCCCATATAACTCTCCCTAAAACCGCCACTTTTAAACAGCTAAATCTTATAGTTATAAAACGAACTTAGTTAAATCATGCTAATTTTAATAACTAAAAACGCATTTGTTGTGTTGTTGTACTCAGTAGTTACGTAGAAGACCAAGTAACTACTTATTAACCCAATAGATGGTGCCAGGCTCTTTCAATTATTTGAAAATAAAAATGATTATATAACAATTTCGACAATCTTGTCTCATCTCAAGTCTCGACCTGAAAGTCGCGGGATTCGAGAGAACTAAAACTACGAAAAGTCCCGGGACTTCGAGACACGAGACCACCCTAACCCAAACCTTAGTTCAGAGGCCTTTTAAGACACATGCAATAATCATGTGTAAAATTTTTGTACGTTTGTCCGGGCTTATCTCTGGAGTGACTGAATCGATTGAGAAAAAACTTCACGAACAGGTAGAGAGTAATGCCAGAAGTGATCCTGGCTGTATACTATACGAAAAACGAGTAGAAAATTAACAAAATGATTGTTGGTTAGGTGTTTTAAAAATAACCTCACAGTAAAAGAATCCAGGCGAAGCTGGGTCAGTATTGCTAGATTAAAATATAACAGCATAGGTATTTAAGATGAGCAATTTTTCTCTAAATCAGTTTCAGCAAGACGAAAATCGAATTAAAATATAACCTGTTAAGAACAATCGCGCATGAGCTTGTTTCAGTAGCGTTAATAAAATAAACGTTTTTATACAAGTTAAAATAATAGATTGCAATAGGACTGTTAACTGCTGCTTTTCAATACTTTAACTTAATTCAAAAAAAGCTAAGTAGCAACTACTTACGGCACAAAATAGTTAACTTTTTTCTGCGGTTTTTTAATACTCGTAATTCACAGATATATTTGGTATGTGATATCAGTACAAGTTTGTTTTTTATTAGTAAAGTCACAGCCTTTATACGTCTCACAGCCCCCCCCCCCCTCATTTCTGAGAGGGTTTTAGGTCAAGGAAGTGTTCGCCGCGCTGCCCCAATGCGTGTTGGCGATGTCTTCGAATAATTTTTTTTCTTATTTCTCAGACATGCAGGTTTCCTCACGACGTTTTCCCTCACCGCCGAGCATGTGGTAAAGCAGCACTTAAAATTGTAATTAACAATTTCATTGATGCCGGCGGGGATCGAACCCGGTTTGCTCTCATTTTCTGATATTTATAGCAAGCGCTAACCGTCTGAACTACCACGGCTCACGGTTTGGCTGTTTTATTAATTATAGTTTATTTACGAAGTGGGTAGGACTACTTTAAATATGTGATTCCGTTTTGGTTAGTAATCACCACCCCCACCTTATCACTATAACCTAGTGCTGCTGTGCTACCAAATAATGGTTGATCAGGGAAGTAATAATTACCTACAAGCTAAGTCAATGCACTTTAGCTCCAAGGGGTGACAACGCCCCTTTTTTATGGAGTAAGTATGACAAACGAGCACAAAGTCCACCTGGTGGTGGTTGTATGCCTATAGAAATCTACATCTATCCTGGATTAAGAATCAAAATGCAGATGCGTTGTTGTGACGTAAATCTGTTACCATAAGTGACCAAGTGATCACCTTCAGCGTATACAATTATATTATTCGTATTTTCTCAATAAGTTACGAGTTTTAAGCTATTGCATAGCTTCTATCACGGGCCTTGAGCGCGGGGACCGAATCCAGAAATTTATTCCGTAACGAAAAAACCTCACGCTCCCCACTCCGACGGGCACGGAGGTGTGGCTTGAAGGCCGTGCATTGTCTGTCGTTTCTTTTCGGCAGTCTTCGATACGGTGTTTGTTGCGTGCAACTAGACGTATTGTACGACTCTACGAAGCTCGCACGAATCGAGACGAGCTGCTCCGAAATCGGACGAATACATAAGCAGCTGTTTATAAGAAAGTATATAGGTGTTTTGGTATTTATGTACAACAGTGAATAGCTGTACTTGTAAAATTTGTGTATAAAGTGTTTTGAATATGAATGAACAAAGTGCATTTATTATTTATTTATTTAATAAAAGAAAAAAATTTGTTTTGTTATCGGTCACCACGCTCAAAAAGTGTAACTTGAATTAATATCAAAGAAAAAGAAATACTGCATAAATAAAATAAATAAATAATTATAATTGCATAAGTTGATACAAAATGCTATGCAATAGCTTTACCGCGGCAGTCTCCGAGTGCCACACGTCTTTTTTTATTTAAAACATTAAAATCAAACGTCTGTTATTTTCAGTATTATATAAAAACTACCGATAGTTAACAAATTATGGTAGATTTCTAAGTGGCAGGTCACCTTTTCGTTCTAGGAATTTATCTTGGTAAGTACAACTCTTACATATTTCTTGCGCCAAATTACACCGATTGCACTGATATGTTCCACTGTGTAGGGTATAGAGAAGCAGTTTAGTACGAGTAATGAGATATGAGGCTCTCCACTTTAGTCATCAGGGGTGACAACGCGTTTATAGCCTGCTTTCTTTGAAATACACTGTATGGATTTAGTAGCCACAAAAAAGAGTAATTAAAATGATTAATTTGCCACTTTAGTTTAAAATGTAACTCTTCAGGCATGCCATCATTACTTTTAGTGAAGCTACGATGACAGCCATTTTTTATAGAATAATAGTGAAAACAATCCAAAAGTGGATACTGCGGCCCATAGCATCTACATCTATCCTCGATTAAGAATTTAAATTTAAATTTATTATTATTATTATTATATATTATATTATTGACGAAGATGGAATGCCTCGTTTCCAGAAGAAAGGGTCTTCGGTTCTCTACACTCTCCATATGAAACACAGCATTGTTAAGCTGCTACTTTACGCTGGTATTCTGTTAGAGCGTGGTCCTACCCCGGTCGATCCGACCCATTCGTGCTACGACTATAATATAGGTGCAGCATGGCTCTACCATGTGAAAAGCACAAATACTGCTCTGCTAATGTTAACAAGGTATTTAGTCATTAATTGAGATGCTTTGTCATCCCTGAAGACTTCGCTGAAAACGCAACTGATTTATAATTCTTAAGAATTCCGAAAATCTGCAATTAATTACTGAAATAAATACTTATATAGGTGTATCTACACAATAGCATCCATTTACCATCAAGCGGACTTTGTAGTCTTCGTCACCCTTAATCCTATAAGAAAATATTTTTAACTAACACACTCGAATTAATTAGATTACTTAATAGTGTTTGCTAACCTCAGTACACTTGCCCAGTTAAAGACCAATATATAATATAATATTTCCGTGCTAAAAACAAAGTAAATCTGTAGTAGTATCAGGATAAATCGCTTGTGATAAGAGCACTAGTGGATAATGTTCCCGCTTCTGGAGGGGTGTTAAAAGTTTTAATTGACAATAGCAAGGAGCTGCAACACTAACGGCTTAACCGCGTCAACCGACGCCCCGAGCTTTGGAACTTGAACGAAAGACAAAATTCCGGCGTCGCATTTCCTACACATCGAGACATAAGTTCCTGCTTACTATATAATACTATAAATGATGTATTTTATTTTATACACTATCTGTGTTACAATAAAATACACCAGTAGGTAAGCGTTTTTTAAATTATTTTGAGTTGTTATCCGGAAGAGGCAGCCCACATCCTGTTTTCATTTGTCTCATTCGCCCGGTATCGTACATATTGGGTAGTTGATTATTTTCCCGCTACTACACGGGTATGATCCCAGTTACTGACTGCAACGTCACCTGGTGGTAAGTGGTATTGGTAGAAGCCCTAGATGGGAATACTTCAAAAATTGTACTATCATAGTGCTAGAAAAGCCTATTTGATCTTGCCTTGAGGACAAACACATTGTAATTAGACGGAAAGACAGAGGCTGGCAAATTACTCCACTCCTTTGTTTTACACATTACGAAAGACAAAGCGAACCGCTTATTTCGAATGTGTAGAAATAATGTCGAAAACAAAGTCAAAGTCTGGTTGTGCTAAAATACACGATCCAATTTTTATGAATAAATATTCTTTATCTACGCCGTGTAGTGGCGTTTCAGAATATCCACTACCCCATATATTCCCGTGGGTATCGTAAAAGGCGACAGAAGGAAACAGGCAGGAGATGGGCAGCAGCATCTTCCTGATAACAGCAACTGTACGACAAAAAAACTGCGGTTGCCAACCCGCTCGCCAAGCGTGGCAACTATGGCAATATACCCCCCATGAACAATTACACAAATAGACGGCCCCCAGTCCCCGGCGGCCCCGCTATTCCTGGCTACGGTGGCGACCATGGTAACGGCGGGGCTGGATGTGCTGAGAATCTCCGGTGGAGGTTCAGTTGCTACCTACGACGACTCGACCTGGCAACATTTAACGCATGCACCCTGAGGACTGACGAGAAGATCCTGGAGCTGGAAGAAGAGATAAACAAGTTGCGCCGGAATATTATAGGATTATCCGAGGTCCGGCACATCCCGATGAGGAGGTGGAGGAAATGTATGAGGATATTTCCAAAGCCATGCATTCCTCCAAAACCCACTACACGGTGTTGATGGGAGACTTCAACGCAAAACTAGGCACAAGAGAAAACGGTGAGCTGAAGTTAGGGAAATTTGGAGTAGGGCAACGGAACCAAAGGGGCCAGCAGCTGGCCGACTTTATGGAGAAAGAGGGACTCTTTATGATGAACTCTTTATTCCAGAAGCGGCCCCACAGGAAGTGGAACTGGTTGAGCCCCGACGGTTCGACAAACATGAGATTGACTTCATTATGACGACCAGACGCCAACTGGTCAGTGATGTCTCAGTGATCGCAAGGGTAAAAACTGGCAGCGATCACCGAATGGTTAGAGGCACACTGAACCTAAACGTTAAGTTGGAGAGGTCTCGTCTGATGAAGTCAACGCTCCGTCCCCCTCGTGCTCTAATCCAGAATCCCGAAAACTTTCAGCTCGAGTTACGTAATCGCTTTCAGTTCCTACAAGATTGCAATGCAGTGGACGATATGAATGACAAGCTCGTGGGAACTGTCCATGCGGTCGGAGCTAAGTTCTGCAAGACCCGCCGCAGAAGAACACAAAAGCTCTCCGATCACATTCTTAATCTCATGGCTGTTAGACGGGAGATGAGGCTGCAATCGTCAACAGATTTGACAGCATACAGGCAACTGAACAGACAGATCTCCAAATGTATGCGGCGAGACTTACGCAACTTTAATACTGCTCGTATTAAAGAAGCAATCGAGCGTAACCAGGGCTCCAAAGTCTTTGCCAGAGATCTGTCTGCCAGTAAGAGCCAACTGTCAAAGCTGAAGACAAAGTGTGGCAGCATCGTTTCCGGGACATCTGAGATTTTGAGTGAGATTGAGAGGTTCTATGGGCAGCTGTACATATCATCGTTGGAGCCACACGCAAGTGTGAGTAACGATCCAAGAGCAAGTCTTATCCGACACTATTCCGATGATATACCAGACGTCAGTCTAAGTCAGTCAGTCTACCTTAAAAACGGCAGGGCCCCAGGCGAGGATGGAATAACAGCGGAGCTTCTGAAAGCGGGTGAAACACCGGTCCTTGAAGTCCTTCAGAAGCTCTTCAATTCCGTCCTCCATAATGGCACTATTCCAGAGGCGTGGAGTAGAAGTGCGGTGGTCTTGTTGTTTAAGAAATGCACAGACCGATTTCCCTTCTGAGCCGCGTCCACGTGCTGTTTTCGAGAGTCATTACGAATCGTCTCGCACGCAGACTCGACGACTTCAAGCCTCCCGAACAAGCCGATTTCCGAAAAGGCTTCAGTACCATAGACCACATACATACCCTGCGGCAGATGGTACAGAAGACTGAAGAGTACAATCTGCCACTTTGCCTGGCGTATGTGGACTATGAGAAACCCTTTGATTCCGTCGAAATTTGGGCGGTGCTACAGTCCCTTCAGCGGTGCCAAGTTGACTGTCGGTATATCGAAGTGCTGAAGTGTTTGTACAGTATGGCTACGATGGCTATCCGAGTACAGTACCAGAGTTCGAATCCTATCCAACTGCAGAGAGGTGTAAGACAGGGTGACGTTATATCCCCGAAACTCTTCACCGCTGCATTGGAAGACGTTTTCAAGCTACTGGACTGGAAAGAATACGGTATTAACATCAATGGTGAGTACATCACTCACCTTCGATTTGCCGACGATACAATTCTTATGGCAGAATCGCTGGAGGACTTAAGCACTATGCTCAATGACCTCAATAGTGCCTCCCAACGGATAGGTCTTAGGATGAACATGGATAAAAGAAAGATCATGTTTAATGTCCATGTCACACCTATGCCGGTATTTGTTGGGAGCACTATGCTCGAAGTTGTTGACGAGTACGTTTACCTGGGACAAATAGTCCGACTAGGTAAGTCCAACTTCGACCGAGAAGTCAATCGACGGATTCAACTCGGTTGGGCAGCGTTCGGGAAATTACGACATATCTTCTCTTCAGGTATACCTCAATCTCTAAAAACTAGATTGTACAACCAGTGCGTGTTGCCAGTGATGAATTACAGATCTGAGACGTGGTCCTTCACTGCTGGCCGTATGGGGACGCTCAAGGTCGCTCAGCGAGCTATGGAGAGGGCTATCCTCGGAGTTTCTCTGCGTGATAGACTCAGAAATGAGGATATCCGCAGTAAAACCAGAGTGACCGACATAGCCCAACGGATTAGTAAGCTGAAGTGGCAATGGGCCGGCCATATAGCTCGAAGAACCGATAAGCGATGGGGAAGAAAGGTTCTTGAGTGGCAGCCTAGTACCGGTAGGCGTGGTGTAGGGCGACCCCCCACTAGATGGAGTGACGACCTGGTAAGATATGCAGGAAGTCGATGGGTGCAGGTGGCTCAGGACCGTGCTTTGTGGCATTACTTGGGGGAGGCCTATGTTCAGCAGTGGACTTGTGAAGGGCTGTAATGATGAATGATGATGATTCTTTATCTCACGTTTTTAATAGTGTCTCACCTTTAGCATTAAGTACGTTAATCAAAGAATTTATTATTTTACGTTATTTTAGTAAAAATCTTTTTCTTGTTTAAATGATCAAATTCTGTCACGCTAAATTCTAATTCGCTACGAAGCTGTTTCTTTTTTATTTTATGTCGTTAATTGTGTAACATATATGATTGTAAATAGTGCTTTTTTTTCAGAAAAAGTTTTCCCTGGGTTTCGTGCTAGTTCTGCCGAGGAAAGAGGTATTTTTTCGAACTAGTGATAAATCAAATACACAAATGACTTTATATACGTATTATTTAGATTGTATATTGAAAAAAGTTTCTATTTCTATTTATGCTGGCTTTGAATTTTCGGTTATCACTTTCTCGTCAGTAAACTTTGAAAACTTTTACTTCTGAAACACAGGTTACCTCGTGAAGTTTTTCTCAAAGGGGATATAAGGCCCACGTAAAAATTAGTTCAATAATACATAAAGCTGCCAGTAAGCAAAGCTATTTGTTTCGTTTTTATAAGCCCTCCTAAAATTCACGCTGCAGAGCAAAAACAAACGGATGGCGTCGTGACGTCGCCTAGCCCGGAAACGGTGATTCGGGTGTTCGCAAACAATCATTCTGAAGTCAATCGGGCATGAACTAGGCTGAGAACTTTATTTTATGGCACACAATCGACACCAAAAAAATTAAATAAAGAAATTTCGGCGAAAGCAAATCTATTGTCACACGTTCATAATCATTTCAATAAAAGATGCAAAATCTTCTTCATTACGTCACGAGGATTCCACAGTTTGACGTTAGGCTTTGACTAAGCCGTATGTATACAAGATATTTAAAACAAAGTACGTGTGATAAATATAATAGGTACCTATTAACTATTACATATACATTATATCCCTTCGTCTGTCCAAACGCCATATTCTGGCGTCTCAAATAATATGCGCATCTGGTCTCAAATAATATGGCCATATTGACCAAAATGACCCCGATATTCGAGTGGATATATATATATATATATATATATATATATATATATATATATATATATATATATATATATATATATATATATATATATATATATATATATATATATATATATATATATATATATATATTGTTGGCGACGCGCCTATAAGAATATTTCAGTTTATTAAGTCAACCGATGACGAATAACTTTTCAAAGACTCATTGTCCAATAGAAATGTTCTGATAAGAAAATGCTTAGTTAAATCTTAAAGAAATGTCGAATTAATGATATGAAGGTCTTGGGTGCAACTCCCAGGCCGGACTAGTTTACTGTTTTCTAAGTAATATCTTTCAATAAATTCATATAGGGAATTTTATGATATAAATTATGTTACCGGATTTGTTCCCCGGTTGAAATCGTCTTTCCAACTATGTAAATTCAAAGGAATATTAAAGTGAAGTTAGAGATCGGATTTGTTCCCCGGTCGAGATGATCACTCTGTGCATAAACAGAATTAACGGAAATTAATTGCATAAGAATTGTCTTGTATAAGTATGATATGTTTTGTACGAAAACAAATGCCTATTTGTTATGATTGATTAATGAGAACATTCACTTGTATTGTTATCTGATAAGAAACATGATAACTCATAAGAATCCTATCAGAGATAGTTTCCTACAGTTCGAAAATTATGTAGAAGCACTTATTTACCTAATATTGTTAAAAATTAGTGTATTTCAGACTTTGATTTTTTCTGATAGCCGAGAGCCGTGCAAAGTTAATTGTTCAAATAGTGTGAGTTCACGGAAGCACGCTGGCCACGCCCTTAGGAGGCCGAATATGTAAAAATTTAAAATGTTTGTAATTTCAGCAATTTATGTAAAAATGACTTGTAAAACATTTCAGGTTGATTGTACGTGCTAAAAAGGTGAATTCTGTGTTATTTTTATGTGAAAATTCCTGTGTATAAGTGAAATAATGATAGTTTTGTATAAGAAATTTAAAAGTGTTTTACATAGTGAAATAAATAGAGAAAATGTAAATTAAACTATTGTATTAGTTAACATATGTATAAATGCAAGTGGGAAACATTGTTTTAACTTTCTGTGTTAAATATTTAAGAAATTTGGACTTTGAATTTGTGATTAAAATGGGCATACTCTTTGTTTAATAAATAAAAGGGTTTTTGTGATACGAAAATATAATGTATATCAAAGTGTAGATATTGTTTTGTGCTACCTATATAGATAGATTGTATTTATGTATGACTTATGTGAATAAAGAAATTAAGTAAAACGTGAGAGAGTAATAGAACAAATTCATGTAACTAAGTTGCGCAGGCACGCGAATGGCGCGGCTCACTTTCGCGTATAGCTCTGGGGGTAGCTTAGTGAACGGGTTTTATTGCAATTCGTTCAAGGATCTCCTAGGTGTGTGTTGCTTGCAGTATACAGTGGCTGCAAATAACCGCCGGTACGACAAACTCCGCCCACGTCGAGTCCCGCGATTCCGTGAGGCGTCGAGGTCACCGGCCCCTAGGTGATTCTTGGCACTTCATGCGTCGCGTGCATCTAGTGCCTAGTCGCGTCATAAAGTGCCACCGTTGCACTTCCCCCAACCCTTTTGGTGTACAAAAGGGGTAGGCAGTGCCCCAAGTGTGGAAAGTCACCATTTCACATACCATTCATTAGACAGGGCCGTATAGTAGATAACCTGACTGACGTAGGTAGGTCAACATGTCCGATAAGAAAAAGGGGGAACCTCCCCCCCCCCCATCTAGAAAACCACCGGACCGAAAAGGTGTGTTGGAACGACCACTGGCTGTGAGGGATCTGTCGAACCCGGAGCGCACTAGAATAGTGTCATCCTTTTCGCAGATCCCTCAAAGAAAACCCGTCTCGCCACGGAAAGACCCCGCACCGGGCGTCGCGCTCACGCCGGCCGTGTCTGAGCACACGGTTAGGCAGGAACCGTCGCCTCAGCCGCAGCGAGCGAAGAAAACGGCGAGACGTCATACTCCTCCGGAAACGGAAGCCTCCTTGTATGAGAAGAGGCAACGGATTGGCTCCCAACCGTCTTCCGATGAAGCACCAACCTCATCAGAGGAAGACGAAGACTACCACAGAGCGACCACAAAGAAGGTGCTGAGATCTCCACCCAGGTCACCTTCTCCACCGCAACCCCCCCCCCCCCGCTCCATATCACCGGATCGGCGAAGCCATGATTCGGCCCAGTACGAGCAGGGGGGCGAGGAATCCTTCAGTTGGGGGTCAACCACGTATGCCACCCTCGCTGCATCCGCCGGCCGATCATCGCCGGTGGCAACAATAAATCCGTCCGGGCTCCCACAGGACGATGGCCAACGGCCATCTACCAGTTATGCCCATATGGTAGCTGCACCTGCAGTACCACGACCACCTCCGGCGGCAACGCCTACGGATAAACCTGCCGACCAGGAGAAGGGCCGTTACCCACCTATAGTGGCCGAATGCCTACCAGACTGGACGAGGCATTTTAAGGAGCTCAACAAAATGTTGGGCCACCCCATAAATGCCCGTCCGTTTGGGAAAGGCGTCAGATTCACACCGCAGAGTGCTAATGAATTCCGCACAGTACAGCGGTACATGGTGGATTTGACGAAGAAAACACCAACACTGTCGTGGTATTGTTATACCCCGGAGGAGGATAAGCCCACTAAAGTGGGCATCCGGGGTCTACCTATGGGCACGGATACCAAGGACATAGAGGAGGCTATAAGGGCAAAAGGCTTCCCCATCAAATATGTGAAGGCAATACCTCCTCGTAGAAGCAGACCTGGCTGCATCTACTTTGCCCAACTGGACCACTTGAGCCTGGAGCAGCTCCAGGACCTTTACAACATCGACGAACTCCTCTATATGAGAGGGGTCGTCATCGAGGCCTGGCAAAGAAAAGCAGGACCAGCTCAATGCCACCGATGCCAGGCCTTCGGGCACGCCTCTGCCAACTGCTTCAGGCCAGTGAGATGCGTGCGCTGTGCCGGGGAGCACATAGCAAGCCTTTGCCCTCGGGGTAGAGAAGAAGAACCGAAATGTGCCAACTGTGGCAAAAACCACACGGCAAATGACCGCCGATGCCCAGTCCTGAGGAGGACTGCTAGGAGGCAGGGGTTAACCTTACCGGGACTACTCCCGGAGGCACCAAAAAAGGCCCCCCAGAGTCGCCCGAAAGCTGTTACCATCCAGCAGGACGGGTGGACCACCATTACCGGGAAGGGCAGGCAACCAGCCCCCCCCCCCCACCCGTATCATCCCAGGAAACGGTGGAACCCACGACGACCAGGGCAACCACCGGGGCGACTCTACAGCCTCCCGCCAATCCTGCCACAGAACGGCAACCCTCAAAGAAGAGGAGGCGGGAGAGAAGTAGGAAGAAGGCGCAGCCTCCTCAGGCTGTTACCTCTACCCCGACACCAACAGTACCAGTAGCCTCGCAAAAGGCGCAGATTACTCGGGAGATAACCAATGTGGGTACAGTGCCAGAAAGGGCCCTACCAGAACGTAGGGCCCGCTCTAAATCTAGAGCGCGCTCAACCCACAAGCCAAGAGGGCAGGACCAGGAGCAACCACACCCGAGACAATTGCCAACGCCTTCTTACAGGAGAACACCTTCCACCGGCCTCGAAACAGCAGATGCAATCCAACGTCTGGTTGGTATTGCCATCGAGGTCGGCATGCAAGTCCTGGCTGACATAAGAGCCGGGACAGACCCAGTGACAGCAATAATGAAGGCGCTGCCAAACCTTCTTGCCCGGCATTACGGAGGAGAGTAATCTGCGCCTCCTCTATTGGAACCCGGACGGAATACAGCAGAAGCTGCATGAACTCCGCACAGTCGCCCAGCAACAGGATTTACACATCATCTTGCTGGGAGAGACAAAGTTGAATCCAAAGACGCATATTAAGCTACCGAATTATCACATTTACAGGAGGGACGAGGTCACTGCTCAGGGGGCCGCCTATAGAGGAACGGCGGTTCTAGTGAGGAGGGACATCGTCCATCAAGAGCTGGAATTACCACCTTACCAGACTATGCGCTCTATCGGCATAAAAATGGAGGCGGCGGGCGAGGAACTTAGAATCTACGCGGCATACCGCCCGCCAGGGACTCCATTTTGCTCCTCAGACATCCGGACGGTGATGGAAGGCGACACACCCACAATTGTCGCCGGGGACCTAAACGCTAAACACCCGGCGTGGGGGTCCAGAGTGAGCACCCCGCCGGGTCATGAACTATATGAAGATGCGGAGAAGAACTCGTATGACGTTTTAGGTCCCGAGGAACCAACTCACGTTCCTACTGACCCAAGGAGGAAACCGGATGTATTAGACATCGTGCTCACTAGGAACGTCAACTATCCGATAGTGGTAGAAGTGCTGTACGACCTTTCATCACAGCACCTCCCGTTACTGATAACCCTTGGCCTGAAGGCGGTGACTACGCCGCCCAGAGCGTTTAAGACACGTGTCGACTGGAGGCTCTACTGTCAACAGCTGCAGCAGAGACCTCCAGCACACCAGCCGATAAGCACAGCGGACGACGTAGAGGCCGCTGCAACTAGAATTACCAAAAACATCAAGGAGGCCCTCCACGCGGCCTCTACGGTTGTCCCGATCACTGCCAGGCGAGACGATCTGCCGCTTAATATATGCGTGCAGATCAGGCGCAAGAGAGCGTTGAGAAAGCTCTGGGCGCGTACTCGCTGCCCCAGATTAAAGACCCAGCTCAATACCATCTCGGAGGAACTGTCGGTTGCAGTCCAGGCCTTCAGAGGCGACGCCTGGGATCGGCGCATCAGCAAGGCTGAAGAGCAAGATGCGTCGCTCTATAAACTGAACCGGCAGTTAACCAGAACCAAACCTCCCGTTTGCCCGTTGATAGACAACACAGGCAAACGTTGCTACGATGCCAAGGGCAGAGCGGATATCCTAGTCGAGCACTTCGAGGAGCAATTTATGCCGAACCCAGCAAGTGCGGAGTTCATGGAGCTTCATGCCAGGAAGGAAAGCCGCGTACAGGAGTTCCTGTCGTCGCCCGCGCCGCCTCTTGCAGGAGAGTGGTTCATCTCCCCCGCTGAATTGCGGAGGACAGTAACCCGCCTGCAACCGAGGAAGGCGCCGGGGCACGACGGGATTACCAACGCTGCACTCCGACAGTTGCCCAATAGAGTCATAGTAGAGCTTGGTCGACTCTACAATGGGATATTGCGGACATCCCACTTCCCGGAGGACTGGAAAAAAGGCAGAATTATCGTATTGCCGAAACCCGGGAAGGACAGGCGTAGAGCTGCCAGCTACAGGCCGATCACGCTATTACCACACATAGCTAAACTGTTTGAAAGATTGCTGCTGAGACGTCTCCGTCCGTGCATCCAACTTCGGGCGGAGCAGCACGGATTCAGGAGGGGTCACTCTACAGTCACACAATTGACTAGAGTGCTGCACCTGCTTGCGGCAGAGTACAATCGTGGCCGCATATCGTTGGGCGTCTTTCTCGACATCGAGAAGGCGTTCGACCGGGTGTGGCACATAGGATTACTATATAAACTGAAAGAACAGACCAGTGTCCCTCTTGCTATGTTGCGGTTAATGGCGTCTTTCCTGGAAGACAGGAAGTTCTACGTCTGCGTAGAGGACGCCGAGTCCGCAACTAGAACTATCAGAGCCGGCGTTCCACAGGGCAGCTGTTTGTCACCAGTCCTGTACGCGGCTTACACCAACGACATACCCACACTGGCAGGCAGGCTTCAAGAGTGGGAGGACGACGTCGAGCTGGCGCTATATGCGGACGATAGCGCCTATTTCACCTCGTCCAGAAGAGCCCACATAGCCACTGCCAAGATGCAGCGTCTGCTGGACCTGCTGCCACCATGGCTGGATGAGTGGAGGATGGTCGTCAACGTTGGTAAGACGACCGCTCTGCTCACTCGCCGTCTCAGAAATTTTCCACCTCCGCTGACCCTCAACGGCCAGGAGATTGCGTACCAGAAGGCTGTAACCTACCTTGGGTGCAGGATCGACAGGACGCTGCGCATGACCGCGCACGTCGACTTCGTCGTCCGCCGGGCCCGATGTGCGCGGGCGACGCTCTTACCGGTCCTGGCATCCAAGTTGCCAACTCGAATCAAGCTCCGGATATACAAGATGTATATCCGGACCATCATCACCTACGCTGCACCGGCCTGGTACGCACTTCTGAGCGACCCTCTGAGGCGGCGACTACAGGCCCAGCAGAATCTGACTCTAAGAACGATCGTCGGAGCAGGTCGCTACGTCCGGAATGACGTGATAGCGGCCGACTTGAAGGTCGAGAGTATCTACGACTTTGTGGCCCGGTTAGCGCGCGGCATGTTTGACCGTGCCGATAACGGGCCACACGAACACCTTAACGGCTTTGCGCCGTTACATACCCGGCCACCGGACGGGCGACCTCTTCCAAGAGAACTCCTCTCTATATGTGATTAGAGAGTCGAGTAACAACCCACAATGCCGCTGAAAGGCCAACTTCGACTATTACTGGACAACCTCTCCTTTTCCCGTAATTAACCAATTACGGGAAAAATATTACTAAGTACGGATCAACCCGGAAATAACCATACAATGCCTAAAAAGGCTAAAAGGACTGGCCCATAGTGATGGGCCATGAGGATCATCCGGGCAATGGGGTATACCCCGAGGCCCGATACCTGCATCGTCCCTCGGGACATGTAGACGACATCGTATTGCAATTCGTTCGGGGAAATAGTTCAGAAATCAAACCAGCAGTCAATAAGAAGAAAGAAAAAGTAGGGAAGTGATAGGGAAAAGTGATTACTCTCTCACGGAACGGTTTGAAGATAATTGCTGTTTTATTCCCAAGTAATTCATCCCTCAAAGTTATACAGTCCACATCGAAGAATTAAGGCGTCGGGACCGGGACGACTTCGGAAGACCCGTAATCCCCGTCTGAACCTACTTGCTGAAAAAGAAGAGGTTATCGCCCTTGTGTGTTACTCCGTTGCGGAGATCACATACGTTGTTCCCGAACCCAACGTAGGCGTTTTAGGAGGCCGGATCGAGAGAAGCCTCGATTCCTCCCTTCTGTTTCTTAATCGAACGTCAAGTCCGTTAGGTTCTTTTTCAATTGGACCTTCGGAGCCGGATTAAAAGGACCACCCGAACCCCGCCAGCTGGATCAAGGAACTAGCTGTGGACTGCTGGTTGTGGAAAAAGAAGACCTTCGGAGCCGAGTGAAGATCAGCAACCGAAGGAAGCCGGAGGTTTGTGCTGAAGCAATAGGACCAAAGGCCAGAAAACCAGGACGTCAGCAGAGGATGATGAAGAGCGGAATACTCAGGTGGAACCTTTCGTAAGGAGTTGGGTTCAGCAGACCATAATGAGCGCGCCGGTTAGTGTAGCACAACCCGATATTACTGATAAGGAAGCGCGTAAAGGATCACGCCGCAAAGGGGCGGAGATCGAGCGCAACCAAGGAAATGCACAGAAAACACACGCGAGTGAGGTGTCAGAATTGACCGAAGCGATTATGAGTGCAATAAAAATAGCGGGTAAAGATAAGTCTTCCCAGCTTCATTTCCTCCAGGAATTACCGGTGTTCGATGGAGACCCGGGTGAATGGATAATTTTCAAAACGGTGTTTGAAGACACGAGAAGCCAATTTTCAGGGGTGCAAAATGTTGCACGCCTTAGGAGGGCATTAAAGGGCACCGCTAAAGAGGCGGTAAAGTCGCTGTTATTTACTTTGTGTGTAATTTAAATAATGAACGCTCTCGAAAGAAGATTCGGTAGGGTTGAGATGCTCATTCTAGCCGAAATCGATAATGTAAAGCGTATGCCAAGATTGGCAGAAGATTGCCGGAATATAGTATCTTTTGCAAGTCGTATTATGAACGTGGTTGCCACGATACAAGCGTTGGATCAACCACAGTATTTGTACTCACCGGAGTTAGTGAGCCGCATAGTGGAGAAACTCGGAACTAAGATTAAATTTAAATGGTTTGAATATCGAGCTCAGCATCCTTTGGAGCCAGAGTTACTGAAGATGGCCAAGTTTTTAAATTTATTGAGTGAACAATTTGGAACGTCCTTAAACAATGAAAATGCGCCTGAAAAAAGGAAGCGTCCTGAATTCAGGAAGCAAACTGTACACACTGCAAAGGGAGGTGTACGCAGCTGTGCCGTGAGCGAGCGCTATATGCGCCGAAGTAATTCGAGCGAGGGTCTAGAACGCCGAAATAATAAAGGGCACAACCGACAAGTGGTTATGACAACCCAGGACAAGCCCATAAGTCGGGTAACACATAAGTGTGTTATATGCAACAAGGAGCACTCTATAGTGAGTTGTTACAAGTTTAATGACGTGAATATTCGCGAGAAATGGGAAGCAGTCAAAAAAGCGAAAGTATGTTTCCAATGTTTGTCACCTAACCATAGGAGGTTAGAGTGCAAAGCGAAAAAATGTGGTGTAGAGGGATGTAGAATGTCACATCATCGAATGCTACACCGATACCCCAATGAAAATACCTCGCCACAAGGGGAGAGGGGGGTAAAGATGCTCAGATTACAACTGTTAGTACAGTGAATGCACTGGCATGTGCATACTTAAAGATTATACCGGTCGAGTTGTATGGACCTAGAGGAAAGGTCAAGACAACAGCTCTTCTGGATGAGAGATCGACCATGACACTCATAGAGGAGTGGATGGCTCAGAAATTAGCGCCTCGCGGACGTAAAGAGGGATTACGTATCGAAGCCGTGGGAGGTAAGCGAATTAACGACGACAGTTCGTATCGCTTAAACGTTAAGATAAAAGGCATTTACTCGAGCGACTTAGAAGAGATAAGTGTACAAACAATTAAGTCACTTAACCTTTCTCCTCAGTCGGTAAGCCGAGAATTATTGCAACGGTGTTCTCATTTGACACCGATTAAGGATGAGTTGATGTATGAGAGGTCCAAACCTACCATATTAATTGGTCAGGACAATTGGCATCTCATAGTTACTCGTGAATTAATTTCAGGAGGTAAGAACCTACCTGTAGCATCGCTCACCAAACTTGGATGGGTTTTACATGGTCACATATTGGGTGGTATTAAACCAATCAAGATCGTTAACCACATTTCCACCAAGAAGGAGGAAGATATGGATAAATTAATCAAGAATTATTTTAGTTTGGAATCTCTGGGAGTGTCGGCTAGAAAGCCCGCGAACGACCCAGAAGAACGAGCCTTAAGTATTTTGAACAAAACGGTACGTCGTATACCTAATAATAGGTACGAGACTGCTTTGTTATGGCGCACAGACAATGAGTGCATGCCGTCGAATAGAGCGCAGGTTGAAAGTCGCCTGTTAAATATTGAAAAAAAAGCTCGACAAAAATAGCGAGTTGAAAAAGGAATATGAGAAGCAAATTGAAAATCTCATCGTCAATGGTTACGCAGAGAAAGCGAACCATATTCCCATTTCCCCACGTACGTGGTACCTTCCTCACTTCGCA
Organism: Parnassius smintheus behrii; assembly: GCA_036936625.1. Taxonomy (NCBI): domain Eukaryota; kingdom Metazoa; phylum Arthropoda; class Insecta; order Lepidoptera; family Papilionidae; genus Parnassius; species Parnassius smintheus. Next base: position 45,324,285 of record JAUPFT010000014.1, read on the forward strand.
GTGACTCACCCACAAAAAAGGAAAATAAGGATAGTTTTCGACGCCGCCGAAAGAACGGGCGGACGTTGTCTCAATGATGCATTGTTAACCGGACCGGACTTATTGAAGTCGTTGTTCGGAGTTCTGCTACGATTCAGAGAAGGAAGCGTGGCAGTAATGGCAGACATTAAAGAAATGTTCCTGCAAGTGAAAATCCGGGATGAAGACAGGGATAGCCTTCGATTCTTATGGCGGCACAATCGTGACGCGCCACCGGAAGAGTATAGAATGACGTCACTCATATTTGGAGCGGCATCATCACCATGCATCGCTATATATGTAAAGAATAGGAATGCGCAGGACAACGCACATATCTATCCAGAAGCAGCTTCCGCTACGGAAAGCAATTTTTATATGGATGATTATCTACAGGCATTTCCCGACGTGACGACGGCCGAAAGGATAGTAAACGATATGTATGAATTACATAAACATGCTTCTTTCCAACTGAGGGGATGGGCTAGCAACCGACCCGAAGTTTTAAGTAAAATGGAAAATAAATATAAGAGCGACAGTGCTTCGCTGGGAGATAAGGAGCACACAGAGCGCACGTTAGGTTTGATTTGGAATATCAAACGGGATATAATAAGTTTCTCCACAAGTCTTCGTAACACACCGGAAGAGGTGATGGAAGGTTTACGACCGCCTACGAAGAGGGAGATAACTAGCGCTGTGATGTCAGTCTTCGATCCTTTGGGACTCGCATCACCCATAACGATTCAAGGGAAGTCGCTGATCCAGCAAGTATGGAGGACAGGCATCTTTTGGGATGAAGAAGTTTCACACGAATTACACGTGTTATTTTGTAAATGGATATCGGAAGTGAAGAAATTAGGTCATTTAGAGGTACCTAGACCCATTGCTGAAGGCGTCGGCAAGGGAGAGTTACACACTTTCACGGATGCTAGTGAAAAAGCGTACGCTGCCGCGGTGTATTACGTCACCACGGACGAGCTAGGAATAAGGCGGATTACGCTGATCGCCGCAAAGGCAAGAGTAGCGCCATTGAAACCAATTTCGATTCCAAGGCTTGAATTGCAAGCAGCTCTTATGGGCAGCAGACTGGCTGCATCGGTTAGTGAAGAGAGCAAGTACGAGATGTCCGAGAGAGTATTTTGGACAGACTCACGTACAGTGTTAGCGTGGATTAAGTCAGATCCTCGCGCTTTTAAACCATTCGTTGCTCATCGATTGGCTGAGATCGAAGATCACAGTAAGCCATGTGAATGGCGATGGGTTCCAACGTCACAAAATGTGGCAGATGACGCCACTAGAAATTTTCCTTCCACCTTTGATGTAAGTCATCGCTGGTTTCAAGGACCTGAATTCCTCAGGAAAAGTCCTGATTTATGGCCCAAACAAGTGGACACCATAAAAAGCTTAGAAACAGGTGAAGAAAAATCGCCAAAGGGCATAAATGCATTAAGAAAGCAAGAACCGTTAAGTCTACCCGACTACGGCCGATTTAGCAGCTTTAAGAAATTCCTTGGGGCAACTACACGCACCTTACAAGCGGTAGAAAAATTCAAGAGTTTAAGAAAGTCGGTTAAAGGACCCGACGACGCAGCCGAAAAGTCGGTTATATGTTCCAACAAAGTTTTAGCAAAGTCGGTTAAAGGACCCGATGGCGCGTTGGACATAGCGCTCTTGAAAAAAGCGGAATTATTAATTTGGAAGTTCGTTCAAGACGAGTGTTTTTATTCGGAAATAAAATGCTTGAAAGCAGGCAAAAGTGTTGAAAGAAGTTCACGCTTAAGTAAATTATCTATGGAAATAGGAGAAGATAACTTACTCCGTTTAAATGGACGTTTACCTTTCAAGTCCAATTTGACCGAGGAAAGTAGAAAACCTGTCATATTGGACGGTAAACACGAAATCGTTAAAATGATGATTAGAGAAGTTCATCATCATTTTGGACATGCCAATCACCAGACGGTGATGAATGAGGTGAACCAGAAATTTTATGTCTTGAACTTACGTAATGTAGTACGAAGTGTGTCACATCATTGTCAGTGGTGCAGGACATACAGGTCAAAACCGCAGAACGTGCCACAAGGAAATATTCCTCTGGAGAGAATAGCTCATCATGAACCACCTTTTACATGCTCAGCTGTGGATTGTTTCGGTCCTATGAGTGTAACTATAGGAAGGCGACACGAAAAACGTTGGGGTGTTTTATTCACGTGTCTGACTACCAGAGCAGTACATCTGGAATTAGCAGCCTCGTTGACACCAGCGTCAATGATAATGGCGTTGAGGCGATTTATCGCCAGAAGAGGAAAACCAGCCGTTGTATACAGCGATAACGGGACAAATTTCAAAGCTGCGAATAAAGAATTATTGAAAGCATGCGAAGAATGCCATGAGAGCATGAAAAATGAGTCATTTAAGAAATATATTAAATGGAAATTTATACCTCCGGGAGCACCGCACATGGGTGGCGCCTGGGAGAGGTTAGTAAGATCGATTAAAATTGCGTTGACCGCTACGCTCAGAGAAAGGAGCCCACGAGAGGAGGTTCTACATACGCTACTTTTAGAAGCAGAGCATACAGTAAATTCCAGGCCTCTGGTAACATTCAGTATGGATAGTCCTGAAGAGGGATTGACACCCAATCATTTTCTTCTGGGACGCTCATGTGGTGATCGACCACCTGGATTATTTCGACGAAGCCGAGACTCGGCCCAGTATGAGCAGAGGGGTGAAGAATCCTACAGTTGGGGGTCCACCACATATGCCACCCTCGCTGCATCCGCCAGCCGGTCCTCTCCGGCGGCAACGACCAATCCGTCCGGGCTTCCACAGGACGATGGCCAACGGCCATCTACCAGTTATGCCCATATGGTAGCTGCACCAGCAGTACCACGACCACCTTCGGCGGCAGTGCCAACTGAGAAGCCTGCCGACCAAGATAAGACCCGCTACCCGCCCATAGTGGCAGAATGCCTACCAGATTGGACGAGGCATTTTAAGGAGCTCAATAGAATGTTGGGCCACCCCTTAAATGCCCGTCCATTTGGGAAAGGCGTGAGATTCACCCCGCAAAGTGCAAATGAATTTAGGACAGTCCAACGCTACATGATTGAGCTGACTAAGGAAGTACCAACACTGTCGTGGTATTGCTATACCCCGGAGGAGGACAAGCCCACTAAAGTGGGCATCCGGGGTCTACCAATGGGCACGGACACCAAAGACATAGAGGAGGCTATTAGGGCAAAAGGCTTCCCCGTCAAATATGTCAAAGCTATCCCACCGCGTAGAAGCAGACCTGGCTGCATATACTTTGCCCAGTTTGACCACCTGAGCCTGGAGCAGCTCCAAGAATTCTACAAAATCGACGAACTCCTCTTTATGAGAGGAGTAGTCATCGAGGCCTGGCAAAGGAAAGTAGGACCGGCTCAATGCCACCGCTGCCAGGCCTTAGGCCATGCATCCGCAAACTGCTTCAGGCCAGTGAGATGCGTGCGCTGTGCCGGGAGCACATTGCAAGCCTTTGCCCTCGGGGTAGAGAGGAACAACCTACATGTGCCAACTGTGGTAAAAACCACACGGCAAACGATCGCCGCTGTCCAGTCCTGAGGAGGACTGCAAGGAATCAGGGGATAACCTTGCCGGGGTTACTCCCGGAGGCCCCCAAAAAGACCCCCCAGAGTCGCCCGAAGGCTGTAACCATTCAGCAAGACGGGTGGGCTACCATCACTGGGAAGGGTAGGCAACCAGAACCCCCCCCCCCCACCCGTAACACCTAAAGAAACGGTGGAACCCGCGGAGATAAGGGCAACCACCGGGGCGACTCTACAGCCCCCCGCCAATCCTGCCACAGAACGGCAACCCTCCAAGAAGAGGAGGCGGGAGAGGAACAGGAAGAAGTCGCAGCCTCCTCAGGCTGTAACCTCTACCCCGACACCAACTGCACCAGTAGCCTCTCAGGCGCAGGTTACTAGGGAGAGAACCAGGAGCATGGGTGGAGTGCCAGAAAGGGCTGAACACAGAGCCCGCTCTACTGGAAGAGCGCGCCCCACCCAAATGCACAGTGAGCAAACCCAGGACACCCAATACCCGAGACAATTGCCAACGCCTTCCTACAGGAGAACACCCACCACCGGCCTCGAAACAGCAGACGCAATCCAGCGTCTGGTTGGTATTGCCATCGAGGTCGGCACGCAGGTCCTGGCAGATATCAGGACCGGGACAGACCCAATTACAGCCATCATGAAGGCGCTGGCAAACCTCCTAGCCCGCCACTACGGAGAAGAGTAACCTGCGCCTCCTATACTGGAACCCGGACGGTATACAGCAGAAGCTGCATGAACTCCGCACAGTTGCCCAGCAACAGGATCTGCACGTCATCTTGCTGAGAGAAACGAAGCTCAACCCAAGAACGCACATAAAGCTGCCCAATTACCACCTGTACAGAAGGGACGAGGTCACTGCTCAAGGGGCTGCCTATAGAGGGACGGCAGTTCTAGTGAGGAAGGACATCGTCCATCAGGAACTGGAATTACCATCATACCAGTCAATGCGTTCTACCGGCATAAAAATGGAGGCGGCGGGCGAGGAACTTAGGATCTACGCAGCATACCGCCCGCCAGGGACTCCATTTTGCCCCTCAGACATCCGGACAATAATGGAAGGCGACACGCCCACTATCGTCGCCGGGGACCTAAACGCCAAACACCCGGCGTGGGGGTCCAGAGTGATCACCCCGCCGGGTCGTGAACTTTACGATGATGCAGAAGACAACAACTATGACGTTTTAGGTCCCGAGGAGCCAACGCACATTCCGTCCAACTCACGGCAGTATCCGGATGTATTGGACATCGTGCTCTCCAGGAACATCAACTACCCACTAGTGGTAGAGGTGCTATACGACCTGAGCTCACAGCACCTCCCGATTTTGATAACCCTTGGCACAAAGGCGGTGACTACGCCGCCCAGAGCAACCAAGACACGTGTCGACTGGAGGCGCTATGCACAACACCTGCAAGCGAGACCTCCAGCACACATGCCTATAAGCACAGCGGACGACGTAGAGGCCGCTGCTACTAGAATAACTAAAAACATCCAAGAGGCCCTCAACGCGGCCTCTACGATCGTCCCGATAACAGCAAGGCGTGACGATCTGCCGCGTGAGATAAGCGTGCAGATCAAGCGCAAAAGAGCGCTGAGAAAGCTCTGGGCGCGTACTCGCTGCCCCAGAATAAAAACACAATTAAAAACCGTATCGGAGGAGCTGTCGGTGGCAGTCCAGGCCTACAGAGGGGAGACCTGGGAGCGGCGCATATGGAAGGCGGATGAGCATGATGCGTCGCTCTATAAACTGAACCGACAGCTGACAAAAACTAGACCTCCCGTTTGCCCACTAACCAACAGTGTGGGCGAACGTTGCTATGATGCCAAGGGCAGAGCGGATATCCTGGGAGAGCACTTCGAGGGGCAATTTATGCCGAACCCAGCGAGTGCGGAGTTCATGGAGCTTCATGCCAGGAAGGAAAGTCGCGTACAGGAATTCCTGTCGTCGCACGCGCCACCTCTTGCAGGAGAGTGGTTCATCTCCCCCGCTGAACTGCGGAGGACAGTAACCCGCCTGCAACCGAGGAAGGCGCCTGGGCACGATAGGATTACCAACGCTGCACTCCGACAGCTGCCCAATAAAGTCCTAGTAGAGATTGGTCGACTCTACAACGGGATATTGCGGACATCCCACTTCCCGGAGGAATGGAAAAAAGGCAAAATTATCGTCTTGCCGAAACCCAGGAAGGACAGGCGTAAAGCTTCCAGCTACAGGCCGATTACGCTATTACCACACATAGCTAAACTGTTCGAAAGATTGCTGCTAAGACGTCTCCGTCCGTGCATCCAACTTCGGGCGGAGCAGCACGGATTCAGGAGGGGTCACTCTACAGTCACACAGCTGACTAGAGTGCTGCACCTGCTTGCGGCAGAGTACAATCGCGGCCGCATATCGTTGGGCGTCTTTCTCGATATCGAGAAGGCGTTCGACCGGGTGTGGCACTCCGGATTATTATATAAACTACACGAGCAGACCAGTGTCCCCCCTGCTATGTTGCGGTTAATGGCGTCTTTCCTGGAAGACAGGAAGTTTTATGTCTGCATAGAGAACGCCGAGTCCGCAACAAAATCCATCAGAGCCGGCGTTCCACAGGGCAGCTGTTTGTCTCCAGTCCTGTACGCGGCTTATACTAACGATATACCTACATTGGCAGGTAGGTTGCAAGAATGGGAAGACGACGTTGAGCTGGCGCTATATGCGGACGATAGCGCCTATTTCACCTCGTCCAGAAGAGCCCATATAGCCACTGCCAAAATGCAGCGTCTGCTGGACCTGCTGCCACCATGGCTAAATGAGTGGAGGATGGTTGTCAACGTTGGTAAGACAACCGCTCTGCTCACTCGTCGCCTTAGGAACTTACCACCACCATTGACTCTCAATGGCCAGGAGATAGCGTATGAGAAGGCCGTGACTTACCTTGGGTGCCGGATCGACCGGGCGCTGCGCATGACTGCGCACGTCGACTTCGTCATCCGCAAAGCCAGATGTGCACGGGCGATGCTCCGTCCGGTCCTGGCATCCAAACTACCATTGAAGACAAAGATCCGGATATACAAGATGTATATCCGGACTATTACCACTTACGCTGCACCGGCCTGGTACGCGCTCCTGAGCACAACCTAGACTCGGCGACTACAGGCCCAGCAGAATCTGACATTAAGAACGATTGTCAGAGCAGGTCGTTACGTCCGGAACGACGTAATAGCAGCCGACTTAAAAGTCAAGAGCATCACCGACTTTGTGGCCCGGATGGCGCGCGGCTTGTTCGACCGTGCTGACAACGGGCCACACGAACATCTCAACGGCTTTGCGCCGTTGCACACTCGGCCACCGGACGGGCGACCTCTTCCAAGAGAACTCCTCTCTATATGTGATTAGAGAGTCGAGTAACAACCCACAATGCCGCTGAAAGGCCAACTTTGACTTTCAACCGGATAACCTCTCTTTTCCGTAGTAGGTTAACTACGGAAAAACTACTACCTACCATACCACATAACATCAAGCAGACAACCTCCTAATTTTCCATAGTCGGGTAAACGACTATGGAAAAATAATACCATACACGGATATTCCGGTTACAAAAAGAAGCCACCTACAATAATAGGTGAAGAAAAGGACTGCCCCATAGTAATGGGGCATGAGGATCGTCCGGGCAATGGGGTTTACCCCGAGGCCCGATACCTGTATTGCATCTCGGTGCAATCAGACGACAAACTGGGCTTGCAATTCGTTCGGGGAAATAGTTCAGAAATCAAACCAGCAGTCAATAAGAAGAAAGAAAAAGTAGGGAAGTGATAGGGAAAAGTGATTACTCTCTCACGGAACGGTTTCAAGATAATTGCTGTTTTATTCCCAAGTAATTCATCCCTCAAAGTTATACAGTCCACATCGAAGAATTAAGGCGTCGGGACCGGGACGACTTCGGAAGACCCGTAATCCCCGTCTGAACCTACTTGCTGAAAAAGAAGAGGTTATCGCCCTTGTGTGTTACTCCGTTGCGGAGATCACATACGTTGTTCCCGCACCCAACGTAGGCGTTTTAGGAGGCCGGATCGAGAGAAGCCTCGATTCCTCCCTTCTGTTTCTTAATCGAACGTCAAGTTCCGTTAAGTTCTTTTTCATATATATATATATATATATATATATATATATATATATATATATATATATAAATGCGGATTATGTGTTTTAAAAGAATGCATATTAGCGCATACATTGTAGAAATCATAGAACACAGGTAAGTTAATACAAAATATCCCATAAATTATTTATCATATGTGCATACCAACGGCAACAGTAATAAAACCAGTTGTTACTTCTTCCTTGCTTAAAGATTACATCCCACTCCAGGATGGTTACCGTTCTGTAACAGGACAATGGTTGCCAAGTTGCCAACCGAGAAACATTTTTAAGAAGTCTTTACAACGACGTTTGCTGTTCGAATCCCACCATTAGACTACTGTCGTTTATATGTATATATAACCAACAGTAGCCTAATGGTAGATTCAACGTAGGTATGCTAGGATTGCTTAATCCGAGCCATGGGATAGGATTATGCTATGGCTCGGAATAAGCAGACTTTGCTACCAATAATTATTGGTACGATAGTATGTAGGCACCATTGCACCGTTTACGCATAAAATTTGTACAGCAATATTAGCAAAGAGAAACTACATCAGTACAATAATATAATAATTATACCATAACAGTAACTCCTAATCCCAAAATAATCCTATATATATATATATATATATATATATATATATATATATATATATATATATATATATATATATATATATATATATATATATATATATATATATATATATATATAGCTCGAAGAACAAACTTCTGATGAGAAGGAAAGGTTCTCGAGTGGCAGACTCGTAACGAAATAGCGAAGCGGCTTCTTGGTAAGAGATACGAGAAGGACACGCAGTCCAGGCCCGTTCTTTTTGACATTCCTTGAGAAAGGTAGATATTTATAAAATACAGCAAATTATTTACATACTACAGCTACTGAATTACTCTGAAGCGATGAATAGCAATTCGAAGATAACATCAAAACCGTTCATAGCGCTGCCAAATTATTGCAATTATCGTAACAATTCATGTACGAAATCAGGCAAAGGAAGTCATTACATGTTGATATAATTACAGCGAATTTTATATTAATAAATATTTGTTTTCCGAATAAGTATATTTGACTAACTCGTTGTTTTAGGGGGCGTATCCCGGGTCGAACTAAAACAAGTCATTGGGTTCTTCTCTTATGAAATTTTTAGAAGGTGTTGGCGTCAGGAAGTTAGCGGTGTTTCATCGCGTTCCTCGAAACGCAGGTAAAGCTTCTACTTTTCTCTCCAGTCGTGTCGGATTACCGTCCCATCGGACTTCGTGAATGAGGAAATGCAGAAGACACCTGTGTTTGCGCTCATATTCGTACACTATAATCCCGTCTTTCGCAAATGGCTACTTTTCGTTGAGACTGACCGTCCAGATCGCATTCTCAATTTTAGGATATTAGATAGATTAATATATTTAACTTTTCATTACTTTTTGTACAAAACCTTAACGTTACGTCACTTTAACGTTAGAAATTTTCTTAGAATGTGCGGCCGGCCTAAGACTTTGCGTCAAGTCAAATAATAGCTAAAACGGACTATAAGATCACGCCACCACTACGTCATACATCAGGTTAGGATGTCCTACCTAAGTGATTAGGCGCATGAATAGCATTGGTATCTGTGCTAGCAGAGTTCAATGGCCGCCTGCTCAGGTATTAATATACTCCTGAGGTATTACATTATTCCTGACGACTCCATGGCGCAGTGGCTTAGCAATGAGTGGCTGCGCTGGGGGTCGCGGGTTCGAATCCCGCACGTATCAAGTATTTGTATGGCCTACAAACGGTTGTTCTGGGTCTGGATGTTTGTCCTTGTGCAATTTATGTTTGTAAACAGCCCCTACGATGCAAGAGAAAATCTTAGTGTAGGGGTAACATTTTTTAAATAATAAATAAATAAATAAAATGAAAATTCCTTGTGTGTGCGACTAAGCGGAGCATAGTTCAAGGTAAACAGCGACATGTAATTTAAATTATTAATAATTATTTTGAATATACAAAGACTTTGTTTGAATGCAATAATTATCTAACACTGTTTAATTAGTGCTTGCGCGATACCAAATAAGCTTATTTGTTGTCTGCAGTAGATTGATTCCCGGATTTAACGAGTTATACTCCTACTCCTATACTATACTATGCGCCTACAATTTCATCTTATTTATTATCTTCTTATTTATATGTACCTATCTTCGAAGAGTGGTGGCGTATTAGTCGGTATTCTTAGTTCGATTTCGCGTTGTGTATAATATTGTATTCTTGGGTTCGATGCTTGTATTTTTTCAAGAGTAAATTTATTAGCACGTGCACTGCAATCTCGTTTATACTTAAATACCAGAATGTAGAGAGCACTGCCTGTGTATTAACGGAAACGATTTACCTTTGTCGCAACGTATTTGTTTATAAGGTTCCTTTGTGATTGAAAACTGCACTATAGTCTTGCAAGCAGTTATCCGGAGGTTTCCCAGAATTTACGTACTTCCGAAACTATTTTCTAGCATGCATTATTTACAACATTTCCTTTGTGTTGACTATCCATACACCTTGATTGAATATGCAATCAATTTAACCTCAAAGCGCAAGTCTGTTAAAGACTCTTTGAGAACATTTGACTGTACCTTTTTTCCTTTTCTTTTATTGTAAACTTACTGTCTGTACTAACTGTCATTTGTAAATCGGTTTTAATGCTTCAGCTGATTTCATATACATTTGGAGAAACATTTCAACTCCTAAAGGTTTGAAATAAGGCATTGAATTAAAAAAATCACAATTTATTACTTGGAAAGTATTTTAGTTGAATATTTTTGTTTAACTCAACTCAACAGAAATGCAGAACGGTAGTACGAAAGTTCTAGTTTTGGTTTTTCTTTTGTCTGAACGCTGCAATTCCTTTTGCAGTAAATAGTAACAACCGGGGAACGTATTTTTTATGATCATACACGCGTGACGTACGTTAATTCTCTTTCAAATTATTTTGTTGCTTGTTTACAACTCTACAAATATATATCATGAAAATTTTATCATTATTTCATTAAAAACGGTCAAAAGTTCATACCCTACCATAAGCATCTCTCATTAATTACCTTATAGAGGGTTTTTCCATAGTTGCCACGCATGGTAGACGGGTTAACAACCGTATTTTTTTATTATTTTTAGTTGTTATCAGAAAGGTGCTGCTGCTTTCTCCTGTTCCAGTTTCCCTCTGCCACTCGTTACGGCACCTACTGTATGGTATGAGATAGTTAATATTCTTAAGGCATCAACACACAGCACTAGACGACAACAACGTTGTATTGTAATTATTTTCAGAACCCCAATAATACCGCTAAGGCTCTTAAGGTTTCTATTCTATTATCATATTATCATTATCATCATCATTATTACAGCCTATCAAAGTCCACTACTGACCTTGGGCCACCCTTAGATTGCTACGTTAGGGGTCATATACTTGTCAAACCGTTTATACATAGGTTAGCTATGGTACACTGCCTTAGTATTTAGAGGAGTAGCCGTAACGGCTTGATGGATTTCAACATAATATAATAATACGATATATTTCGTTAGATTCGCCTTAGTAATGGAAGTGACATAAAGTATAAGAATTCTCTCTTTTCAAAAAAAATTTTTACAAGTTCGGGTATTTTAATTATTGTTTTAGCCTCTAAGCTTGTTAATTGTAAAAATTATAAAGTAAATTTTTAATCTAAAAAATTTACCATGGACGTAATAAGACTATGTAATTCATTGGTAAGTTAATTTAATAAAAAACCTCGTAACGCTGCATCCATTTCAAAGACTGAAATTAATAAACTTTCATTCAAGTGAAAAGAACACACGCATGCAAGTGAAAAGGGCACTCGCAACTTCATAAAGAAGTTATGAAACGTTATAGAGAGCTCTTCAAATCAAAGAACGAACTTTCTTTAGTGCAGCGTAAATAAAGGCGTAATAGATAAAGGCAATCTTTGCTGCCTGAATATACGGCGGAATTTGCATTAGATATTTCACAATAAGATTATAAGGAAAAAAAAACAGTTCAAATTCAAAAACAGTAGTACTTGATTAAATAAAAGCTATTTAATCCACTGCGGGAAGAGCATAACTAGAAAGTTTTTTTATTTCAAAATTTTTAAAGGAAAATATGGTAGGTAGATGCTGTGGCTCGTAGACATATGACGTTTACGTGAAAATCCATTAAAGCCCACTGTTAAACATTAGCCTCCCCCATGGTTAAACTGTTAAACATGGTTAGTAGGACATCAACCCTTGGACTGCAGTAGCCACTTACCATCAGGTGGACTGTAAGCTCGTTTGTCACTTTAGTTTCACTTCAGCTCAACGTGGTGGAGCCGTGCTACAGCTATATTATAAGTGTAGCACGAATGGACCGCACCGGTCAGAGGAGAACCACGCTTTTACAGAATACTAGCGTAAAATTCCTGTGGTGACTGTAGAGTCACACTTTGTGCTCAGGGGACAATGCATTTAAATGTTGATTCTTAAACGATGATAGATATTGATGTCCATGGGCCACAGCACCCACTTACCATCAAGTCGACTGTGTGTTCGTTTGTCACTATTATTATTAAAAAATGTTGATTCACCAATAACAATACATATTTGCCTGTTGGTATATCACAACTGTAGACAAACAAGATCCTTGAGTTACAGCCTCGTACCGGTAAACGAAGTGTAGGGTGTACTCACTAGAAGTCGATGAATGAAGGCGTATGATGTCTATGTTGATGAATTCGGCGATGTAATGATGGAAATGATGATTAAACAATTATAAATTAAATAACATAACAAAATAAAACTAAAAGCCTCAAATTAATTTATGATAGATGTTAACAATTAATAAACTAAGATCCGCGTATTGAAACAAAATGATGTGTCTTACCTAGCTTCAAGAGGACCTCTTGCCCTCTCTCAATTGCACTGATCCCAGTTTCACTATTCCAAACACCACTACACTAGAAAAGACACACCACCGTCGATCTTTACCATCTTTAATAAAATGATGGATTTCCCTAAAGTAGCGCTTAATTCTATTAATTATTGTTAAACTTTACAAAATAGGTCCAAGTAAAACAATAAATTGCAGCTTTCGCTTACAGTTGAACGTAATTAGATGTAAATTGGCATTTCCCTTTCTCCGAAGATCCTATAACTACAATTAAAAATGATTAGCTTGATATTTAGATCTTAAAATTAGTCAATATAAAGACGCGGTAACTCAGGGGTAAAATTTACGAGAGGTAGGTACCTTTCGTAAATTTTACAAAACATCGACAGAAAACCTGCAAATCTGAGGAGTGAAATATGATCATTATGAGTAATTTTAGATTACTTTGTGATCATTTTACAAGTCGGCCCCGTTTTTAGACCCATTAAAAATTCCACGGATCATTGATCTATTCCTGAAAACTCACTTGAGCAACGTTGTATATGAGATTGGGAGGAAAATTAGAAGTCTACCTATACCTTAAATAACTACCCTATACCACAAATATTTTAATCGTAAATGCGTAACAATTAATATAATGAAGGTAACACAGAAATCGTTTATTGTACGTGGTAGATCCACGCTGCAGCTATATTATGGTTTTAGCACGAATGTGTCGGCACGACCGGGAAAGGACTACGCTCTCACAGAATACAATAATACTAGCGTAACTATAGCAGCTTAATGTGTTTCGTATGGTGAGTGTAGAGAACTGGAGAACCTTTTTTACAGAAAATGAGGCAAATTCATCCACAAGACAAGAAGTTCTCAAGGGTGACTCAGTTCTACATTTTGATTCTTCATCGAGGATAAATGTAGATTTCTATAGGCCACAGCATCCACTTACCATTAGATGGATTGTGTGCTCGTTTGTAAAAAAAGAAAAAAAGAAATATAACGATATTATACCATTTAAAAGATTGTGTTTGGGTTACGTGTGTAGTTAAAAGCACTTGAAAGAGGCTAGTTTTGTGACAATTTATGGACGTTTATTCGTCTATTGTATTCTATTTTACAGCATCAACTTGCCGCATACATCGCCCAACGCAGTACAATTTTTCATAGGCTATGACCTCAATGTTATTTCACGCTATAGAGTTAAAGCAAGTATCGCTGGCAATATTGCTGAGCTATATTTGTCAGTAAATTTTTCTACAAGATTCAATTTTTATAGCCCGTTTACGAACCTTTTATAAATCACCTTTTCTGATAGAAAATGTTTTGCATCAATATTAGTAATCAAAATAAAAATTATAAAGTTCAAAGAAGTTTGAAGCGGGACAAGAGCGAACCTTAACTAAACGAACAAGTTCGATTCCCGCCAGCGGCAATGAAATTTGTTATATCAATTTCATGTGCTGCTGTTTCAAGTTTTCTGTAGTAAAACAGAATATGGTGAGAAAACCTTCATGTCAAGATGTTAAAATATTTTAAGGCGATCTGAAGTTACGTTTGCTCCATGTACTTTTAAAAATAATTTTTATAATATTCAACAAAAGAGTTCCAGCGGGTCTGTTTTATTGATTTTATACTTATTGTATAGTTAACGTCCATTTAAATAACATACATATCCACCGTAGTAATTTGATAGTGTAACAATATTGCAATATTGTGCGCCGCTCCAGGCGACTCCGGAGAGCAATTAGCACTGTCGGGTGCTGTCTTCCATGTTTTTTTTTAATATTTTTCGTATTTTTTAGTTTCTTTATTACTATGTATCTATATTGTCGTTCTTTACTTTTCTCTTTCTCATACTACTCATATATTTAAATTTCTAAAAATATTTATCGGTTCTGATATTAATGAAACAAAAACATGTAATCAGAACCGTCAAATACCTTTTATTTATAGGTGGGCGATCAAATTATTTAATGGTTTATTATATCGTGTACAATAGTACGTTTAACTACTTATCATCTAGGTACCCTTTCGGAATAACAAAGAGTTCCCATTTCACTTTTTTTTATCAAGACCAGTAGGTTTTGAGGTATCCTTAAATAATGCGTATTTAATTGACTTCGAGAACATTAAGTCGGTAGCATTGAAGTCGGTTGTACAATTTTTATAACATTACCGACACATTACTTTTACAATATGTATATATATACGATTACATTACCACTTGTTTCTAGACAACTTCAACAATGGCGTTGATGTAGCTTCTCCTCATGGTCGTAATTGAACACGCAATAAGAGCACCTAAGAGTAGTGAAGATCGTTCTGAAATTATCATCTATTAAATTGTGTTTATTTATCATTAGTGAATTATGATTGAGACCCGTGTAGTGGCGGGTAAGAATACCCACTGCCCCATATGTTACCGTTGTTGTCATAAGAGGCGACAGAGGGAAACTGAGGCAGAAGATGGGCTACGGCATCTTTCTGAAAACAGCAAAAAGCAAAAAATTAAAAAAAAAATTGCGGTCGCCAACCACTCGCGAAGCGTGGCAATGGTCCCCAGTTCGCGGCAGCTCCAAGCAGAGGGTGCTAAGAATCTCCGGTGGAGGTTCGGGTGCCACCTAAGACGACTCCACCTGGTAACATACAGCGGACGTACCCTGAGAACTGCGTGAAGGTTCTGGTAGCTGAAAGAAGAGATAGACAAGTTACGCTGGGTTATTATAGGATTATATGATGTCCAAAGAGAGGGAGAAGACACGGTAATCCTTGAAACCGGACAAAATCCAGTGACTGATTTTGTCTCGCCACGTCATATATCATCATGGACCTAAACTCGATTCTTTGACGACTTGACCACAAAACGTTGAATTTACTCAACTTCACAAAAACTTAATTAGATTGGGTTATACATAAACCCTCAGAAAAAAAATCTCTAAATGAGAGTTAAAACCGTAATTAAATCGGTTACGTGGTTTATAAATAAGCGAAGAAACGGAAATGAGGAGAGACGCATAGAGCGACTTTTTTTACTATTAAGAAATAAGTCAAAAAGGTAAGATGACAGCCGACATTGATCCTCCTTCAGTGAAGTACTAAGTATCAGACCTATATGTCATCACTGGCAATACGCACTTATTTTCAAGTTTTGAGGTATACGTGATAAAAATACTGAGACATAATTTAGAGACCATATTTCTTGTATCAAAAAAAATTACCTTCCATTTGAATTTGTATTTAAGCAAGACTGATAAATGTATTAAACAGTACAGCTTTAATTGCTATCTAACCGCAAAAGTCCAAGCGCAATACCTAAAAGATATAAATTTTTACATCCTTGCTCTGATTTCTAATGTAGATTAGGCAGAAACGGGCGGACATATTCGATGCTTTTCACTGTTTAATTATTGTTCGAATTAAAACGAGAAATAAACGTAAATTAAGCCTTTCAAATTTGCAACGTATCATAAATATTGTTAGTTATTTAATCAGTAAATTTGAAATACATTTGCTGATGATGGCATTATCGATTGTGACAGTTACTAGTAGTGAACTTGTGGTGACGGTATTATAGTCCCTCGATCCCTCCCTCCCAGTATTATTGAGCACCTCTACTAGTTAATAAAAATTATTATATTAAAATGAATTTCGGTAAAATTAAAACTTCATCAGTGGTACCTACGCTGCACCTATGATATGGATGCGGATTGATGAGGTAGGGACGACTCTTACTGTAATACCATCATATTGCTGTTGTGTTTCGTATGGTAAATATGTAGAACTGTGTGTTACGAGGTTGCTACTCGAGAACCATTCTTCCCAATTATTCCCATCGGTTGTCGTTTCTTCACGCTACATGTTTCTCATGAAGAAAAGTACAATACCTAATATACCGCTATACAGCTGAAAGATGATGTATAAATCGTGTGGTTTTATCTCCAATTACTATCATATACGCTGTGTTAAGCAATATCGGTACAGTACATCACTTTAGTAGTAATTAAATATTGCTGCAATATCACAGCATCGCTCACGGCCTCAGAGACCCGAGGGGGCAATTAGCATGGAAGAGTTCGGTTATTTAATTTCGATATTCGAAGTTTCAATTTTTAAATTCAGTGCTTTTATTTACGAATATAGATATAAAAATATAAAGCAGATTAATAGGATTATGTTGAATTCATTTTTACGTAGCCGGTTTATAGTCGATATTGACTTGTTGTTATATGTACCTATTGGTAGGATCTTGGTTCATTTCTTTGATGACAATATTTTTGCAAGCACCCTGGTTGGTGGATGTGTGATGTTAAGTATGACACGTACTTAGCTTAAAGGTTTAGTAGTGATTCCCAACAACCGATCCCCACGTCCATATTATATTTATTGTTGTGACAGACTAATCATTTCATAACTCCCTTAGAAATGCGAAAGCCTCTTCGTGCCCAACTGTAGTATAAAAGTTATAACTTTACTTCTTTACTAGTGTAGGAGCATGCTAAGAAGTTTTAGATCTCGTTAAAGCTAAGTAAAATTTGCTGATCATGGGTAGAGTAACCAGCTTCTTGGTAGTTTTTAGTATGACTAATGGAGTTTAATTACTAAAAGTTTAAGTATTAATTACTTCTTAGTTATCAACATATCATGCATTCGAACCAAGCTGTTTATCTCATCGTTCATAAGGGAAGGCAAAGGAGTAGTACAATTTGTCGAAGTTTATTTTACCATCTTCCAAACTACAAGGTATGTAGATATCTTCAAGCCCGAAGAAAATTAGTAATAACATAACTAAGCCAATTTATTTTAGTATCTTCGGTAAAATCACCACCAAATCAAGTGATATATTATAGTCCAATACTCACTTATACCTTAAGGTTACCGTGCTGTGGTGGTATAAATATATCCACAATTCCATATCGTCCCGTGAGCGTCGTAAGTGGCGACAGAGGGAAACAAGCGAGGAGATGGGCAGCAGCATCTTCCTAATGACAACTAAAAAATTAAAATCTGCGTTTCAAACGAGAAAAGACGAGGTCAATGTTCTGTAGTGGAATTTTGGAAGATCATCGAAACGGTGATCTCAAGTCAATCAAGTCAATCCTATTTCGCCCCGTTTGTGTCGTAATAGGCGACTATAGGAAATGCCGGTACAACTCGATAGATGGCGGTATAACCATCTCGTTTACATAAGACGGAAAATACTCAAGCTAGTGGCCAGGTTCCAGATGTCTGGTACAATCATCAATCCGCCAGCCAATTGTGATAATTAAGGCAAATCTTCCCTAAACATGAATTGGGCTTAAGACCGATTTTTGGACACGGTGAGCAGTTTCTACGGAGACTAGCCATCTGCGCAGGACAGGTTTGCAGATGTACTCTCTGTTATCTCACTCTCATATTCCGATGGGACGGTAAGCCGCCAAGAACAAATATTGAGTGTAGAGAATCAGAGTCCCTTTTAACTGAAAACGATGCATTCTATCTTAGTCCTCAGTGTTAACAACGCATAATAATATATATAATATATAATATATAATCGATCGAATTATAATCGAGGATAGGTGTAGACGTCTATTTGTCACCCGTATTCTGTAAAAAGATTCTCCTGTAATTAAATAAGTTATACTTCAGGGTTATATAGCATTTATAAACGTTATCTCCACACTAGGATTTTCTCCTGTATCGTGGGCAGTTTACATTCATAAATTTCACAAGGACAAACATCTAAACCTGAAACAATTATTTTTATGCCATAAAAATACTTGTTCCATACGTGATTCGAACTCGCGGCCCTTATAGCTGAAAGTCATTGTTAAGCAAATGCTCCAAGGGACCCTTAGTGAATGTAGTTTTAAGAAGTAACTACTTAGAGACATTGTAGTTGTTACATTAAGTTTGTGACTTTCCTTCGTCCATTTCTTTGAAGACGGCTTTAACTTATCAATGAAAGGTTAATTTTATCAAGGGTGAACGAGCCAAAAATATTACTGATGTTAAGTGGTTACTTTGGTCCGTAGACCCCTACATCCAACGTTTACATGGAATTAAAATGCAGACTCGTTTGTAGTAAGGCTCTCAGTTTCCTCACTCGCTATACTAAACACGGCAGCTTAATACTTCTAACCTAGATCTAATAACAGTTTTAAGAAGCTTATCTCATTTTGGTTTAAAAAAATAAACTTAATAAAATGTACTTGTGTTAATACTCTTTTACGACGTATAATTCTCCTTTCATTTAATATTTTCCATAATTAAGTTAAGTGCAGTCCCGGTTATGAACTGTTACAACAAAACGTGACGTTTTTTTTAATATCGTACTAAATTCCCCATTACGTCCATAAAGATTTTTCACTTGAATATCATGCCTAAAAATAAACCATTACGATAAAATAAACTGGCTGAATACAAAAAGGATTGAATGTAAAAGATTGTATTCCTAAATGTATCATGTAAAAACATGAGCACTTACCACAATGTGCATCGTGAAATGTATCCAATGTATTATTTATGTATCGCAGCCCGGATACGCCTTTAGGAACCGATTTTTTTGTAAAAAAAATTTAAACTAAACAGTGCCCCAGTAATTTAAAAATGAACAACGCTGAAGAGTATATGAAAATGATACTAAAAAATAACTTTTAATAAAAAGTGAATGCCGACTTTCGAAGTCGGTGTCAAGACAATGTATAAAAGAATTAAGGCCTCGACTTGATGGTATGAAGTTATTTAATTCTATAGGTTACTTGAAGTTTTTCTTTTTTTTATAGAATCAGGTAAGTAAAATCTTCGGAATAGACTTGTATCTAAATTTACACTCGATTAAAAATCAGTATGCAGATGCGTCGCCACCCCTAAGAATAAAGATGGAAAGTTTCATATTCAGTACAATATGTATCCGATTCTCTACACTCACCATACGAAACACAGTTATAACAAGCTGCTTTTTTACATTAGTATTCTGTGAGTGCATTTTCCCAGGTCAAGCTGATCCATTCAGGCTACAACCATTATCGAGTATTTTTTACGCTTTTGACTGGAATAAGGAATATAACAGACGAAATATATAATTCCTCAAACATACAGGTTTTCTTACGATGTTGTCCCTCACCGCCAAAAACGTACAAATCAGAACTTAAAACTGCAATTAACAATTTCATTGTTGCCGGCGGGGATTGAACTTAAATTACTCGCCTATCGTGAGATTATGGCAAGCGCTTAGTTCCTGAGCTACCACAGTTTATTAATGTAACGTATTAAAGGTTAGTTGTTATGTGATTATTGTTACAGTGGTTAGTTACTTGAAAATAAATCAGTATGTCGACTACATATGCCTTTTGCTCCAATTAATTGTTTCATAATCAGTCAATATGCATAATATAGTATTAATCGTGTCATGGCGGTAATGGTGTAGTGACCTACGACTATATCATATAGTCCCGTTGGTGTGGTAAGAGGCCATAGTGTGGTACTAAAATAGAAGATGAGCAGCAACATCTTCCTGATAACAGCTGAATAAAAAAAACTATGGTTACTAACCCACCTACCAAGTGTGGCAACTTTGGAAAAACCCCCTGATGAGGCAATCTATGGGAGAGGACTATATTCAGCAGTGAACTTTTATAGGCTGTAATAAATAGTAATAGATAGATTCTGTGAGAGCGTGGTCCTTCCCGTTCGATCCGACCTAATAGTGCTGCAACTATAATAGTAGCTTGGCTTTATTTCATTTAATAACTTATATATGTAACTTTTAGGTTAAGCAAAAATGCAGTAGTAACCTGACATGCAAATAGTTGCGACAAGCTCCCACAGTATGTAATCTTTCAATTTTGATTTTCACTGACTTACACTTAACCGAATCCGTTGGTAATGTTACGAGCTTAGGATTCGTAACAATAAAAATTGCTGTGTGTTACTTTCTTATCAGTTGCTATACGCGCTGTGCAGAACTATAAGTAAATAAGTAATTTTCAGTAGTTCACATTACAGGACGCCTTTTTTATAGGATAAGGTGACAAACGAGTACACATTCCACCTGATGGTAAGTGGTTGCTGTGGCCAATAGACATCTACATCTATCCTCGATTACGAATCAAAATGCAGATGCGTTGTCACCCGTGAGGACTTGGATGGAATGTCTCGTTTCCAGTAAAAAGGATCTATGGTTATCTACACTCGCCATACAAAACACAGCAGCATTAAGCTACTATTTGACGCTGGTATTCTGTGAGGGCGTGGTCCTTCCCCGGTCGAGCCAACCCATTCGTGCTACAACTACACTACTAATATAACTGCAGCATGGCTCTACCAAGTAAATAATGAATATGCCTATCGCATAAATCATTTATGGAATTACTAAGCCATGCTTAAACTACTTCAACTAAGTGTGAACACCAGGATTAGCATTACTATGAAATGCAATCGATGTATATCTACTTTGTTGCTCACTAAAACCACAACGAAAGTCCTGATGAATTATCATCATAATCTTTACAGCCTATCAAAGTCCACTACTGTATTACATTATTTTGAACTTCCATCCATCCATCCATTCTTAACAGCTTAAAAACTCTGCTGCTGAACATAGGCCTCCCCATAGAATGTCTCAAAGGCATTGATGTGCCATAGTGTCTTGCTAGTGGAGACTCGCTCGTTTACGTTTTTAGCAGTGATGAAACTATGTAGAAGACAGTGTCCTCGGAATTAATATGGACCAGGGGAACTGGCTACCGGACCAACCAATTGAATGATACTGCCTTTATATTTGTAAAATAATATATAATTAGATTGTATTTTTGTAATTCACATTAACATGTCACATATTTATTTTTATAAGTTTAAGAAAATAAATGTATTCATTTATTTTTTACATTTTTTTTTTCACTGGGAGGTGTAGTGTAGCCCCCACCACAGTTTATATTAGTATTAAGGTAGAATAAGTTTACAGTAGTGTAATCATAGCAAGAGAAACACGTCTCTCTCCTTCATTTAACACCTTTCCGACAGTACACACTACACTTACTATGAACCGGTTTTATAGAGCCATATGATCATCCTGTTCCCACTTTTTGACATGGTAGAGTCAAGCTGCAGCTATATTATGGTTGCAGCACGAATGTGTCGGCTTGACCGGGGTAGGACCACGCTCTCACAGAATACCAGCATAAAATAGCAGCTTAACAGTGCTGTGTTTCGTATGGTGAGTGTAGAGAACCGGAGACCCTTTTTACTCGAAACGAGGCATTCCATTTCAGTCCTCAGGGATGGCAACGCATCTGCATTTTGATTCTCAATTGAAGATAAATATAGATGTCTATGGGCCACAGCATCCACTTATCATAAGGTGGACTGTGTCCTCGTTTGTCACCCTTATTCTATATAAAAAAAAAAAAACTTCATCTAACTGATTCGTCCGGCTATGTTAATTAATAATCCGTTTTTATTGGAATAGATTAATATTGCTATTAATATTTGAAATTCGAACGGGTCATTCGTGCTACAGCCGTGGTACTGTACTGGACTGTGTGCTCGTTTGTCACCCTTATTTTAAAAGAAAAAAAAAACAAAGTAGTAACTATTTAAAATTCAGATTAAAAAGGTGTGAAGGATAGATTTTCGGTACGTTTTTTATAGAATTAAGAGTTAATAATGAACCCATAGTTCAGCTGATATTAATTAAATTGTGTGGATCACAGACACTCTTTTATTAAGAATCAAAATGCAGACTCGTCATTATCCATGAGCTAAGATGAAATGCGTCGTTACCAGTAAAAAGAGTATATCCTGTGCGAGTGAGATCCTCTCTTTTTACTGTCGGTCGGATGGACGTGACAATCGTTCAGCAGAGTCGTGGGACGTTGGGTATGCATGACAAACACGCTCTCGTATTACAGGCCTAAGGCCTAATTCGAGAACACATGGTGAGACGTGCGGCGTAGTGGTGCATGGACTAAGCAGCCATCACTCAACGCGCTGCTGTGAGAGCATGTTTAAAGGACGACGAATATTGCGCCTCGTCATCTTTCGAATATGGGCTTACAGCTCACTCACATTCTCTTACAGGCTTTTCACTGAGGCTAGTAGAAACTTCACAATGTCAAAATTTCTGTAACATATCGTGATAAAATAAAGATAAGAAATCAACTAAATTTATTTCCACAGCTAGCTTGATAGCAGACACCAAGGATATCTTGTTACGTCATCATATCATTGCTTCTTTAGGTCGTCAAAATGCACTTTGTTTCCTAAATTTACGTATGAGTAGTCTTAGAGATGACTACATATTTTTCCACTTGCTGTAGAGACTAAGATCGTGGGGTCCACGTACGACGACTAACTTCCTTAAGGAACTATATCCGTGACTTGTTGTCACCGCCAGTGATAAGAGGCTGGTGCTTTTCTCACTCAAATGTTAAGTACGGCCATTCACCAAGGAAACGCGACCAGCGATCTTACGCTTTACCGCGGGGAGAAGGGCTGTAACATATACATGGTTAACTTCAATATATGAAAGTTTCTCTAATAGAAAATGGCCTGAATTCTTTTAATATTTTGAAGTTTGAATCTTAGCTCGCATTTCTCTTTGAATATAGGCAGACATATGCCTCTAAATCAGTACACGCTCTCCGCATGCAGCAAAACGTGGGGCGTAGCGGCAAGTTTGCTTATTTAATTTCTTATTTAAAAGGCCGGCAAAGCATCTGTAATTGCCCTGATGCTTCGTTGTTCATGGGCAACGGTGGTCATTGACCATCAGGTGATGAACGCTTCTTTGCCCTTTCTTCTATAAAAAAATCTCCAAATGTATATGGTACCCCACAGTATACAATCTTTTAAATATAAATAAATTCGTCAAAACCGGTTCACAATTGATGAAGACATTGCGGTACATACGTTATAATTAAAAATATGTTCGAACTTAGAATCTCCTCCTCTTGAAAGCTAAAAATAACGAACACTTAGTTTATATTAGGTAAGTCCAGTAAAGGAATATTCTCAAGAAACGAATACATTAGCCAGCTCACGACAAACGAACAAAGCGACTAACAGCCGGGTAATAGTTTCAAGAAACAATGGGTGCGTTTGGCAGAAAAAAGCGCTAGCAAGCGCTTGTAAGCAAAATGGCGATCGTAAGCGGTAAGCGCTGTCAAATCGTAAGTAGCTATTTTCCTCCAGGACACTATGTTAGTTTTAACCGGGGAACCTAACCTAGTTTAAACATATGTTTGTAAAGTATTCATAATAAAAACTTACCAATCATGAATTTTTAATAACATGTATACGTTTCTTCGTGTCATTATATTACTATAAAACTAAAATATTGCACGAAATAACTTATAAACTCTACTTCAAAACAAACAAATTAAATAAGCAAACAAATTAAATGGCGGATTGTGTCAGCGCTACTGTAGTAGCAATCGTGTCCTGGCTGAAAACTATTGCAGCTTGTAAGCGCTCGCTAGCGCTTTTTCTGCCAAACGCACCCAATTACTTAGTGCTCAGACTGCAGCCCGCATCTATTAATACTGTAGATTAGTATCTGCAGTCTTACGGTTCACACTCTAAACGACATTTAACAATATAGATGTAGGATGACGACGAGAGAAATTGTGGCAGCACGGGGGATAAGTGAACATTCAAAACTGTCATAGTACTTTTTCATAAAGCTAAACCAAATAAACGAAATTATAGTCCACCTGATGTTAAGTGGCTACAGCAGCCCATGGAGCAACTAAGCTACATACGCGTTGTCACTTATGAGTACTAAGAAGGTGTGCTTCACAACCTGTGATTATTCTATGTGCCTATACCGATCCCTCTCCCCTCCGAGTTCTGCTATTTAGTGGCAAAAATAAGGAACGACAACGTTACTATTATATTATATCTACAATTTATAATTAATAACTGTATAGTGTTATAAAAAGCAGAGAATGACCACACGTACTTCGATAGATGGTATTTACCATCTCGTTTTTGCTGGATGTGAAATCCTAGACTCAAGGCTGTAAACAGCAATAATGAACCAATAATTCGGTAATTACAGCAAGCTATTTCCATATGTCCAGCACGGGACTTTTTACGAGTTATTGTAGCGGTTTTGATAAACTATACAGGATGAACGTAGAACATGTTGTCACGGTGAGTATACGCATAAGAGTATTCTTCAAATTAAATAATCTTAATTATGTTACGTTTTAGACACGATGTCGCCGTATGTTGCAGGCGAATGGATCGAGTCCAATGAGGAAAAACTTATGGTTTTACTCATTGGACTACCGTTACAGAACTCCTGCGTCAAATAGTAGCGTAATGCTACCGTAATTCGTTTGGTAAGTGACAAGCCCCGAGGCTTACTATACTGGTAACGGTATATTGAATAGTAATGTAATACTAAGTAGTTACAAGGCATTCGCATTTTAATTTTTACCAAACGAGCCACAATAGCTCACTTATCAAGAAAGAAACAAGGCAATAAATGAAACTAATCAGATTTTTTTGATTTCTTTATATGTTTAGTCTGAAAGCCTAGGTGTGGTAATATCTATATTTAATTTAGGTATATTTAATTTATTCATGGTTGAAACTCAGCGCGTTAAGCATGAGTAATAATTAAATGACTATGGCTTCAATCAACTTTGTCGAATACGAAAGCCGTTTTTAAGTAATATCAGCGACAGTAGAGTGTAGGTGCGGCTCTAATGTCAGTTTATACTAAATATATGGTGCGGTTGCTTTTTTAAAAGGATAAACTGTAACTTTAGGGAGACAAATAATCTACTTGTGAGTTTGTTGCTGCTTCTTTTCACAAGGTCTCCTGTTACGTACTGTTAGACTCGTTGAAGCGATGACGTAGCTTTTGAGACTTTAAAAAAATGATTTGCTAAACCTAATTTTAATATAAATATTTGACTGTGACTTTAACATACTTTTGAAAACTGAAGAATACTTTTAAATACTTTTAAGAAACAAAGTAGACGAGATGTATTCCCGGAAAATTAATAAATATTGCAAGATATAGTGATACTAAATGCCTGGGGTTACTCTATCGAATACATTCATTACATTAATTTTATTCATTATCAAATCCGCACAGAAAATTTGCTGAGTATGAAAATTTGATGTGGTTACTAGTGGTAGTATTTGTAGTTTTGACGCAATTAAGCATATAGTCGTCATCATGAATATTCTATTTCCAGTTACCATTACAGAAAGACGCACGCAGACTCGCCGACTTCCAGCTTCCTGAAAAAGCCGGTTTCAAAAAAGGTTTTAGTACTATAAACCACATACATACCCTTCGGCAAATGTAGACACAGAAGTTCATGAGAAAGCCTTTCTTTCCGCCGAAATTTGGGCGATGCTGCAGTACATTCAGTGGTACCAAGTGGACTGTCAGTATATCCAAGTGTTGAAGTGTTTGTACAGTAGAGTTACGATGGCTCTCCAAGTACAGAACCAGAGTACGAAGCCTATCCAATGGCCGAGATGTGTAAGACAGGGTGAAGCTATATCCCCGAAACTCTTCCCCGCTGCGTTGGAAGTCGTTTTCAAGCTACTGGACTTGTAAGAATACGGTATAAATAACCCATATAGCAAAATTGCTGAATGACCAAAGCACTATGCTCAATGACCTCAATACTATCTCCCAGCGGATAAGTCTTAAGTTAAACATGGACAAAACAAAGATCATGTGTAACGTCCATGTCACGCCTATGCTGGTAGTTGTTAGGATCACTAAGCTCGAAGTTGTTGACGAGTATGTTTACCTGGGTCAAACAGTCCGACTAGGTAAGTCCAACTTCGACCGAGAGTTCAACCGACGGATTCGACTCGGCAAGGGAGCGTTCGGGAAATCGCGACACATATTCTCGTCAGTGCGTGTTGCCAGTGACGACTTATGGATCCGAGACGTAGTTCTTCACTGCTGGCCGTACGATGATGCTCAAGGTCACTCAGCGAGCTATGAAGGTACTTGTAAAGGGCTGTAATGATGATGATGCTAATGATTACAGCACATCACAAGTCCACTACTGAATATAAATCTCCGTCAAAGGAATAACAAAAAACACGGTCCCGCTGTCTTTGTGTTGACTTTTTAGCTTTCAACGCAAAAAATAAGCGTTTTTGGAAAACGCCAAAAACTAATTCCTTAAAATCAACGTTAAAATAAAATGTCAAAATTAAGTCTGATAACAAAAATTCATTGCTCTCATTGCAATATCTAAAACAATGCTGCCAATTAGTTATAATTTCTTAATTCAAAAAAGGCACGTCTCAAAAAACGTTACGTTGTCATAATTTCTTGCCTAATAATGGCAAAGTTAACTTCCATTGGTAAAGTTTCCACACTTGACTATACTGAAAATAACCACATCTTCTAAATCCGCCTTTACCTAAAGGGATAAAATGGCTCCGTGGCGCAGTGGCTTAGCAATGAGTTGCGGCGCTGAGGAATGCAGGTTTGAATCCCGCACGGAACAAGTATTTGTACGACCTATAAATAATTTTTATGGGTCTAGATGTTTGTCATTGGGAAGTTAATGTTTTTAAACTGATTCCACGACACATGAGAAAATTTTTGGTTTCAGTAAAACGAAATCTTTTTTCAGAATTTAGCGTACGTTCGAGATTGTCAGCTTCACCGATAAAAGAGTTCATAACGAGTACCGATGTACATAGCAATTTAAAGAATCTTCTACATTCCTACATGGTAGTAATTTAGCAAAATTAAGTTAAACTAACTAAGAGAAAACATAATTGATATTATAAATATCTAAAATAGAAATATCTTTACTATTTATTAAACTAGAACAATTTGACCATACAAAAATTGTCAAACAATAAGTAAATTTCAAATTTAATTTTAAATAAAAGAAAAATAATCTGAATTGAAGGTAAATTAAATGTTCTTATTTTAATTAGTAAATATATTTTATAATCAAAATATTATTAAATTAAAATTTTAAAAACAAGAAAACAAATAAATGATTTTTTAACTTGTATGTAATTAATAAACAATAAAGGAAATTTCATTTAACTATTTTTATATATTAATATTATTACTTATTACATTCATTTACTTTCTCTCACACCATCACATATTAACGCAATGTGATTCCCAAGACTATTTAATTATACTAATTATAGAAACAAAAGCAATAGATTCAAATTTGATTTTACAGTATGTGTACGAATTACGTATTCAATTAATAGAACAAATTACAGTCCAAATTTCGTTACAATTTGACGCAAATATTACACGTCATCTAGTAAATTGTGCAAACCAATTAAGTGAAGTAAATGTAACAAGAAATTAACAATGAACGTACGTGCATTTCATTTAGCAAATGCGATTCGGAATGAGACTGCATTATATGTAAAAGGACATTTTAATTATTGTGCTTTATGATTGTAACAATCTTGTTAATAACCCATATAAATCATATTTTTAGTGTAATTTGCTGTTTTAGTCGGCAATCATTAGTCGGTTAACAATACGAATAATAGGAGATTGCAAAAGCTTATTTATATAAGCGTCGGATATTTGTATATAGGTTAAAGTGTACGTTAAAGTGTAATTATTCGATTAAGAAAAATTTAAATAAAAAATTGAAATGCAAAGGTTGGATTATCCAATTTCATCAACTTTTTTCACCCTGACCTGTTTGCTATCACGATCTCTACTAGAGTTTTAAGTCTTCTTTTAGAAGCCCGTGGTCTGAATATATTTATGAATATAGCAAAATACATCCCAAATCTAGGCTTTTCTGTTGGTATTTATTTTATTATTATTCTGAATATAAATCCAGAATAATAATAAAATAAATCGAAAAAAAGGGACTCAGAGCAATAAAATATATGCAATAATGCAAATATTTAAATGCTCTGAGTTACCACTAAAAAAGAAAGACGGCTATATCAAGGGCTCCCATCCATCTGCAGAATATTCCATCGTAGAAACGATTTGCCGTAATGGATGCCATAAACGATTCAGTTTACCGTCAAGTTTGCAGCGCGCTTGAAGCGGCGCCCAATTTACAGTGCATCCATATAGATCACTCACATTCAAGTTCGCCGTCAAGTTTGCAAGATGCCGTACCAGTTGAAACCATGGCATCTCTCGCTTATTGCTCCAACTAACGTTATGCGTACCTGACCACTCATACACACGTTTAAGTTTACACGACGCTGCAAGCTTGATCAAGTCGACAGAAATTAAACTCAATTTTTGTTACAAGTGGACTTGATACACTGATAGCCGTACACCGTCAAGTTTACTGGACGCCCCTTCAAGCGCGCTGCAAACTTGACGGTAAACTGGATTGTGTATGGCATCCATAATCGCCACATTAGGGTGTAGGATTGACAGTTACAGAACAAGATGTTTATCAATTTGAAAGCCCGTTGCCGGTCTTAGTACTTTATCTAAAATATATGTGATTGCATACCGCCATCTGGCGGAGGCTATGGGGTGTCTCTGAGGCGATTGAGGCTTTAACTATTGTCACTTCTTACGAAATCCACGGGAAAATGTGGTGATGTATTCTCGTACTTCTCTAAACTAATTTTTACTATCGTATACAAAATACTTCATAAGTCTCTTCAATGAGTTCCTTTCTCAATTCAGTTTATAAAAATAATTTTTAAAAAAATTGAAAAAATTTAAACAATATTAATATTTGATTTACCTGTAACCCTGTACCACACTACCGCCGAAGACTAGGAAGTGTAATTTTATTATTCACCAGCAAGATTTAAATGAATATTCAAATCCTTGACTCTCAATTTTAGCCCGCATATCTCAAAAAATATATATTGTAAAATATAGTTTATTTAGTAACAGATTAAGTACCTACAGCAATTTGCTTACATACAACAATAGCATATTTTAAATGAAGTAAATAGTTACTAAAAAGGCACCCAACTCAGCATCGGCTTAGACGTTGATCTTCCGTGAGTGTCAATAAAAATTTAACAAAAATAAACGTTACAGTATTCATTACTATACAATGTTAAGTCAAATGCACGCAAACATTTTTACCATTACACATACACTACAAATAAAATGTAATAAAGGTAGCAATTAATTAAATAAAATTAAAAAAATGGAATAGAATGTAATACGAATAGAAATAGTAGTACGTAAGATACAGTGTATATTTTGCAATAATTTGACGAATAAATTGATAATAAACAAATTTAAACGAATCAGTTAAGAAATTCAACAACACACGTTGAAGCAGCGCGGTGGAGTTTTCCCTCCCAGAAATAAGAGGAGTACAATATTTGTCCTTGAGTCTCAGTGTTTAAATATAGGTATTTTTGTATCTGTAAAATAGGTCCAAGATATACTCGTAGGTGAAATTTCTAGCCCCAAATGTTGATATTGCTTCATATTAATCACCTTAATTCTGCTCCACGCCTGCGGAGTAGTGCCACCATGGAGGACGGAATTGAAAAGCTTCTGAAGTACCGGTATTCCACCCGCTTTCAGAAGCTCCGCTGTAATTCCATCCTCACCTGGGGCCCTGTCGTTTTTAAGGTGCTGGAGAGCCATTCTTATCTCGCTCAGACTGACGTCCGGGATATCATCGGAATAGTGTCGGATAAGACTTGCTCTTGGATCGTTACTCGCACTCGCGTGTGGCTCCAACGATGATGTGTACAGCTGCCCGTAGAACCTCTCAATCTCAATCAAAATCTCAGGTGTCCCGGAAACGATGCTGCCACACTCACTCTTCAGCTTTGACAGTTGGCTTTTTCTGGCAGACAGATCTCTGGCAAAGACTTTGGAGCCCTGGTTCCGCTCGATCGCTTCTTTAATACGAGCAGTATTAAAGTTGCGTAAGTCTCGCCGCATACATTTGGAGATCTGTCTGTTCAGTTCCCTGTATGCTGTCAAATCTGTTGACGATTTCAGCCTCATCTCCCGTCTAACAGCCATGAAATTAAGAGTGTGATCGGAGAGTTTTTGTGTTCTTTTGTGGTGGGTCTTGCAGAACTTTGCTCCGACCGCATGGACAGTTTCCACGAGCTTGTCATTCATATCGTCCACTGCATTGCAATCTTCTAGGCACTGAAAGCGGTTACGTAACTTGAGCTGAAAGGTTTCGGGATTCTAGATTAGAGTACGAGGGGAACGGAGCGTTGACTTCATTAGACCAGACCTCTCCAACTTAACATTCAGATTCAGTGTGCCTCTAACCATTCGGTGATCGCTGCCAGTTTTCACCCTTGCGATCACTGAGACATCACTGAACAGTTGGCGTCTGGTCGTCACAATGAAGTCAATCTCGTTTTTTGTCGAACCGTCGGGGCTCGACCAGGTCCACTTTCTGTGAGGCCGCTTCTGGAAGAAAGAGTTCATCATAAAAAGTCTTTCTTTCTCCATGAAGTCGGCCAGCTGCTGGCCCCTTGGGCTCCGTTGCCCTATCCCGAATTTCCCTACCCTCAGCTCACCGTTCTTTCTTGTGCCCAGTTTTGCGTTGAAGTCTCCCATCAACACCGTGTAGTGGGTTTTGGAGGAATGTATGGCTCTGGAAATATCCTCATACATTTCCTCCACCTCCTCATCGGGATGTTTCGACGTTGGCGCGTAAACCTGTATGACTTTCAGCGAATACAGTTTGGTGATTCTGAGTATAAGGTATGCAACCCTCGTCAATACACTCCCAATTTTTAAAACGTTGTTAACGAGAGACTTGTGGACGATAAATCCAACACCTCCTTGGGACAGATGGTCGCCCTCCCGGTGATAGAACAAGTTGCCGGATTCGAGAATCACCGTGTCCTCCCCCTCTCTTCGGACCTCGGATAATCCTATAGGATCTTCTCGTCAGTCCTCAGGGTGCGTGCGTTATATGATGCCAGGTCGAGTCATCGTAGGTGGCAACCGAACCTCCACCGGAGATTCTTAGCACCCCCTGCCCCGCCGTTACCATGGTCGCCACCGTAGCCAGGAATAGCGGGTCGCCGGGGACTGGGACCGTCTATTTGTGTAATTCTTCATGGGGGTATATTGTCATAGTTGCCACGCTTGGCAAGCGGGTTGGCAATCGCAGTTTTTTATTGTACAGTTGCTGTTATCAAGAAGATGCTGCTGCCCATCTCCTGCCTGTTTCCCTCTGTCGCCATTTACGACACCCACGGGAAGATATGGGGTAGTGGATATTCTTAACCGCCACTACACGGCTCTATATATATATATATATATATATATATATATATATATATATATATATATTATGGATACATTATTTTATTAAAATAATGACACCTAACTAGAAACATCGATAAAAGTAAAAAATGTTACTTTTGTACCCGGTCTCCCCTATATATTATGTGCAACGTAATTCCCAAAACTTTTTAGTTTTAGCAATTATAGAGAAACAAAAGCAATAGATTTGAATTTGATTTTACATTTTCTTATTCTAATTGCAATCAATTTTCGAAAATGATTTTCTTTGTAGATTTTAGACAATATAGAAACTTAACTAAAAATAATATTTACAATTAACACTAATTATACACAATATAAAAAAGAAACCGTAGCATAGAAAAACTAAAACTAAAAATTTAAATAGTCAAAAAGTCCTGCTCCCCGTGGTAATATAGTACCAAGAACGCTGGCTGCGTGGCCTCGCTGAATAGCTATACTCAGCCTTTGAGCGAGGAAAGGACCAGCCCTCTTATCACCAGCAGCGACTACCAGCCGTGGATACAGTTCCTTTAGGAACTTCACTGCACGTGGACCCCACGGACCGATAGTCTCTACAGCAAATGACACAAATATGTAGTCATTTTTCATAGACTCATATTTGCGCCATTTACTAAATTCGGCTGCCTGTTGTGATGCCATCCCGGCTCTTAAAGTGTTACCCTTGATCAGAGGCTCTCAAAGTGTCAACGCAAGTAGCATCCCACATTAGGGCTTTACATCTATCCCAAGGGACAAAAGTCATACCCTTTTTATTGGAAACGAGGCATTTCATCTTAGTCCTCACGAATGACGACCAATTTGCATATTAGTTCTTAATCGAGGATAAATGTAGATCTATGGGCTACAGAATCCACTAACCTTCAGGTGAACTGTGTGATCGTAATTCTATTCTAAAAATAAAATTAATCACCTTCGTTTGGTAGCCCCACGCTGCAGCTTTATTATGGTTATGGCAAGAATAGGACGAGTAAATGCAGGGAATAGAGTGAATGGAGCACGACACTCTATTGTGAAGAACCAGAATGTATCAAAAAAGGCACGTATGGTAATTCATAATGCTGTGTTAGTCCCTACTTTAATGTATGGTAGTGAAAGCTGGGTGTGGCAGAAGAAGCACGAAAGTAGGATAAATGCTGTAGAAATGCGGTCTTTAAGGAGTATGCTAGGGTTGAATCTGAATGACAGGCTGAGAAATTGCGTGATAAGAGATAAATGTGGTATGCAAGATGATTTTGTGACCAGGATTAAGAAAGGAATGCTTCGGTGGTTTGGTCACGTAGAAAGAATGAATGAGGAAAGAGTGACAAAGCAAATTTATATGGCAGATGTGAACGGCAGAGTCGGGTAGGGACGCCCTAGAAAAAAGTTTATCGACCAAATTGGCGCTATTTTGAAAATAGGCCACGTTAAAAGTACCCTTAACCGACGAGCATGCATGCGTAGATATATGGATGTAAAGGAGGCGAAAGAGTTATGTCAGGATCGTGTCAAATGGAAGTCCGTAGTCTCTGCCTATCCCTCTGGGTGACAGGCGTGAGTGTTGATGTTTATGTTATGTATAGGTCGGCTTGACCAGGGAAGGACAACGCTCTCACAGAATAACAGTATAAATCAGCAGTGTTATGCTGTGTTCAGTATTGTGAGTGTAGAGAAACGGAGACACCTTTTAACTGGTAACTAGGCATTCCATCTTAGCCATTCAAGATTCTTGATCCAGGATAGATGTAAATATCTATGGACCCGAGTAACAGTTAGGTGAACTATATGCTTGCTTGTCACCCTTATTCTAAAAATTATTTTATTTTGAAACACAAGCTATTAACTAAAACACACCACTTTGTTGCCGCATCCAAAGTGGCGAGTAGTTAAGCAATAGTTTCAACCGGCAATTACTTAGTTAGCTCAGACTTAAGACCACATCAATTAATATTGTGAATTACAGTCTAGCCTGCTGTTTCTAATCAATACATCATATATAAAAAGAAAATAGACAGGTGTCAACTATGTTTATTTTGTCTAAATATTTTAATAAAAATAACTATACATTTTAATTGTAAAATTTTAGTGCACAAAGGAAATTTTTATTGTTGTCATAGATTTAAATAGTATAACAGTGGTTTATATAATATCTGAAATTAACTACGAGACATAAAAATTTTTCAAGATTGTGACATAATATGCCAAATGTAACAAAACAATTCGCAACAAAGGATTTCTGAAATATTATATATTTGATTGACTGATGAAGAGCTATCGTATCGAAAAGCCACATAAGAGTTTGTCGGGATATTTTTCATATTTGCGCATGGGGATTTTGTTTTTGTTCCCACTACAGTACCTGTTCAGTATTTGAAAAGTTCTAGTCCGCGTATGATAACTTCAAGACACGGTTGCTAAGGCCGCCATCGTTTGTTCTAGCGACGCCATACGTCCGTGGATCTCTTACACTGCAGCTTCCAATTGCAGAACCGTCCTGTGACGCACCTACGTAACGACGCATGCGTCTTGTTACCAAGACAAGCAGCCTTCATATTTTGACTTTGACTTTTTTATATCTTCAGTGTAATTGTTAAGTTACTTTATTGTGTTTTTTTTAATTTGTTTTAAGTTATTCTTTTTTGTTATTGTATTTAACTGTTGTGAATGCAGTCCGTAACCCAATCTAGTGATGACACGGCAAACGCAACACTTATATGTACACAGTGCAACAAGTCATTCAAATCTTTAAAAGGCCTCAACATACACACTACAAAAACACACAGGAAATGTATTAGCCAAAACAGTTCACCTTTAGACATACACCCTTTTATTCCAAATACGCCTACTTTTGCAGCCAACTTTCCAACTCCTTTCCACACATATCTTAGCCATTTGAAAAATAGTATTCAGACAGTTAAAAGAATCCCTCGAGGAGCTCGAATAACCGTTGCTACACATTTGTCACAATTAATCCAGAAATGTTACATAAGCAATTGTACTCAAGACTGGCAGAACCTATTTTTATTTTCATACAGCACACTACATATAACAAAAACTGATAAACCAAATTTATCCTTGACACAAAAGATTAAAAATAATTGTACTGTCAGCTCCTCACCTTCTCCCGCACCTCTAATCAAACATGATGCCCCTCGTAATCGCAACAAATTAATCGAAAACAAAATCTGTGACGGAGATCTCAAAGGTGCCGCTCGCCTTTTGTTCTCAAACGAGGTACTTTCACCAGATACCCCTGACACCCTTCAGGCCTTACGGTCAAAACATCCTCTAGCTCCAGTAAACCCATATTTTTTCGACCGACCAACAGTAGGGCAAGCATGCCTTCAAATTCAAGACAAAGATGTAACTGATGCCATTTTATCTTTTAAACCAGGTTCGGCTGCAGGTTTGGATGGAATCTCACCGCAACATTTGAAAGATTTAACATCGCATTCTGTGGGTGATGCAGGTGAGCAACTTGTAAATTCGATCACTAAATTAATTAACTTTATGTATTCCGGTAATGTCAATCCAGAAATTGTTCCAATTCTTTTCGGCGCGAACCTCATTGCTCTCACCAAAAAGGACGGAGGGGTGAGACCAATTGCTGTTGGATCAACACTACGACGCCTGGCCTCCAAAATTGCTGTTCGACATATTTTACAGAAATTAAATTCGGAATTTGAACCCGTACAGTTAGGCTTCGGTGTAAAGGGAGGGTGTGAGGCAGCCGTCCATGCCCTACGTTCTTTCCTAACATATGGACATCCTGACGTGTTGCTCAAAATTGATGTCAAAAATGCTTTCAATTCGGTAAATAGGGGGACCCTACTGACTGAAATAAATCAACATATACCCGAAATATACAATTATCTTCTTCTCAGTTACGCTGACCCAACAAAATTGTTATATCGATCTAATGAATTATCCTCGGAAGTAGGTTGTCAACAAGGTGATCCCCTTGGACCAGCAATTTTTAGTTTGGCTATAAATCCCATAATCAAAAGTTTAAATTCTAAATTCAATATTTGGTATCTGGATGACGGAACCTTAGGAGGTGATATGGAAACTGTATTTTCTGACCTTTTTTCAATCAAAAATAAATTTGAAGCCATTGGTTTGGAGCTTAACTTTGGCAAATGCGAACTTTTTATAAATAACTGCAACTTAAATTTAAATGACGTAAAACACAAATTTAATACTTTGGCACCAAATATTAAAATAGTTAACAGTAATTCCCTTTACCTTTTAGGTTCTCCAATTTTTAACGAATCTATTTCTGAATATATTAATAATTCAATTGCTAAATTTCAAAATTCTGCTGACCGTCTCCTTGAAATTAGTCCACATTATGCACTTTGCATTTTAAAATCTTGTCTTTTTGTCCCGAAATTTACGTATGTGCTCCGTTGCTGCTCCTTTTGGAATCACCCAGACCTTTTGACACAAGTGGACAACTTAATCAAAATAAGTTTAGAATCGATTCTTAATATACACATGAACGAGCAATCTTGGACCCAAGCATCCCTACCCATCCGTTATGGTGGTTTAGGAATTCGCAAAATTTCCAGTGTCTCTTTACCAGCCTTCCTATCTTCTGTCCACAGTTCAGCAAATCTCATAAGTAAAATTTTAAGGGCATCCCCTTCAAACTTTGAGATTGCTGGCCTGGAAGAAGCTAGAAACGCTTTCTTAATTAAATGCCCTGGTCAAAATTTTCAATTTCCTCTAAATTCACAGAGGAGCTGGGACGACATAAACTGCAAATTGACTTATGACAATCTTTTGAGCTTTAGTACAGGTTCGGCGCGTGCTAGGCTTTTGGCCGTGGGTACGCATGAGGCCGGCTACTGGCTTCACGCGTATCCTTCGTCAAATACAGGAACATTTCTTGAGCCTGACACGCTCCGAATCGCAACCTGTCTACGGCTTGGGGTTCCGGTCTGCGCTCCTCATAAATGTCCGTGTGGCAGTGACGTCGACAAGCTAGGATATCACGGGCTATCATGCCAAAAAAGTGCAGGTCGCTTCTCGAGACATGCAGCACTTAACGATATCATACGCCGGTCTCTTGCCACCGTCAACGTGCCAAGTCTACTTGAGCCGTCTGGTATTGCAAGAGACGATGGCAAGAGACCGGACGGTATGAGTTTGATTCCATGGAGGATGGGCCGGGTGCTGGTATGGGATGCAACCTGTTCAGACACGCTGGCCCCTTCCCATCTACGTGGAACCAACAACAGAGCTGGTGCGGCTTGTGAAGCGGCAGAAAAGGCTAAAGTTTGCAAATACAGGGGTCTAGGCTCCGAATATATTTTTGTCCCTTTCGGTGTCGAGACCCTTGGTCCGTGGGGTCCTAGCGCTATAAGCCTTTTTAAGGAAATAGCAAAAAGGTTAATCGACGTCACAGGAGACCGAAGAGCTGGTAGTTACCTCGGACAAAGAATTAGTCTAGCTATTCAACGGGGAAACGCTGCCAGTATCTTCGGAACCTTGCCTAAAGGACCTCTTTTTTAATAATTTAATTTAGTTATTATAATATATATTTTTAAGGTTTTTAGTATTAGAAATAATTTTTATAAATTTATGGGTTAGATTTAATTTAAAGTATATTTAGGTTTTATTTTGATATGTTTATAAGTTGTGTGTACCATATAAATATGTTACCTTTTGTAAATTATAAACTAGTGTTTGACGTAACCTTATAGTAACATGCATACATCATATATATTGCCACAATATATAAATATAACGTAACATTAGTGTTATAAAAACTTTAGCCTTAAGAATTCGATGGCCACGCTGCAAGGTCGCTGGTTTAATCCCACGTAGAACAAGTATAGCCTATACGAGTAAATAATTTTTACGGCTCTTGATGCTTGTCCGTGTACAGATTATATATGAAAAACGTCAGTTAGCGTTTGGAATTAATCCCGGTTTAAGATAAGGTACTACGTACGACAATGAGATAAAAATCGTACGGTATGATACAAAAACTGAGCACAAGTTTAAGTTCCTTCATGGTCACAAAATATTTTTATAGAAAAATAAATGCGCCATTTACACAATGCAAGTTTATTGCCTGTTGCAAACAATTAAATCGAAGCAATAAATGACTCGCATGGTCTAAACAAAACGTAACATTCTTGAACTATTGGACAAGTGCCAGCTCCTTCCACTTGACCGTATCCAGCGAAGTGCGGCTCGAATCGTCGACGAGCGAGTGCTTTCCGTTCGGCTCGATTCACTGGCGCTGCGAAGAAATGTAACATCTCTTTGCATTTTCTTTCGAATATACCACGGGGAGTGTTCTGAGGAATTGTTCGGATTAATCCCAGCCACCAAATTTCATGAACCCACTACGCGGCAAACCTCCCGAAACCATCCACACCATCTGGATGCTTGGCGGTCCACCACTGTGCTTTTCACTAGGAGATTTCTTTCGCGTACGACCTCTCTTTGGAATAGTTTACCACCGGCGATTATTACGTACCGATACGACCTAGGGACCTTCAAGAAAAGAGCTTACTCCCTTTTAAAGGGATGGCCACGCACCTGCAATTCCCCTGGTGTTGCGATTGTTCATGGGCGGCGGTAGTCACTTAACATTAGGTGAGCCGTATGCTCGTTTGCCCCCTCTTCTATAAAAAAAGTTTCGATTCAATACGTTTGTTAATATAAACAGCACGTACATTAATTTATTATGCAATTCTTATATTTAGGATAGGATTTTCTTTTCAATTGCAAACATGAGTGCAAAATGTTTGTTGATCGCTGCTGCTCTTCTGAGATAATAAATATGATATAATATCGTAAAGAAAGGTGTTGGCTCAAAAAATGCATAGCAAGAAGGGAAGTTCCAGGCGGCTATAAATACAAAACGAAGATATTTTAATAAGATATTTTGTGTGACTAGAACCCTGTTTTATTATTTGTTAGATAAAGTTGGTACTTCTTCACAAAGCAAAATACAACAAGGTGTAATGTTATTACTTCTCGGACGAAACTAGAACCAGTACTCCACAGAATTAGAACTCTAAATTCCTGAGCAAATTTTGTAAGTGCAGCATTAAGTCCATCATGATTTTTATAATATATATTGTCAGTATCCCGTAAACACTCAGGACTTTGAAAAATCTCAGCGAACTTCATTAAATTCACAGAACCAAATAATAAAAATTTTGACTATTTTTTTTAAATAAATACTTGTCTTACAAAACTTTCAACACTGGTGTACAAAATTCGCCATTGCAAATACGAGCAACACTTAAAGCAATACGTCAGGAAATGGCACAAGCACGAACGAAGTTGTGTTTTATCACGTAAATAGACTTTTAGAGATAATTATGTTCTTCTAAGTTTATTTATATAAAGCTTAAATAACAGCGCCAAACGGCAGTAACTTTGTTTCGATTTAAAGGGTATAGAGAGCTGATATAATAAAAGGCTGAGAGGCATTCAGACTAAGTCTCAGAAGTGACAATTTTTTATATTATAAGGGTGAGAAACGAGCACACAATTCACCTAATGGCAAGTAGTTGCTGTTGCCCATAGACATCTACATTTATCCTCGACTGCGGATTAAAATGGAGATGCGTTATCACCATTGAGGACTGAGGGGAATGCCTCATTTCCAGTAAAAGGGGTAGTGCAGCTGTAGCCTTCTTTGTTTGAAGTTGGTTGCAGGTGTCCATGAGCCGCAAAAGTCACTTACCATCGGATGGACCTTAAGTCTGCTCATCAATAACTTTATAAAGAATGAACGAAACGTTGATATATTAACAAAGAAGATTAAAGCGAATTCAATTCAAATCCGCTATTTTTATCTCGGTCATACGTATCTCGGGAAAGAGTATTCAGACTTCCGTAATAATCTTACTAATAGAGCTATTCCGTGTTATATGAAAGAGATTATATCTTCCGGTACAACGGATCCGTGCCACAGTTCTATTTTAATGTTTGCACTTAACTCGCGTTGTAGTAGCTTAGGGGGATAAGCACTCGTCTAAAATTATACTCGTAAAGTTTGTGAGCCAGCGGTGTTGGATTTTTGCCTCACTATTGAAACTGTTAATTACAGTTTTACGTGTCAATTTATCACGTGCACGGCTGTAAAGAATAACATCGTAAGGAAACTTGCATGTTAAGAAACTCTAAATACGAAGTCCTTACATATCATAAGATAGGTGTTTTTGGTTTACGGTGAGGGAAGAGAATAGAATAGACTAGAATATAATGGAATATAATTGAATAGAATGGAATTGAATGGAATAGAATGGAGTAGAATGGAATATAATGGAACAGAACAGAATAGAATAGATTAGAAGAGAATAATAACAGAAACCTTAAATAAATATAATGGAAACCTTTGTATGCGAGTACTATAACTAATGTTTTTGGGAAATCTAACAAAATTTATGATTAATTTAAAATTTTATTTTCAAGCAATAACCACTTGTAAGAAACCCAAACTTCGTCACAAGAACAATGTAAAATTTTGTGATTATTTTTTCCAAATATATGATTATTACACACATAACGTTTGTTTAAATTTATGACATTTACCAAATCATTGTATTTTGGATATTTGTAATCTTCAATATAAAAAATTCCATTATTCGTCAACAATTTTAAAAATTGTTTTTCTGTTGAACCACCTTTGTATGCGATCACTTCGTCTTTGCACAAATTTCTAATATACCAATTTAATATGGGAATTATGATCTCTTGTTTGTAGGCACATTTTAATTCTTCGGTCACATCAAAATATGTAATGCCGTGCGCGTGTGTTTCACAATAACGAACAGTTTTTTTGTCTTTTGGCGACAAATAATTGAAAGAATAACTTGGCCGAAACAAATAATGTTCGATAAACGCATCATTTTTATTAGATAGTTTTATGTCTATAATAGCCATTTCTCTACATTGAAAATGTTTATGAAGATATGTAATGTAAAATCCGTCCATGTCGATAATTTATTTTATTTATTTATTTACACTTTATTGCACCATAAAAAGGTTACAAAGGGCGGACTTAATGCCATTAGGCATTCTCTCCCAGTCAACCCGGGACGTGTGGAAATTATGTGATAGGTGACAAAATAAAATGTACAACAGAGTAAATCAAGGAAAAAACTACTGATAAACTTAAAAACAAACTAATATTATATATACAAATGCAATAAACTTATATACTCCAAAATATAATACAGGTAATATATAATATATACATACATATTCATAGATACATAAATATATACATATTTTAAATACAAATAGATATATAATATAAACCTATAAATAAAATAACAACAAAGGTAACCAAAATTAACCATATTAACTATCATCTAATATTTTCATAAAATGCTTATGTACCAATCTTTTAAAGGCAGTCTTATTAGAAGTTTTTCTGACGTCATCGGGCAAGGAGTTCCAGAGCTGTGCAGCCTGAATTGTGAAGGATTTACCAATAAAATTAGTAGAATGTAGAGGGATACTTAGTTTATTATTAAATGAGGAACGCAGAGTTCTATCATGCGTTAGGGAAATATATTGAAATTTCTCCTTGAGATAAGAAGGAGTGGATGGATCATTTAAGATAGAGAAGAGAACAAGCAAAATTCTAGAGTCACGCCTCTGTTTAATAGTGAGCCATTTTAGGCGAGAGCGATAGTGAGAAATATGATCAAATTTACGGAGATTGAAAATGTATCTGACGCAGTTGTTGAGAAGGCGCTCTAGCTTGTTGAGAAGATTTTGGTTTAAATCCGCGTAACACACGTCTGCATAATCAATGATTGGTTGTATAAGTAACTGTATAAGCATAATTTTAGTCTTAAAGGGGAGAAAATTTTTCAATCGATAAAGAGAACGTAAAGAACCAGAGACTTTACGACATGTTTCGGAGATATGAACCCCCCAGGACAGAGTACTATCAATATGGAGACCAAGATTTTTAACTGAGTGAGAGAACGGTATCAGACGATCATTATAATAGACGGGAGGTAGACTAGCGGCATCTATTTTAGCAAGCATCCTTGAGCTACCCACAATCATCGCTTGGCATTTCGTAGGGTTGAGAGACACTCCAAAACGCATAGACCAATCACAGACTGACTTGAGATTTGAATTCAATTTGTTAATCGCATAATGTATGTCAGAAATGTCAGACTGAACATAAATTTGTAGGTCATCAGCATACAGATGGTACGAACAATCAATATTAGATGTGATGGAATTAATAAAAATAGAGAAGATTAATGGAGAAAGTATACCGCCTTGCGGTACGCCAGAAATCAGGTCAACCCACTGTGAAGTCATTTGCTCCACGTGGACAGACTGTTGACGTCCGCGAAGATAAGATGAGAACCATTCCAGGACTGACGGTGCAAACCTATAATGAGAAAGGATAGCAAGAAGGATATCATGGTCAACTGTGTTAAAAGCATTAGAAAAGTCAACGAGCACCACAACTGTAACTTTCTTATTTTCTATTCCTTCTCTAATGTCTTCAGTTATTTTAAGTAAGGCAGTTGTAGTGCTGTGACCAGGACGAAAGCCGGACTGAAAAGTACTCAGCAGGTTATGTTTATATATGAAATTGGAAATTTGCTTGTGAACACAGGCTTCCAAAACTTTAGATAGGAAAGGTAAAACTGATATGGGACGGAAGTGATTAGGAAGTGTGGGATTGGATACTTTAGGAAGGGGTCTAACGAAAGCATTTTTCCACTGACTCGGAAACTGACCCGAGTCAAGCGAAAAATTAACAATATTAACAATCATGGCTCTGCTAATATCATCGCAAACGACAGCCTTGGATTTTATTGCCAGAAGGATCTTTCTGATTTCATCCTGATCTACAGGGTTAAAAAGAAATACTGGTATGTGTGGAGACGGAATTGAGGCTATGTAAGCGACTGTTTGGGATCGGATTGAAAGGTGCAACGCAGAAGCAGAAGCAAAATGAAGATTTAAAGCATCGTGAGAAAGCGATAAACCACAATCCAAAGAGGGTGTTTTGCCCACACCTAGAGAACTAAGAAATTTCCACACATCAGCTGGCGAAGAATTACTTATATTGCTATGGATAAATCGGCGTTTTGCAGAACGTACCATCTGATTGCATCTGTTTCTGGCCTTCTTAAAAGACAACCAATTTTCCTCAGATCTGCTCCTCTTGTACCGGGCAAATGCTCGATTTCGCCTAGTCATGGCCTTCAGTACCTCTTCAGTCATCCAGGGAGCTGGTGGCCGTCGTAGTTTCACTTTACGTACAGGAGCATGGGTATCATACAAAACATGAATTATGTTATTGAAAATGGTTACTTTATCATCTACTGTTGATGCAGTTGCTAATGGCGTAAAATCTATAAGCGATGCGTCTTTCAAAAGCTTATCCATAATAATTCTACTAAAATTACGTAGGAATAGTACAATAGGTCGATATTTGGGAGGTTTAAGGTTGTATGATACATAAATAAGATCATGGCGGGAAAATCCCGGCACTTCAAGTTGCCCATATGACAGCACCCTGTCAGAGGAGTCAGTTATAATGAGATCAATCAGAGAGTCATCAGTGTCGATATTATGATGAGTTGCCTTTAAAGGAAGAATGTTGAGATTGACAGACTCAATGATTTTACGAAGCTTTTGAGACCGGACTGAATTTTTCAGTAAATCCGTGTTGAAATCTCCCATGATTATGCAGTGGGTGTACTCAGAACCAATGTTATCAAGAGCCTCTTCTAAATTGGCGAAGTAATCAGTGGAAGGAGGACAATACACTGCTCCAAGAATCATCCTTGAGCCCTTTACATCAAGTTCTATAAAAAGAAATTCTGCGGAAGCAGTGTAAGGAGAAGGGGATGCTAATATGATTTTGTAAGAAATAGTAGCGTGGAGATATATTGCAACCCCACCTCCTCCTTTATCTATACGATCATTCCTAATCAGCACAAACCCAGGAAGAGGATACAATGCCGAATTTAAAGACGGTTTCAACCAAGTTTCTGAGACTAAGATAGCATGTATATTGTTGTTAGAGAACGATGCTTCTAGCTCAGAAAAGTGGCTGGGAATGCTTTGTGCGTTAATATGGCAAACATTTAACGTTCTATCAAAAAAGTGAAAAATGCTATTCAATTGGCTACTTAAAGAGAGCACACTATAATTCCTCTGATCGTCAAAAGAACAATATTAATATATATTTAATATTTTTTGGTTTTTGTGACATTTTGAACCAAAATGTTAAAAGTATTTACACGTGACTAAAAATATGTTTGTTCCAACAAACTTGACATAACAATGCTTCATTACTTTCCATCATCCCATTCCTTCCTTCTGCTCTTGTCTTCCTGTAATTTAAGTAAACAGAATCACATTCACTAATGATCATTTAATGACTATCATTGTTAAAAAAGTATTTTTTAACTTTTTCACTTTCTGCTATTGTCTTTGTATTTATGGCTGGGAAATGTTCGCGGCGCGGCCTCAATGCATGTTGGTGAACTTCACATGCCTTCGAAATTTTCTCAGATATGCAGGTTTCCTAACGATGTTTTCATTCACCGCCGAGCACGTGGTAAATCAGCACTTAAAATTGCAATTAACAATTTAATTGGTGCCGGCGGGAATCGAACCC
Source organism: Parnassius smintheus behrii (assembly GCA_036936625.1). Taxonomy (NCBI): domain Eukaryota; kingdom Metazoa; phylum Arthropoda; class Insecta; order Lepidoptera; family Papilionidae; genus Parnassius; species Parnassius smintheus. The sequence goes on from JAUPFT010000014.1 coordinate 45,368,762, forward strand.
GGGTCGCGTACTGTGAAATTTACAGCTTGCGCTAACTATCTCAGCTACCACGGCTTAATCATATACAAACACAATATTTAAATATAATTTGTTAACACTAAATCATACACACGTAAGAAAATAACAGAAAGAAAAGTAAGTTTGTCAATAGATTAAACGCTTACATCCATGGGATTTGATGCGTTGAAGTAACACAAATGTAGTATTGATAGATCCACTGCGGTCAAACGACCATACACTCTATGGCTGCAGTTGCTTGGTCTTATATAGTACCAGTAAGTAATAATTCTAATCTAAAGAATTTCTACAGTGGAATTGATAGTAACTTTATGCGTCAACAAGCTTATCTCACATTCTGTTGCTTATCTCAGCATTACTTCGTGTTGCGTCTTATTCAGTGTATTGATGACTTAAATACGTTTTGAATAACACAAAATAATGCAATTTAATATTTAGAAATCACTATAATTCATCATTCCTATGTTAATAATTGAGTAGATTGTATTGTAATAATCTACTAATAGCAGTAATATCGTGGGTACACTATATGTACAACAACATCTGAAAAATATTCACCCCAGTCTAGGAAAAAATATGTATGCTGCTAATAGTCTGCCCTTGTACACCCACGTACCAACGTCAGGTCATAACCTAGTCAGGTCATAAGTATTGTCACACAGTGAAAACTTTTCTTTTAGAATGCTGGCCACAAAAAAGTTTATTGAATTCGAATTGTTCATGAAAATAAAACTGTATACTTTTTAGAATTTTACTCATTTTTAAATATGGAGTGGACGCTTAAAGAAGACCGTGTTGCAGTTATTTTGTTGCATCGTTGCGGTTACGCGCCAATTCAAATTTTTGACATACTGAAAAATTTGAATATAACCAAAAGATTCGTTTATCGTGCCATCAAACGTTACAATGAAGACTCTAGTGTAGATATCTGGTCAAGAAGTGGTCGCCCTCGGTCTGTTAGGACTCCAGCAGTGATAAAAACTGTGAAGGCGTGAATTCAAAGAAATCCCAAACGTAAGCAGAAACTGTTGGCCCTTCAGATGGGGTTAAGCAGAACCACGGTGAAAAGGGTGTTAAATGAAGACTTAGGGCTTTGGGCATATCGAAGAAAAACAGGACATCGTTTGAATGCTCGTCTAATGGACCTGAGACTGAAGAGATGCCGCGCTTTGTTGAAGCGGTACGCGGGAAAAAATATCGGGAAATTCTTTTTTCGTATGAAAACATTTTTAACGTAGAAGAGAGCTACAACAAACAAAATGATAAGGTGTACGCACACAGTAGCGAAGAAGCGAGCAACCGTATTCCGCGTGTCCAATGAGGTCATTTTCCATCCTCGCTCATGGTTGGGAGTTTCTTATTGGGGCTTAACAGAGGTACATTTTTGTGAGAAAGATGTAAAAACGAATGCAGTTGTGTATCAAAATACAGTCCTGACGAAGCTTGTGTAACCTGTTTCTCATACCATGTTTAATAACAGGCACTGGGTATTCCAACAAGATTCGGCGCCAGCTCATAGAGCGAAGAGCACACAAGACTGGCTGGCGGCGCGTGAAATCGGCTTCATCTGGCACGAAGACTCGCCCTCCTCCAGTCCATATTTGAATCCGTTAGATTACAAGATATGGCAACACTTGGAGGAAAAAGAGTGCTCAAAGCCTCATCCCAATTTGGAGTCACTCAAAACATCCTTGATTAAGAAAGCCGCCGATATTGACATGGACCTCGTTCGTGATGCGATAGACGACTGGCCGCGCAGATTGAAGGCCTGTATTCAAAATCACGGAGGTCATTTTGAATAAACTATAGTGTCATAAGAATCTATGTTTTGTTAAGTTCATTATGGTATATAAACGGTTACATAATGAATAAACTTGTTTCAATTATTTTATATTAAACATGTGATAGAATTTATGACCTGACTAGGTAATATGCGATTTGGGTACAGATGATAAACCAGGGTCACATTGGGTAGCTTTATATATCGATACGAATAACGTCGGTCATAATTTTGATTCATACGGACGAGCACCTGTACGATATCATCTAGAGTTTTTAAAAAGGAATTGTAAAAGATGGAACTGGAATGTTGATAGGATTCAGAATGAGTGGACTTCAGTTTGTGGCGAATATTGCTTAATGTATTTGCTATATAAGTTTCAGGGATGTTCAATGCATAGTTTTACAAGTATATTTACAGGGAACACATTGTACAACGATATTTTAGTGGATGAGATATTTCGCTCCGATTTTATAGATAATAAGTAACAAGATTTTGTATTTCGTAAATAAAAATTGTAACAAAATTAGGTAATGTATTTATTAATGATTCAGATTAGCTTTGCAGCTAGAAACAAAGGAGTTTAATACAATAGCACTGATAATCCGACGCACGAATAGACAATGACGGTATTCAATGAACAATAGATAATAACAATGGAGCGCTAATGACGGTGGAGGCACTCCCCGGATATCAATTAGATAAGAGTTAATTGATCTGGACATCTCCGGAACCATGCATCCTACGCAAAAATTGACCGCAGATTGGTGATCAGAGCATGCCAAAACCTCATCTGTTTTTAAGGATCGTGAGTCGACGAACGTTGTACTTGTACCACTTCTGACTCAGTGAGCCAGAACTGGTACTAACTAACTACTGTCTCCCCTTCAGCTTGCATCGTAGGGATTTTGCCATAGTTGCCACGAAAACTTTACGGCGAGAGGTTAGTCCCTGAGTTGAAATGGTTTTTGTAGTTTGTAGTGTGGTTGCAAATAAGGTAAGTTACTATAAGTATAAACAAGGTAAGCTACTATAAGTATTTGAACAGCTTATAACTGGCCGACTTTTAATCAATCATTTATTACTGCTTACGAAAAAACCACTGCTGAGCACGGGGCTCTCACATAGATTACCTTAAAGGGGGATATTTACTTTCGTTTTTACGCTTGTTGGTAGGTCGGAAGTCATTTTTTTTGTTAATGTATTCTTATATTTCCGCAAACACATTTAAAGAAATTAGTTTTTCCAAATTTTATTGCGTATTTTAACTTATTTTATATTCCCTTTACATTCCTTTACAGCACAACGTGCTCAAAACGTCGGGAATAAAAACTAAGTTAATCATAGTCATAGTTTACCATGGCTACCTGTGGTTAACTATGACATCGGGACGTCGCACACCTCAGTCACCTCCCCCCCTCCCCCCCCGTGACCTTGGGTACTTTAAAGTTAATATAAGCGATAAATTCCGTAAAAATTACTTATAGTCATGATGATCATACAAATTTAAAACAGACTGGCACGTAAAAATAACAATAATAAGTAATAATAAAATATATTCTTTCGATAATTTCAGGTTACATCAGGTACACCGTGCAAGTACTGCATGGCATCTACACCGATTAGTGAGGGTAATTCGGCCGATGTTAATGGCGTGTTAATCGCAACCTAACTTCTGTTATCGCAGCACTGACTTGCTGCACGTGATGCTGAATATAATTGTTGGAAATAATATACACATTGGATATATGGTATAATATAGTCCTTATGGCAGAATCGATGGAGGACCTTAGCACTATGCTCAATGACCTCAATGGTGTCTCCCAACGGATAGGTCTTAAGATGAACATGGACAAAATAAAGATCATGTTTAATGTCTATGTCACACCTATGCCGGTAGTTGTTGGGAGTACTATGCTCGAAGTTGTTGACGAGTACGTTTACCTGGGACAAATAGTCCGACTAGGTAAGTCCAACTTCGACCGAGAGGTCAATCGACGGATTCAACTCGGCTGGGCAGCGTTCGGGAAATTACGACACATCTTCTCGTCGGGTATACTTCAATCTCTGAAAACTAAATTGAATAACCAGTGCGTGTTGCCAGTGATTACTTACGGATCTGAGACGTGATCCTTCACTGCTGGCCGTATGAGGACGCTCAAGGTCGCTCAGCGAGCTATGGAGAGGGCTATGCTCAGAGTTTTTCTGCGGGATAGACTCAGAAATGAGGATATCCGCAGTAAAACCAGAGTAACCGACATAGCCCAACGGATTAGTAAGCTCAAGTGGCAATGGGCCGGCCATATAGCTCGAAGAACCGATAACGGATGGGGAAGAAAAGTTCTCGAGTGGCAGCCTCTACCGGTAGGTGTAGTGTAGGGCGACCCCCCACTAGATGAAGTGACGACCTGGTAAGACATGCAGGAAGTCGATGGATGTAGGTGGCTCAGGACCGTGCTTTGTGGCATTACTTGGGGGAGGCCTATGTTCAGCAGTGGACTTGTGAAGGGCTGTAATGATGATGATGATGATATGGTTATATGGTATGGGTCTCTCTATGTCGCCTTCCTAAATTATATATAGCTTGGCACCTTGACTCAGGGTCACGTACGTGCCGAATATCTATCCCTCTATGTACTGACTCTCTACCACTACACGGCATTAAATTAACATAATATTATACAATTCAGAATACTTCGGCGCGTACGTGGTTGTGAACCATATGTGGCTGCATAAGGTCGTACATCAAGTTAACGTGTTACGGTTATGCTATGGCTGTAGCACAAATGGCATAATGCTTTACTCCAAATAAATGATAAGATTCGGAGATTATTTTTCTAGGAAACGAGGCTTACTATTTAAGTACTCAAGTGTTTATAACGCGTTAGTTGACTGTGTGGTGTGATGACAAGAACCGTAGATCTTATTTAACGATAAAAGGACATTAATTTTTGTCCTAGTAGTAGTATTTGAACGTGGTAGAGCCATGCTGCAGCTATATTAGTAGTGTAGTGATAGCACGAACGTGTCGGATCGACATCGGAGACGATCGAATCGGGGATGGAACTCGCTCTTACAGAATTCCAGCGTAAAATAGCAGCTTAACGCTGCTGTGTTTCGTATGGTGAATGTAGAGAATCGGAGACCCTTTTTACTGGAAAACAGGCATTCCATCTTAGTCCTCACGGGTGACAGCGTATTTTGATTCGTGGCTTGATGTAGATGTCTATGGGCCGCAGCAACCACTTTCCATCAGGTGGACTGTATGCTCGTTTGTCACCTTTATCCTATAAAAAAAAAAATTGGTTGCCTGTAAAGTCGGTATACGGGCGAAAGTTTTACGTGACAACGACTTTGAGTGGTAAAATAATTTTAATGTGAATATTCATTCGTATAGTAGGAAGAAGGATGAAATAACACTTTTTATGTCTGTCTCTCTCGCTCTTAGGCGGGCTAACCATGCCCGAGTGGAAGGGACGCGTGCCTCTCACTCGCTCTCATTGTGAGCGCATAACGTGAGCGGAGCGTAACGCAGTTTCTTGAAGTGTCACCCGGCAAACCAATTTATAAGACGTTGTCACGTCAAAAGTTCGATCGTAGTCCTCGGGGGCGACAAACGCATTAGACGATGAGTCTATGGTCTACATAAAGGGTGGCGTTTGGATACGACCGTCAGTGTCGAAAGAGGCGACAGAGTGGTATGTAACAGGATTAAGGCCAACCCGCTTGCCAGCGAAGCAACTACGGCAAAAATGTGGCATTTGGACGATACGACTGTCAGTGTTGAAAGAGGCGACAGAGTGGTATGTAACAGGATTAAGGCCAACCCGCTTGCCGAAGCAACTACGGCAAAAATGAGGCTATTTGTAGGGAGAGCTATGTTCACTTGTGGATTTTGATAAGTCGTAAATGTGTGATAGATTAATCGTGACTTCTTTCTATGAAAAACGAAATATTTCGAGATTTAGTGTTGGCGATATAAACTGCAATTTTCAATCTTCTTAAGCTGCAATTTTAATCAATGCCATTATTCATTCAAAGCTGAAGCTTATAAAACCTGAATTATCTGCTAAGCTCTAGTTCGAAGCTACCTTACAATGTGGTTTTTCTTAGTGATTCATTTTCATTGCGAACTCAAGCTCAATGACATTAGAAAATTTGTAAACCTTATTTATTTTGGGAACGTTTATTACATTCTAAATAACTGTAACTAACTAACGGAGCAGAAACCCAGAAAGGTTTAGGAATTATTTCGAGATAACTTAGCGTACGCAATCTGTGAGCTTTTATATCGCTAATGATGTTCCACTCAGCTATCAGTTCTTCAATTTCCTTATTGTTTTTCTGCGCAAATATCTTAAAAGCTATAATTTTTGTATAATAATTCTGTACTTTTTCACTGTCGTCGGAATTCAGAAATCACCCTTTGAAGTTGGGGCGGATCGCAAAAAAATTTATAAAGTTTAAAGTTCTAACCACTCTAACGTCCGGGTGACCATAGTCGCCTAAATCCTTTTCCGGTTGAACGTTAGGGCGACTAGAGCGGCCTCTCTGACTTCTAAACTTTAAACGACTTTTGATCTATAGAATGTAATAAAAAGCTTTATGAATGTTATACTAGATGGCTCTATATTAAAAAACCCGTCCATGTGTTAGTAAAAGGTCCATGCCAGGTAACAGATGACATTGAAAAAAAAAAAAGAAACAAGCGTTGTGTCAAGTTTTGTGTAGTGGCCGGTGTTACTGTGAGTTCCTCATTTAAAATGTAAGTAATAATATATTTATTATACTTTTTTTACTAGTGTTATATATTAAAATAAGCCTCAGGATGTTTTTTTTCGTTTATCTTCAAGTTTTATAAATCCAAAGTCGGTTATGATGTTTTTGACTTGTCAAAAACCTTCGATATGGTTTCCTATGAAATATTGTGGAGTAAGTTGAGGAAAACCGGAATACATTCTGAAATTGTTGCCATGCTCGAGTATTGGTACAACAATCAAATAAATAATGTCAAATGGGCAGATACGTTTTCCGATCCGTATAGGCTAGAATATGGGGTGAGACAAGGGGGTTTAAGCTCACCGAACCTATTCAGCCTATACATTAATGACCTAATCGGTGAATTGAGCAGCATGTATATCGGATGCTATCTAGGTGGAGTTTGTTTAAACAATTTAAGTTACGCCGATGATATGGTGCTGCTGGCCCCGTCTGTTAGGGTTCTTAGAAAATTATTACGCGTTTGTGAGGATTATGCTGTTAGACATGGTTTGGTATACAATGTTAAGAAAAGTCAGTTTATGGTATTTAGAGCTGGAAAAAAGTGTCCAAAGAATGTGCCTCCTATTTTGCTTAATGGCACTGCCCTAGGAAGAGTAAAAGAGTTTAAATATCTAGGCCACTACATAACTGAAAATTGTAAAGATGATATGGACATCGAGAGGGAGCGAAGGGCACTGTCGATCCGTGGAAATATGTTGATTCGTAGGTTTTCGCGGTGCAACAAGGAAGTTAAGATTATACTCTTCAAAACCTATTGTCAATCTTTTTACGCATGCAGCTTATGGACAACGTATACAAAGCGCGCTTACAGTGACCTTCGTGTTTTATATTATAACATTTTCAGGGCCCTGTTGGGGCTGCCTCGGTTTTGTAGCGCGTCAGGGATGAAACACGAACAGATGACTTCTTCGTAATAATACGTAAAAGAGTGTACTCGCTGTTGAGCAGAATACGTGGCAGCCGCAACAGTATAATGAACGTGTTTGCCGAAAGATGTGACGGGAATATGCTAGAATATTGGAACGATTTGTTGAAAAGTGACTACTCATATTTAAGAAACTAACATTAGTGTTTAAGGTGCACAACTACTAACTATTATTATATGTGATGAAGTCGACATGCGATAACTTCGCCTATATATGTATATTACTATTATTATATGTGATGAAGTCGACATGCGATAACTTCGCCTTTGTGTGTCGGTCTTTCGTTAAGTTCTTGTATTGTATATTATTTTCAAAAAATATTCCTTATAATTAGTAAAAAAGGTTATTAACTATATTTAAATACACTTAAGTGAAAGGAAAATAGTGAAAGTAGTGTAATGTTGTGACACGAGAGAGAAATGAAAGCCAAGACTGCTGAGTAAGTACTGAATATATTTGCAATAATCCATCCTTAAATAGTTACAATTAGGTTACATTGTGTATATGTTTATATGTAATATGCTTATATCTATTCCTTACATCTCATCTCCACCGTAATAAAAAAATAAAATAAATGTACTAACAATTTATTTTATTTTCGCTTATATAACAAGGTATGTCAATACATTGAGTCGATCATAATTATTAAATTATATTTTATACACATTTTTTTATAGATAAAGAGATTATAAGCATATTACATTTCATTTTAAGATGAACAAAACAAAGATCATAATCTAATGCAACGGTATTATATCATTAAAATAACAACACAGATCAAAATACATTTTGCAATCCATTTTGCAAAATGTATTTTGAACATGTATTTGATGTATTTTGATCATCACCTTTATTATAAAGTCCAAAGCACGTACAAGGAAAGGTTTGCAATTACATCTTATGACACATACGAACCTAATTAAATATAACTTATAAGATGTTCTTTTAAAAATTCAGGTGAAATGTATATGAAAATTATAGTTTTACACCCTTTTTAATTTATGTCGTTAAGATAGTTGCATTATTATAGTACATTTACATACAAAATGCATTTATTAAGTTATTTATAATTATCAAATCAAAACGCATTAACTACTACTTATTTTAAGATTTCAAGACTTCATAGAAAAAACGTTTATCTTAATTGAATACAGAGTTTAAAATATAAAATTAAGTTTAATAAAGTTAATTTAAAAGTTATAACAAACTATTGATTAACATTTGAGAAGAGAACTTTTTTTAAATAAATATATTCTAACATAATTTTAGGTTTCGCTGTGAAAGAAAAAAAAACTATTACATTAGCAAGCTTATAACACAGTTTGGATTTGATTTTAGTAAGCATTTAAAATGTACAAATTTTACATAAACCAAAAAAAAAACATAACATAAAAAGAAATTTAGGGTAGAGTTATTGTAACTATGAATCAGTGTGCCTAAATATGAAAAAAAAACCTTGTAAATTCATGGAAATCTACGTGAAAATATATTTATTACATTTAATTGTTTTACTTGTAAGTAGCATTTTGAATAGCATTGTAGGTACCCTAATACAGAAATGCAAAATAACTACATAATATCTTACTTTTTATATTTGTTCGGAGATCCCCTTATTACTATTTTAGTTGTTCTCGTGTCCTTGCATGTTAATTACATTCATACTAATACTACTGACCTTCCAAGGATGATTCGCGAAGCTACTGAAATAAAAAAAACATCCTAATTTCAATAGAGAAGATGGCTGGGTGCTACCATCTGCTTGGGATCCTATAATAAATAAAATTAAATCCCAACCCAAGCATACAACTGCAAGACTTCAAGATACCATAAGTTCATACTGTGTAGATCGGAACGAAAGTTAAATTTTTAACTATGGTAACCGCTGTTCACTATGACATTTGGACGTTGAACATCTCAGTCCCCCCTGTGACCTTGGGTGCTGTAAAGCGCTAGAAACGTCGGGTATTTATAGTTAAATATATGCGATAAAATCCGTAAAAACTAGTATTATTTCAAAATTTTATATTAAAAAATATGTTAAATATTTAGCAAAGGTTTTTAAATTTCCAAAAAGGTAATCTACTTAATATTAGGAATACACAAAACTCATGATCATAAAATTGTTTATTCTTTGTTTTGTTTTACATTGTTAAATTTTAATTTTTCATGATTCTTCATGTTCAATTAAGATTTAAATATTTGTGAAAATCTGAAAGGAAAATGAGCAGGCATTAATTGATACTTATATTATAATTACATTACTATATATATATACCGCCGTCCCCGGAGAATAAAATGATAACTGCCATTATCTTAGTGTCAGTGTTATGTCATTTTTGGGATTTGTGGGTAGAAATACATCTGCTCAATTTTTTCGTAATTTTTATACAGTTATTTTACGAAGTTACAAAATTTTACAATAGTATTCAAAGATTTAACACAGGCCTTAAAATACGAGAATAAAGTTTTAATATAATATTATCGAAATGCATTCCTACTTGATAGTATTACAAACAGCCATAAAATTATGTTCTCGTGAAAAATATTTGAGTCGATAATGATAAAAGCAGTTATCATTTTATTCTCGTTCAAAACCAATCACTCGCTTGGTATAAAGATGTGTTAGTAAAACTACTTTTATGGTTTGAACAGTAAGACTTATTGCCATTCTCTTCACTCACTTAGATTATACGAAAACGCAATTGCCATGGTAGATACAAACTCACCGATAATTCCAGCGTATTGGTAATGTTCACTTACATAGTGACAAATTAATCGAAAATAGAAAACGAAAATGAAAGAAACGAAGATTTCTCACCAGATGAATCTGAGTATTTGCCGAGCCCAGAAAGAATGAAAATATTATAACAATGCGAAAGTCCATCAAGCATTGGAGGAAACTTATATTACATAGACACAGCCAGTTAGAATATAATAAGAATACCATCAACTATTTCCAACATATCTTTAGTTTTGAACACAATTTATCTTATAACACACCTTTTAGTCATATATGAAGCAAACAGGTTGCAAGACACTCCTAAAGCACACACAGAATCTATTTTTGATTTGATACAAACTTCACCACATGAAAGTTATGGACCGTAGAGGTACAAAACAAAACTGTCATCAAAAAGATGCCTAAATAAAATACTTTAAAACTAAACGTCAACCTCTTATACTCGTAATACTATTGATAATCATGAAAATGAAAAAGAAGCAGAACCTAACTTGAAAATGTTTTTGGTTTTATAATGTCGGACAAAACGATTATTACCAATAAAAAAATAATACTCGTCATCAAAATCTGACACAAACCGGAGAAAACAGTAACGTAGCCGACCATCAGAGCCCAGATTATATTGAAAACTATGACAGAGAAGATCAAATCAAAATGGATAGTTATCATTTAGTATTTAGTAGTTCAAGAACTAACAAAGGGAAAAAATACAAGAAAACTTAAACAAAATTTAAACGAAAAACAAGATGTTAAGAATAGCAATTAAAAAATTCAGTAGAAGCGTATAAAGGGTGTAGATCGAAGAAAATGTACGACAAAAAAGTTTTAAAAGTTAGTTGTAAGTGCCCGAAGAAATGTGGCGAAAAGATAACTTATGAGCAGAGAGAGTACATAATGCAGCAATATTATAAAATAAGAATCACGAGAGACACTGCCAACTATCGTAAATCATACAATCGTCAAAGATGTTAAGTAAATCACCGTAGAGCAAAAACGCAACCAAACTGAATCGATCAATTACTTCTCAAAAAAGAACAAGTGTGCAAAACATTCTTCATAAATACTTTAAGAATTTCACATCAAACTGTTTATACAGCACTAGAAAATTCTAAACCTGACGAAAATTTTATAGACAAACGAGGGCGACATGAAAATATTCCATATAAAATGCACATTGCGACAGAAGAGAGCATCATAAAGCACATTGAATTGTTCCCTACAGTTGAATCTCGTTACGTAAGAAAAGATTCTATAAGGAAATACCTCTCAGAACTACTTAATATATCCAAAATGTACCGCCTCTACAGAGCCTGGTTTGGACAGCAAAGATCTGACTGCCATTTAGCCGCTAAATGTCAATACGAGATAAAATTCAACACCAAATTTTTTTTAACGAAAAAAGACCGATAACCAGTGCTCTCAGTGTGCTCATTATTGATAGGCCGATTCAGAAACTCAAGAATTATTGCAAGAAAAATATGATGATCATCAAAAAACAACGTACGGCAAATTAAAAAAGAAGAAAGAGAATCTGTTGATCCTTCAAAAACAACTGTAGCAATCTTCGATTTGGAAAAGGTTTTGAGCATCCCACAATCTGAGGTTCGATTTTTCCACTACAAAAGGAGGTATCACATTTATAATTTTAAGGTATATGATGCCACTCAAAGTAAAGTTGTAATGTTAGGCATGGTCAGATTGCTATAAGGGGGGCAAATGAAATTGGTAGTTGTTTACGACAATTTCTACTTAATGAGAAATCAAGAGGCATCCATAACATATGATTTTACTCCAACGGTTGTTGCGGACAAAACAAAAACAGATTTATACACGCTTTATATCTTTATGCTGCACGGAAGCTTCAATTGAATATCAAACATGGATTCTTTGAATCCGGCCACGACCAGAGTTTTCGATTCATGTCACCATTGAACGTGAATCAAAACACAGAGTTGTATACACGCCTGAACACAATCATTATGAACTCGAAAGTATAAAGGAGTTAGAAAATAATAAACCGGTTAGAAAATGAGGAGAGCCAAAAAATATCATGGATTCAAATCATGGAAGTAAATGCCTCATATTCAAATCGCATTGGTAAGGCCAGTTACCAAGCCTAAGTCCTGGCTATGAGCCTGAACTCCAAACGTTATACACTAAGCCTATTTCAATAAGCTATAAGTACTTTATATAAGCTTCCGTAAGACGGGAGCTATTCCAAGTTACTATCGTGGTTTTTACGAGTTCTTTACTTATGACAGTAACTGCTCTGGTAGCAATAACGACAGTGAGGAAGATCGTTATGATTAATAATCATCATCTTCGTCATTATCATCATTACAGCCCTTCACAAGTCCACTGCTGAATATAAGCCTCCCCCAAGTAATGCCACAAAGCACGGTCCTGAGTCACCTGCATCCATCGACTTCCTGCATGTCTTACCAGGTCGTCACTCCATCTGTTTTATTAATAACAAATTATGTAATAGATAATATTAATAATTTCTTTCTCGTAATAATAATTTAAATATCAAGTGATCATAAAGCTGACTTTAAATAATATCAAATAGGTACAACGATTAAGAAAAATACTGTTTTCTTTTTCAATTTTGTTTTGATTTTTGAGGAGTGAGAACCTAGTTTTGTTTGCTATTCAACGATTTGGAAGACATTCGTTACAAAGCTAATGTTGAATACTATATCATAGTTTTATTGGGACACCAAATTAAAAGTCCTTATCAGAAAAAAAGTTTTACAATATTTCCTAGAATAAGACGATATTAAAGTATTATCATGATCACTTGCAGCTTAAAAACCCGTAGAATAAAATGATAAGTAAAGAGTGCAATATTTGACTATGGTCAGGCTGTACGGAGAATAAAATGATAATCGACATTGTACAACTTACACGATGATTGATTTTGACTAACTTCTTATTTTTTAAATAAATCTCTATTTTACTAATTAGGCGTGTTCCACTTAAATATTTCGAACACACAAAAAATAACTTTTTTTCAAAGCTAACAATCATCAGTCTACGTTCAGTATTTAAGGAATAAACAACGAAACCATGTTTTTTATTTTTCCTGAAAAGTTGCAATTTTGTGATTATCATTTTATTCTCCGGGGACGGCGATACATGTATTAAAATTAAACACTACAATATCATGCTACATTTATGGTGTGTTTTTAGATACATGTACATTATATATGAGTATATCCTTACAAACATAATTACTATTAGAATGTTTGTTTACTAAACGTTAATTTAATTTGTATATCGCAGAATTCTAATGAAACAACCAATGGCAATGCACAACTCAGATGTAACAAGTGAAGAAAGCCATCCTCTCATCATTTCTGTGGATCAAACCAGGCTGTTGGCTTGCCCGACAAAAAAGGAGATTAAAAAAGACGATACTTATATTAAAATTTATTTGTATGATGACCTTTTCATCCTTTTGAGTATATATCTATGACCACGGTGCAATTGCAAGCAATTGATTTTGCTCACACAATAGATTATTTCACTCTTTGAGCCTTAGGCCTATAATCTAAAAGATAAGGTCAAATTTATATTGACTTTAGCAGAACACAAGCTAATTAGCGCTAAATGTAGAGGAACAGGTTATAAAATAGTATGACTTATTCGTAAACAAAGATTTTTACAGAAAATTAGTTAAGTTAACATTTCGCTTTCATAATACAATTGTTACTTTTCAACATTTTATGTGATAATACTTACTTTTCGGCACTCATTTTAATAATAATCAATGGTAGGAACAAAAAACGTTAATTTTATTTGTAATCGAAAAACGAAAACTTTAAACTCTTAAAATCATGAGCATATAAAAATTTGTGACTTTGCGACTTAGAGTTTAATGATTTCAAAAGGAAGGATAGGCCCATCTAAATATTTTACTCATCTCGTACAAGAAAAAGTAGCGCATCTGTCACAATAAAAACGTCATATTATCAAAACGAAGTAACCTTAACTAAACGTACTATAAGATAAAACTTTAAAAATGCGTTTATATAATAATTTAATTGCAACAAAATTTATGTAAGGTTATTTACCAATGATACGATATCCCATGATTTTTTAAATCTTTGTACCGCAATTTTTGCATTATTTTACCATAGTAAACGAAGGCTACCTTCAACTTCTAAATATTAATTTCTTGATTCAATCCACGTAGAATGAAATATGCTTGTGCTTGGCTTGCAATTAAAAATTACAAATTAAAAGCAATCAAATCAGGTAACGGCTTTGACTATCACTTTAAGTCAAAGTGACTGTGACAACACGAGACATAACGATATCGTAAAATTGAGAAGCGTATTGGTATTTGGACATAAATTAGTTTAATTTAATGTGTGGTATTAGTGTAAATAGAATAAGCTATTGTGTGGATCCATTACTTCATTTAAAGTTTGTATGTTTAAAGCTTTACAAACGAAAATTTGAAATTCGCTAGTGAATGCATCGCGTGATCCTGCCGCATCTGCTGTCGCGGTTAATCCGCAATTAGCGACGTTCCACGCTATTGTCTATTAAAACTTTTACACGTTTGGAACTAAAAGCAACAAAATCACTGATAATGATCCTAATTCCTCCAAGTTTTAGTCTCGTATGTAACTACGAGTGATTGGAAAATTGACTCCCTTGTATACTGATTTGTCTTAAAAAGGATACCGTCACCGTCACAGCTTGTCAGGAGTCCACCGCTGAACATAGGCCTTCCCCATAGGTTGGGGTGGTTGCTCACTTTATGTGTCACGCTTGGCAGGTAGGTTTGCAACCCCATTTTTTATTTTTTAAATTGTTATTAGGAAGATGCTACTGGCCATCTCTGGATTTATTTTCCTCTGTTGCCTCTTCCAGAAAAAGGATAACAGATCAAAATTTTTATCTACCCTGTCCTTTTTATTTATAGCTCTAATGACTATGATAAAAATTATATTTTTTAAACGAATGGACAGAAATCCATGCCCTTGTCATGAATAATTATGTATTACATTATACAAATACTTTGTACTCTACAAAGTCGCTGCTATCAAATATATAATTTAAATATGTCTACTTTCAAAAGCGTGCATAGCAGTCGCGCAGCGCGGCAGCCCCGTGCGGCGTGACGTTCGCGTGTCGGTCGGGCGAGCGGCTGGCGGTGGCGGGCCGTAGCGGCGCTGGCAAGAACTCGCTGCTGCACATGTCGCCGCCCGCCGCCAGCCGCGTGCTTGTGGACGGCGTGGACGTGGCCACGCTGCACCTGCACGCGCTCAAGTACCGCAGCTGCACCGGCGCCGGCAAGAGCTCGCTGCTGCGCCTGGCGCCGCCCGCCGCCAGCCGCGTGCTTGTGGGCGGCGTGGACGTGGCCACGCTGCACCTGCCCGCGCTCAGGTGCCGCAGCTACACCGGCGCCGGCAAGAGCTTGCCGCTGCGCCTGGCACCGCCCGCCACCAGCCGCGTGCTTGTGGACGGCGTGGACGTGGCCACGCTGCACCTGCTCGCGCTCAGGTACCGCAGCTGAACTGGCGCCGGCAGAAGCTCGCTGCTGCGCCTGGCGCCGCCCGCCGCCAGCCGCGTGCTTGTGGACGGCGTGGACGTGGCCACGCTGCACTTGCACGCGCTCAGGTACCGCAGCTGCACCGGAACCGGCAAGAGCTCGCTGCTGCGCCTGGCGCCCCCCCCCCCTCATATTCTTTGACAAATAGACAGATTCCAGAGAGCAGCAAGCTACTTGAATCCCTTGTAGTCAAATAATATGGGTTAAAATGGAAAATTGTAAAAGAAGTAATAAATTATCTAAATCGCAAACCTAATATCCAATTAACCGTCTTTTATGGTATAATATGCAACTAACATAGTTGGCACTTCTTTTTTTTATAACTCTCACATAAATATGTGATCTATACCGGCTCAAGAGAGACAACATGCGTTTATAACGTATCACGTATATTTCACCTCACATTGGATCAAACAGATATTTTCTAAATAATTAAAATAGGTATTACACACTATTTCATTTCCTTCAGATGTTTTTCACAATTTTAATAAAACGTGAACCGTTATAAATCAGTGCCTAAGGTAATCTAGTACGCGTTGCTTTAATAAATCTGCAAAGTAACATGCTTGATAGAAAGTATTGAATTTTTTTTTACTAAAAATAATGTCATCCAAAATTATCACTATCCAAAATTATATTAATATGTGAACATCAAAAATTGTGAAATTGGAATGAAACTTATATCACTGGATAGGGACTATGCCGTAGATATGAATAAAACAAATTATATTTGAATCGTACTGTTTGTTTCTCGTGGGTACTGTAAGAGGCGATAAACGGAATTTGAAAAAGAATATGAGCAAATGCAACCCCCCCCCCCTCCCAGGAGGCAATCTATCGAGGAGAACTGTTTTCATCAGTAGCCCTTTGAAATCCTATAAACTATAATAAATTAATTAAAGGAAGTAAATACACTTACACTTTGTACATACTGCTGTGTTAATGGCAACTAGGTTTTTTTTTTGCGTTTACGCTATATTATGAAGCTATATTGTGGTTGTAGCACGAATTGGTCGGCTTGATCGGGGAAGGACCACGCGTTCACATTTTAACAACATTAGTGCAGCCCCCACGACAGTATATATTAATTTAAATTGTAGCTGTTAAGGAGGTTGTATATTAAATATATAGAATAAGTAACACGTCTCTTTCATTTAACACCTTTCGCACATTACACCACGCTTTCACAAAATACCGGCGCAAAATAGCAGCTTAATACTGCTGTGTTTCGTATGGTGAGTGTGGAGATCAGGAAACCCTTTTTTACTGGAAACAAGGCATTTCATTTTAGACCTCGGGGTTGATAACGAATCTGGATTTTGATTTCTTATCAAGGATAAATGTAGACGTCTATGGGCCATAGCATCCAATTGCCATGAGGTACACTGTGTGCTTGTTTGTCATCTTTACTCTTTAAAAAGAACATTTACCATGATTTTTTCCATATAAAACGCTTTAACCAATTGAATGCGAATTTCGACCATACGTGGCACTAGTTATAATGCGATAAATTGATATTGCTGCATTTAATGCTACGTGGACACTCGAAACTCTAGGGCAAAACATTTTAATTTTAATACCAAATACAGAAACTGTGTACTTTCACAGAGAGATTTGGTATGTAATATCAATACGTGTTTTTGTTAATTATAGTTCACTTACGAAGTGTGCAGGACTGCTTTCAATATGTGAGTCCATTTTGATTAGTAATCACCACCCCCACTTATCACTATATTCCAGTGCTGCTGTGCTACCGAACAACAGAGAAGTAATAATTACCTACAAGCTTAGCCAATGCATTTTAACTCTAAGGGGTGGCAACACCTCTTTTTTATAGAATAAGGATGACAAACGAGCACACAGTCCACCCGGTGGTAGTTGTATGCTCATAGACATCTACATCTATCTTCGAGTAAGAATCAAAATGCAGATGCGTTTTTTTTTCGACGAAAATCAGGCATTTATGTGGGTGGAACAAGTATGTTTGTGATGCTCATAAGCAGGCCAGGCTTAACTATCAAGTGTGGTTGCTAAATAATCGGCCTACGTCTAGTAGAATCTATGAGCAGATGTAAACATCGCGTAAAATATTCAAAATGGTGCCAACAAAATCAAGATCAATTTAAAATAGACATTTTGGCCATACATAGATCTGCTAAAATTTTTGATCGTTTCTCGAAGGCCATAACAAAGCTTGATGTTAAGTCCGGTTTACCAACAAGTGTTGAGAGGGAGAATGAGCCTGCTCGTATTAATGAAATGTTTAGAGTTCATTTTAAAGTCAACTCACCACTGAACGCCTCGGTTCCTACTTTTAACAAGCCTTTGTGTCAGGGAGAAAATAAATTAGTGCACGTTACAGCAAAACAAATGCGAAATACACTAAAAATATGACTGGTGGCAAGTCTCCTGGACATGATGGCATTAACGTTGAGCATCTTAAGTATGCTGGTGGTGGTTGTGCTATTTTTCACAATGTATTTCAGACATCTTATTTACCACAAGAAATGTTAAAAACAATTGTGGTGCCCATTGTGAAGAATAGAACGGGTGACGTCTCGGACAAGAAAAATTATTGCCCAATCTCATTGGCAATGACGATTGCTAAGGTGCTGTACGGTGTGCTTAATTCTTACTTTGAAAAAATAGCTAACCTACATGACACACAATTTTGGTTTCGGTCTAGACTATCTACTTACAGTGCAATGGTAAGTTGTAAGGTTGTTTCCTAGACCTGTCAACGACGTTTGACTTAGTGTCTTATAATATATTATGGGCAAAGCTGGAGGAAAGGGGACTACCAGTTGAATTGTTAAATATATTTAAGTTCTGGTATGCCAACACAACTGGACCCGGTAGGCAGCGCTACTGTAGATATTCAGAAATCACCTGTGCGAAGCCAGGGCGGACCACTAGTAACATATAATTTTTGTGTGTGTTTGAGTGGGTCCTTGGAAGGTTTAGATTCACAACTGGACCCGGTAGGCAGCGCTACCGTAGATATTCAGAGATCACCTGTGCGAAGCCAGGGCGGACCGCTAGTAACATATAATTTTTGTGTGTGTTTGAGTGGGTCCTTGGAAGGTTTAGATTCACCACTCGACCCGGTAGGCAGCGCGAATGGTTCAGCACGATTAGGCAAGGTCCACTCTCTCACAGAATACTAGTGTAAAAAAGCAGCGATACACTGGTGTTTCGCGAAATAGTAGAGAACAACGAAACAAGGCATTCCATCTTAGTCCTCAGGTGTGACAACGCATCTGCATTTTGATTATGAATCGCGAGTAAATGTAGATGGGTATGTCTCTGGATTTATGGAGGTGTATATGGGATACGAAATACACTTACTATCCGTATTTGTATAACATCCCATAGAAAATTACCATAAACCTGTGTTGTGAATGTGGGTAAGAAAAAAAAATGATATACGAACAAATGAAGGTAGAACTATAATTTCCTACTCGTTATCGTTATTAAGTATCGCGATGGTGACTAGTCGGTAATTCTACGGGTCTCGCTATCGTTATTTGAAATGCCCATTGAGGTAAAACATTACCTCCATCCTAAGATTCTGCCTAAGTAAGACATGTTTCGTGGATCTGTTCGTGGTAGTTGTTCTTATAATGTGAGCTAGGAAGATCTTGTTGCTGAGAGGCTGCCACATGTTAGATGGAGATGGGTAGTGTTGCTGTTGGTTTTGCACACTTTGATGTTATCATGTAATTATATCCTTTACGTTACACCAGTGGGTGCTTGTAGCAGTGCCATTTTACGATTGGTTGAACTGTACTGGCTCTATACTGAATGTGTAGTGCAGTATGCTTATATTATTATCTTATTCCTGATAACGATTAACTGCGTAAGCAAGAGAGCAAGTTTAACACTCGCTCTCACTCATTTATTATTTTTAACAATTACTCTCCAGAATAATTTCGTATAGTAACGTAAGTTTGTTATCGAGGGATTGGCTATTGATATCCGGTGCTTGATTTTAATAATGTTTTTAGTCTGGGAGGCTTGTTAGGGTTAAGCTTGAACCTATAACATTCTTTTTAGATGTCGGAAATGCGTTTCAGTTAACTACGATAAAAATAAATTTCACAAAAAATTGCTTATAACGAAACGCAAATATGACAATTTGGTCTAGTATTATGAATTAGACGTCCGGTACTTGATTTTTTAATTTTGTTTGCAATTTAGGAGGTTTGTCGGGGTTAAGCTCGTACCTTTTACACTGTTTTTGGATTTCAGAAATGCTTTTTGCATAATTGCATATAACGAAGCGCAAATTTTTCAAAATTCATTTAAATTTCATTCATTAAAAATTCATACACAGACAATCCATTTGTGGCTAAAGACGGAATTCATACACATCAAATTGAGACGTAGTGGAGAGCAGTCAAGAGGTTTTTCAGACAGCAAAATTATAACAGTTCACATTACATTGTTACATTTACCACTATCATACCAGAGTTTTAGGGCAACCTGACTTTATAGATAAGATTGGTCGAATCTGTTCCGAAACCGAAACAGCACGCCCCGACTCCACGTAGTTTTGTCTGCGCTACCCCTAGAGTGCTTTTGTTAAGCCCTTTTATAAAGCGCAGAGGGAGAGCAGCTTCCGCCCGCCGTACTTCTCGCAGCGCCGAAGCTGTTGCTGAAGTAACTTTTGGTCATTCCTGTGTAAAAAGGTGAGGTTATGATTTTACAGAAAAAAATCATTACTCACAAACTATACATTTCCACAAAAGGGGGAAGGGTAGGGGGGCTTCCCCTGAACCCTCTCCCCCAACCCCCCTCCCACCCTCGTACGCAAGTACCGGATGTCTGTAGTTTTACTATATCGAGTCATATTATTTTATTTTAAATGATTTTAAGATTAATTTCTAACATCAGAAGTGCAATTTAGCTTAACATTTTAGTTTCTAACACCTGTTATTAAGCATACTCCATAAAAATTATGGCAGGCCTACTAGGTTTTTACGGCTGATGGAGAACTTCCTATTTGAAAGTTTTTCTTTGTATAGAATAAGGGTAACAACCAAGCACACAATCTGATTATACCGTTACCACTAAAAAGGTGAAGTAAAGTTACAGCCTTAATATGTCCAACAGCTGGGCACAGGCTTCTTTTGATTTTTGAGAGGATTTTAGGGCTAAGAAATATATAGACACAAAAAAATCGATTATTTCGAGTTTTAGCGAGACTAACGGACAGCTATTGATTGTTATATGTTCGAACCGAGTATAGAGAGATTTTTCAAACATGCAGGTTTCTTCACGATGTATTCCTTTACTGCCGCGCACGTGATAAACCAGCACATAATTAACAATTTAATTGGTACCTGTGGGATCGAACCCGGGTTACTCGAATACCATTTCTAAAATATATAATATAAAAAAGTTTTTTTTAAAAAAAACCCCGCTTGGTTTCTTGCTGAACACCTACTTAACTGAAACTGAAATGAAACACCTAAGACCTGGGAATGACTTCTCAGGTCTGAGGTGTTTTCCGAAACGGTGGTAAATTAAACATAAGTATTGATGACATAAATTTCATATGCATTATTCATAATCTATATTGAATAAAAATATTATTTTTTATAGTAATGATGGTGACAAACGAACTCACTGTATACATGATAGTATGTTGGTGCGGTAGCCCACGGACATCTACATCTATCCTTGAACAAGGATCAAAGTGCAAGTGCATATATCAGAAGACAAAGATGTAGTGCCTCGTTTCCAGTAAAAAGAGTCTCTAGTTCTCTACACTCACCATACGAAACACATCAGCATTGAGTAGTGAGCTGGCATTCTGTGAGAACATAGTCCTGCCCCGGTAGAGCCGACCCATTCGTGCTACAACTACAATATAGCTGCAACGTGGTTTTACTAGCCACCTCTTGAGACACCCACGGGAATGGGTTATGGATTCTCTTAGTCCGCCACCAAACATCTAGATCTGATATGGCATCTATATAATAAAATTATTTAAAACCGATTAATGCATTTTAGTCTGGTTCATATTTAAATAACATGATTTTTATCTAAAAAATGTCGGCCATTACAATTTTCCAACTTTCTGAAAAGAAAAAAATTACTTGCGAAAGAAATCTCGATCCCGCGATATTTAATAATTCAACAAAAACTACCAGGCGGAGTTTTCCCCAGACATAATAATTTCGGTTAGCGGAAATTGAAGAATCCCAGTATGGTTTTTGTTTTCCTTCGCTTTTTACAAAAAATATTTTCTTATTCATGATATAAATTCGATGTCGAAATTGATATTAAATTGAAACATATTTTTTCAATTTGGTATTATTTATGAAATTTTAAGGCTCTGCAGCGGAGTGGCTAACCATTTGACCACGATGCTGCAGAGACGGTAATTCGAATCCAACTCCGAACAACAGTTTGTATGAGCTTCAAATAATTGTTCCGATCCGGTGTGGATAAATTGGTTTTCCTCTTTTATCGAGGGGAGTTTACAAACATACATTGCACATAAATTTTCTGAAAAAATCCTACATTGTCAGTTTATTTATATAAACCGACTCCAAGATACAGAAGAAAACCCAAATTTTTATATTGTGTAAACTCAAGTTCTTCTCGAAAGGTAGACTTGTACGGTGAAAACCCTGGTGATAAACTGCAGGGTGAAAAATTTTTTGAATAAGATATTACCATTTTGCAAATAAATTTTCAATGGATTTTATTTTATATTCCACGACTCAAAGGCAATATTGAAATAAAATTACATAAATTTGACTATCGATTGATTAATCCATTCCACTCTAAAGCTCCCAATAGAATGAATTTAAATGAAGCTACTCCTTGCACTTTTGCCTTTTGCCTCCTCTGCAGCTAGTGAAGAACAATTGCATCACCCACCAGAAGTAAACCTCTTCAACTACATAAATACGACTAATTATGAAAAGAGTTTTAGAATATTACATATAAACCTATTTTATTACTATTTTAAATAACTAATTTTTGATGAAATTATGTTTACGGCAATCATTTCTTTTAAATCATACACATGCTTATGTTAATAAATTTTCCTCATAAACTTTAAAGTACTATGTTGCTAACTGTAATAAATAATTTTCTAAACTTAAACACGTAAACTCATGACAGGTACCACCGTCTCTACAAATACTACTTACTAACTTATTATTACATATACTACCGCCGAGCGACTTACGTGCGTACATGTTTGCTACAGTTGCCACGTGCTGTAGGTAACCGTTTTTTAAATTATTTTAGTTGCTATCAGTGAGAGGCTGCCCACATCCTGTTTTCATTTGTCTCTGGCACCCGGTACCGTACATATATGGTAGTTGATTAATTAGATGGGATCCAGACAAAGCAAACCGTTTAGTCGACAACAAAGGGGTCGAGACCTGCCGAGTGTCTGTTTGTGCTAAAAACGTACGATCCAATTGTTGTGAATAAATAAACCATATCTCACGTTTTTAATTGTGTCTCGCTTTTGGCATTAAGTATGTGCATCAAAGGATTTGGTCTTTACGTACTATTGGTAAACATGTTCTTTCTTGTTTAAATTATCAAATAATGCATTGCTAAATTCAAATTCGACGATTTCGAATTCGATTTACGAAACTACTTATTATTTGTTTTATTCTACCAATTGTATAACCTATATGATTGTAAGATGTACTTTTTTTAAATATTCACTGGGTTTCGTACTGGTACTTCCAGGAATTACTTTCACTTTTTTATTTATTATCTATATATAAAAAAAGGTTTTCATTTCTATTTCTGCTAGCTTTTAATTTTCTGTTTTTCTTTTATAGTTTAAGGGTGACAAACAATCACACAAAAAAAAATCACACAGTCCGCCTGGTGTTAAGTGGAGGCTGCGGCCCATAGACATCTACATTTATCTTTAATTAAAAATCAAAATGAAGATGTGTTTGCCAGCCCTGAGGGTTGAGATGGAATGCCTCGTTTCCAGTAAAATAGGTCTCCGGTTCTCTCCACTCACCATATGAAACACAGCACCAATAAGCTGCTATTTTACGCTGGTATTCTGTGAGATCGTGGTCCTACCCCGGGCGAGCCGACCCATTCGTGCTACAACCATAACATAGCTGCAGCATGGCTCCACCACTTAGGAACTATTTCTGTTACCACTTTCTCCTCATTAAACTTTGAAAACTTTTCCTTCTCAGATACACGGGTTACCTTGCAAATTTTTTCTTAAAAGGGATATAAACCCCACAAAAAATAGTACTATAATACATAAAGCTGCCAGTAAGGAAAGCTATTTGTTTCGTTATTATAAGTCCTCCTAAAATTCACGCTGCAGAGCAAAAACAAACGGATGGCGTCGTGACGTCGCCCAGCCCGGAAACGGCGGGTCGGGTGTTCGCAAACAATCAGTCTGAAGTCAATCGGGCGTGAACTAGGCTGAGAACTTTATTTTATGACACGCAATCAACACCAAAACATTACATAAAGAAATTTCAGCGAAAGCAAAACTATTGTCACGCGTTCATAATCATTTGACTAAAAGTTGCAAAATCTTATTCATTACATCACGAGGCTTCCGCAGTTTGAAGTTAGGCTTTGACTACGCCGTATACAATGATATATGAAACAAAGTCCCTAAGCATGATAAATGATAGGTACCTATTACCTATAGATAAACATAATATGTATCAATGTTGATTATGTATTTTAAATGAAAGCATATTGGCGCTTACATTATAGAAATCGTAGAACAACAGGTAAGTAAATACAAAATATCTCCAAAATAATTCATCAAATATGCAAACTAACAGCAACAGCTATTTATTCAGTTGTTTACTTCTTCCTTGTTTAAAAATAACTCCCGCCCCAGAATGGTTACCGTTCTTTTACAGGACAACGGTTGGCAACCAAGAGCCATTTTTAAGAAATCATTACAACGATTTACTCTTCACTCACCATACACAGCAGCATTAAGCTACTATTTTACGCGGGTATTCTATGGGAGCATGGGCCTATCCCGTGCGAGCCGACCCAGTCGTGCTGGAACCATAATATAGCTGCAGTGTAGCTCTACTACGAAAAAAGTGTGATTTGAAAATTAGTTAGCTAAGATCCACGTGAAAAATAAAAATCAAACCCAAAACAACTACTCCTAATACTACTACACTAAGAAAGACACTACTAACTCCAATATTTGAAAAAGGTAAATAGCTCAATGTACCTGTCCTCCAAAATCATAAATGTAAAAAGCGAGCCAAATTCGGTACCACCGTCGGTATTTTTGTACGTATCCTGCCGACACGATACAAGAGTGAATACTAGAATGGATCCATTTTTTAAAAATAAACATTTGTCTGTGTTCTCTACACTCACACTCAAGACTACTTTTGATTGCGAATGTTAGGCAAAAGTGATTTTTACCGATGCCCTTAGCCAAAAACAGTATTGATTGATTTTTGTAGTCAAAAGAGGTTTTCGCTAACGTGCTTAGTCCAAAGTGGATTTTTCTTTCTTAAAATTTAGACAATCGGTCTAAGCTTACAATACCAGTGTCAGTAGGTTAAAGTGCGGCTGATTAAGGTGATTTTTCTATATATTCGACTATGATGCCAAATTTCAAGTTTCTATGTAAGCTAGAAGTGGCCTAGGTTTTGGATGAGTCAGTGAGTAATAAAAGTGGCAAAAACTATAACAATAGGTAGATTCGCTGAAAATTCATGAAATTTTGCATTCATAGAATTTAAAGAGTCTGTATTACATAAGCAATTGCAAGTGTGTAGGTTTAATATTTTTTAGTTATGGGGGATCAGAAGTGGCTTGAAATGGTTTGCGTAAATAATGGTTTGGGGATCGACTGGGAGAGAATGCCAAAATTTATTAAGACCGCCTTTGTAATCCTTTTATTAAGGTTTACAATAAAGTATAATTAAATATACAAACTGTCGATGCGTTGATCTTTTCTTTTCTGGACTTGACTGCATATACTGATGTCGTTTGCCTAGATAACAGATCAAATTATTTACATAGATACACTGCTTGTCCAGTTATATATTTTAAAGAATACTCGTAACGCTGTTACCATTACTAATACTCCCGTTAACTACTCTAACTAAGCTTAAAGTGTTTGTGTTAAAAGTTCACCACAATAGTCGAATGGCGGATTCGAACTCACGACTTTCAAAGCTTGTAGTTAGAAACCTACCATTAGGAGACTGTCGTTTATATGTGTATATATAGCTCAAAGAACGAACTTCTGATAAGGAGGAAACTTTCTCGAGTGGCAGACTCGTAACGAATAGCAAAGTACAGGGCGGCCTCTTACCAGATTGAGTGACGACCTGGTAAAAGATGCGAGAAGTCGATGGGGACAGGCGGACAGGTAGTTCAGGACCGTGCTTTGTGACATTCCTTGGGAAAGGCATATATTCAGCAGTGGAATTGTGACAGGCTGTAGTAATAATAATAGTGTGATTTATAAAATACAGCAAATTATTTACATATTATTACTGAGTTACCCTGAAGTGGTGAATAGCAATTCGATGTTAACATCAAAAGCGTTCATAGCGCTGCTGAATTATTGCAATTATCGTAATACAATTCGTGAATGTAATCAGGCAATATTAGTCATTGCATGTTGGTATAATTACAGCGAATATTATCATAATTTGCTACATTTGTTATCCGAATAAGTATATTTGACTAACTCGTGGTTTGATTGGTCGTATCCCGGTTCGAACCAAAACAAGTCATTGGGTTTTTCTCTTATGAAATTTTCGGAAGGCGTCGGCGTCAGGAATTTAACGGTAATTCATCCCGTGCCTCGAGAAACAGGTAAAGCCGTTGGTCCAGCGCCTTTTATCTCCAGTCGTGTCGGATTACTGTCATACCGTCATCGGACTACGTGAGTGGGGAAATAGAGAGCACATCTGTGTTTGCGCTCATATTAGTACGCTGTAATCCTGCCCTTCGCAAATCGCAATTTTTGGTTGAGACTGGCCGTCCTGATCTCATTCTCAATTCAAGGACATTAGATATATTAATATTTAACTTTTCATTACTTTTTTGTACAAAACCTTAATGCTGCGTCACCTTAACGTTAGAAATTTTCTTACAATGTGCGGCCGGCCTAAGACTTTGTGACAAGTCAAATAATAACTAGAACGGACCATAAGATCACGCCACCACTACGTCATACATCAGGTTAGGATATCCTACGTCACTGATTAGGAGCACGAATTCCCATTGGTCTCGGCGCTAGCAGAGTTCAATGGCCGCCTGCGCAGGTATTAATATGTTCCTTGTGTGTATGAGCAATCGGAGCATAGTTCAAGGCAAACAGCGACATGTAATTTTAATTATTAATAATTACTTTTAAATATATAAAGACTGTCTGAATGCAATAATTATCTAACACTGTTTGAATATTGCTTGCGCGATACCAAATAAACTTTTTCATTGTCTGCAGTTGATTCCCGGATTTAAAGAGTTATACTCCTACTCCTAAAATTTCATCTTATTTATTATCTTCTTATTTATATATGTACCTATCTTCCAAGTATGGTATTCTTAGTTTGAAAAGTTTGAGTAAATTTATTAGGTACGCATACCTTGGGGGAGGCCTATGTTCAGCACTGGGCTTGTGAAGGGCTGTAATGATGATGATGATGATGAAATTTATTAGCAGGTTAACTGCAATTTGGTTATACTTAAATACCAGAATGTAGACCACTGCCTGTGTATTAACGTGAACAATTTGCCTTTGTCGCAACGTACTTGTTTATAAGGTTCCTTTGTGATTGAAATCCGGCGATTTCCCAGAATTTACGTACTTTCGAAACTACTTTCTTACAATATTATTTACATATCTCTTACAACATTTCCTTTGTGTTAACTATCCATACACCGTGATTGAATATGCAATGAATTTAACCTCAAAGCGCAAGTTTATTAAAGACTTTTTTATTTTTTTTATATTCTGCTTCAGCTGATTTTATATAAATTTGGAGAAACATTTCAACTTGACTCTTCATTCCCTTTTTTCAACTAACGGTTTGAAATAAGGGATTGAAGTTTAATGTAAAATTTGAAAAATCTCATTTGAGACCCTTTTATAAAAAAATTACAGTTCATTACTTGGAAAGTATTTTAGTTGAATATTTTTGTTTAACTCAACTCAACAGAAATGCAGAACGATCGTGCTAAAGTTCCAGTTTTGGTATTCTTTTTATCTGAACGCTGTAGTTCCTTTCGCAGTAAATAATAAAAACTTCCACATGAACGTATTTTTTATGATCATATACTCGTGACATACGTTAATTCTCTTTCAATTTTTTTTGTCGCTTGTTTACAACTCTACAACCATATAATATGAAAAATGTATTCATTATTTCATTGAAAACTGTCAAAAGTCCACAGCCTACCATTAGTATCTCCCATTAATTACCTTATAGAGGGTTTGCCATAATTGCCACCCATGGTAGACGGGTTAACAACCGTATTTTATATATCTCCTGTCTACTCCTATCTCCTGTTCCAATTTCCCTCTGTCACGCCTTACGGCACCTACCGTGTGATAAGGGTAATATTAATATTCTTACGTGGTAAGAATATTCTTACGTGGTAAGGTTAATTTTCTTACGGTACCAATACACAGCACTAGACGAGAACAACGTCGTATTGTAATGACTTCCTGAACTCCAATATTACCGCTAAATAAAATCTTATACTTCACGATCAGTAGGGTACTACACCTAGGGTTTCTATTCTATTATCATATTATCATTATCATCATCATTATTACAGCCTATCAAAGTCCACTACTGACCTTAGGCCACCATTAGATTACTACGTCAGGGGGCCGTATACTTGTCAAGCCAATGCATATATATACATAGGTTAGGTGAGGCAGACTGCCATAATATTTAGAGGAGTAGCCGTAACGGTTTGATGGATTTCAACATATAATAATAATGATGTATTTCGTTAGATTCGTCTTGGTAATGTAAGTGACTCAGAGTATAAGAATTTTCTCTTTTCAATAAACTTTTTTTATAAGATCGGTTGTTTTAGTTATTGTTTTAGCCCCTAAGTTTGTTAATTGTAAAAATTATAACGTAAATTTTTAATCTATTAAAATCTACCATGGACGGAATAAAACTATGTTATTAATTGATAAGTTAATTTAATAAAAAACCTCACAACGCTGCATCCATTTCAAAGACTGAAATTAATAAACTTTCATTCAAGTGAAAAGAACACATGCATGCAAGTGAAAAGGGCAGTCGCAACTTCATGAAGAAGTTATGGAACGTTATAGAGAGCTCTCCAAATCAAAGAACTAACTTTCTTTAGTGCAACGTAAATAAAGACGTAATAGACAAAGGCAATCTGTGCTGCCTGAATATACGGCGGAATTTGCATTAGATATTTCACAATTAAAAAAAGGCACGTTTTTAAGTTCAAATTCAAAAACAGTAATACTTGATCACATAAAAGGTATTTAAGTCCACTGCTGGAAAATCATAATAGAAAAATTTCTTTATTTTAAAATTTTTAAAGGATAAGATGGTAGGTAGATGCTGTGGCCCATAGACATATGACGTATCCATGACAACTCATTAAAGTCCACAGTTAAACATAGGCATCCCCAATGGTTAAACTGTTAAACATGGTTATATATAATTATTACCTTGTTATTTAGATTTTAAAATTAGTCAATATAAAGACGCGGTAGCTCAGAGGTTAAGTTACTTGGCGTAAATTTCACAAAAATCTAATCTACAATTAATAATACACATTAAACACAACATAGTTGCTGTGCTTGAGTTAAAAGGTTCTCCCGTTATTATCAGATACAGATTCATCGTGTAAACCGTATTTTAAAAAATTACACATTTTGACGCTGGCATGTATGTACATCTTAAATTTCGTATGTTTTGTTAAAAATAATATAGTTTTATTCACAAAGTTAAGAAATACTGCACAGAGAAACTTGAGGCATACTGAAAGATTGAAACATAGTAATGCAACATGTAATAGCAAGCACTAGCCTCTATAGGAAAAAGTGTTCAGCTATGTGTATAAAAATTTTCAATGCACTGTCTTTTTCGCAGGATTGTCAAACAATGGCTTGAGGAGCAATGCTTCTACTCTGTTGAAGAATATTTAAAATTTATGATTAGGATTAGGCATCGATATTAAAATGAATTAAGTGATTACTATCATTTATTTATTTATTTATTTAGGTAATCATACAGCGTTTTTATCATATTTAAAATACATATTATCATACAGTAAGGCCAATAGAGATTACACAATTTTTATCAACTAATAATTAAGCGTGCGTGCGTGCGTGCGTGCGTGCGTGTGTGTGTGTGTGTGTGTGTGTGTGTGTGTGCGCGTGTGCGTGTGCGTGTGCGTGTGTGTGTGTGTGTGTGTGTGTGTGTGTGTGTGTGTGTGTGTGTGTGTGTGTGTGTGTGTGTGTGTGTGTATGTGTGTGTGTGTGTGTGTGTGTGTGTGTGTGTGTGTGTGTGTGTGTGTGTGTGTGTGTGTGTGTGTGATTATGCCCTATTTTTGTTTACAACATCACGTTTGATGCGACTCTTGGATAGGTTGAAAATATCCAAGTCAGCGTAAAACTTATTATAGTTTTGAACAATACGACATAAAGTAGAATTTTTACGTAATTTGTGTTTGCTCGTGGTACGTGAAATAATGGCGTATGTCTAGTTCGGTATTTAGGTACTAGTAACGATATTTTAGATAACAGGTCTGGACAATCTATGTTACCAGACCATAAACCGTGTAGCAAAAACATATCGTGTTGAAGTCTTCTGAGTTCCAAGGTATCATATTATTTTAATTACATTAAATGCAATAAAATTATTATGATGATTTTGAAAACATGTTATTAATATATTAGTTGTGAAAATATAATTATTATATTAGATTAATATTTGCATGTCAACATTATGTCAAAACATGCTGTACTTAAATAATTTATCAACCTGTAATGTACCATGTTTTCTGCAAATAAATTATGATTATGATTATGATTATGCCTCTATACACGTTCGCACTACATTAACTTCAAAACTGCGAGAACGACCGATAGGCCGTTTCCGGACAAGGCGCCGACCCAACATCGTCCGACTTTCATAGCTATAATGACTTACGAACTGCGTACAGAATTATATTTTATTTATTTGTTACTAAAATGTATACTTATTTCAGGAAAAATTAAAAATCATTTTGTCTGACTTCGTTTTTATATTATTTCATTTTCAATACTTAAGTTACATTTTAAATTGGCTTATTTAGTTTTATTGCTGACTGCGACATTTTTTTTTATAGAATAGGGTGACAAACGGGCACACAGTCCACCTGATGGTAAGTGGTTGCTGCGGCCCATAGACATCTACATCTATCTTCCATTGCAAATCAAAATGCAGATGCGTTGTCACCCATGAGGACTGAGATGGAATGCCTCATTTGCAGTAAAAAAGGTCTCCGGTTCTCTACACTCACCATACGAAATACAGCAGCATTAAGCTACTATTTCACGCTGGTATTCTGTGAGAGCGTGGTCCTTCCCCGGTCGAGCCGACCCATTCGTGCTACAACTATACTACTAATATAACTGCAGCATGGCTCTACCACGTAAAAAACACGTAAAACACACACAAGACATCACGAAACTCAACGAGATCTTATAATTTTATAGCGTTTGATTATTTGGCATTTAGACATGAATTAGTATACAGGCACCTGTTACCATCTAGCAAAGTCTACTACTGTACATAAGCCTCCCCATAGTATTATAGTTATAGATTATATCCCATACAGCCACGCTGTGATTTGTTTTAATAAAACGTGAAGTGTCAATTGAACGTATAGTCCATTTAATGATACTTTGCTACTACAGTCCATGAACACCTCAGGCTATCTTCAAACAAAGAATGCTGACGTTGTCACCTCAGAGAATGCCTCACAGCCTGAAAGTATTGGCTGTCTACCTATTAGGCCGTACCTAGCTAGACGGACTTTTCGGCCGACAAGGAGAAAGACAATTTAGAGTTGCGAATATTTGCCGTAGAACCCATCTTTTAATAATTTAGTTGTTTTATAAAAAGTCTGTTCCCTCTTTTCTTGAAAACGCTTTGTACTTGGTGGAATGACGTACGGTGGCTAATCATTAAAGGCCTTTGCTAAACGCACTATTAAAGGCCAACTACATCGTCGGTCTTGTGAGCATAAGAGTGACTGCTGATGCTGTGGTTCTGGATTTAAGTACCGGGTTGTGCCAATTTTTTTAGTAATTGGGATTTCCTGTCAATAAATTATCTGTGGGTTCAGAAAATTAACGGTGTTTTACCCCGGGCCTCGCAGAGCATGTTAAGCAGTTGGTTCTGAGCCGCATCTCTCTCCAGTCGTGTCAGACCGCCGTCCATCGGACTTTTACACACTCATTTATGAACAAAACATTTATTGCTACACACCAATATCACCATTAGGCACTTAAATTTAATAGAAGACACATCATTTAATAGAAGTATAACACAATTAATCACGAAAACAACAATTTGAGGGATATAACATTTAAAAAAGTATGTGTAAATACAAAATATAATACAAAATACATTCCTCGTGTTGTGTGTTTGATATAATCTATCTATAGACTCTCTACAATCAATATTTACTATAATGCGAAGATTTTAACTTATTATAAGTCTATGATTGACCACAATCCCACCTGTAAGTGGCGATGCAGCCTTAGATGGTACATCGCACTGTCTTAGGTTATCGTAAAATTTTAGTAGCTGAGCTAGCTAGTTTCCTGTAAGACTGGCCGCCGTAACCAAAATTTGGTCTGTAGGACGGTGAAGAACGAAAATAATATCTGAAAGAAAGCTATCTGTTCAGAAATATTTAAGTGAGTGTGATCAAAAGCGCGTTATTTATAGCCGTTACTTTTTTTAATCGAATTCAGAAAAGGAGGTTCTCTATTCGACATGTGACGCGATATCATCGTCAATTGTGAATTTACCAAATTTATCGTTACACGTGGTAGAGCCACGCTGCACCTTTATGTTTGCAGGACAAATGGGTCAGCCCGACCGAGGAAGAACCACGCTCTCACAGAACACTAGAGTGAAATAGCAGCTTAAAGCTGTTGTATTTCATATATTGAGTGTAGAGAATCAGTGTCCCTTTTAACTGAAAACGGTGCATTCAATCTTAGTCCTCAGGGTTAAAAACGCATAATCGATTGATTTGTAATCGAGGATAGATGTAGACGTCTATTTGTCACCCGTATTCTGCAAAAAGATTCTCCTATTAATTAAATAAGTTATACTTCAGGGGTATTTAACATTTATAAACGTTACCTCCACACTAGGATTTTCTCCTGTATCGTGGGCAGTTTACATACATAAATTTCACAAGGACAAACATCCAGAAACCGAAACAATTATTAGCAATTATTTTTACGTCATAAAAATACTTCTTCCATACGTGATTCGAACTCGCGGCCCTTAGAGCTGAAACACATTGTTAAGCAAATGCTCCAAGGAACACTAAAAGTGTATGTAGTTTTAAGAAGTAACTACTTAGAACCATTGTAGTTGTTACATTAAGCTTGTGACTTTCCTTCGTCCATTTTTTTGAAGACGGCTTTAACTTATCAATAAAAGATTAATTTTATCAATCAATTTTGTCAAAAATTTTACCGATGTTAAGTGGATACTTTGGTCCATAGACCCCTACATCTAACATCTATTAAGAATTAAAATGCAGATGACGCGTTTGTAGTAAGATTCTTAGTTACACGGCATCATAATACTGCTAACCTAGATATAATACCAGTTTTAAGAAGCTTATCTCATTCTGGTTCAAAAATAAATTTAAAAAAATTTTATTGTGTACATACGTACGAAGTGAAACTTCTTTACGACCTTATAATTCTTCTATTATTTTATATTTTCCATACGTACGTTAAATGCAGCAACGCTGATGAACTGTTACAATAAAACGTGACGTTTTTTTAATACCGTACAAAATTTCTCCATTACGTAGATAAAGAAGTTTCACTTGAATATCATGCCTAGATATAAACCATTGCGATAAAAAACAGGTTGAATATAAAAAGGATTGAAAGTAAAGGATTGTATTCCTAAATGTATCTCGTAAAAGCATGAGCACAAACCCAATGTGCATCGTGAAAGGTATCCGATGCATTATTTATGTATCGAAGCCCGGATACGCCTTTACTGATTTTTCTGTAGAAAAGTTTAAACTAATCTGTGACCTAGTAATTTAAAAATGAACAACGCAGAAGAACATATGAACTTAAAATTAACTTTTATTAAAAAGTGAATGCCGACTTCAAAGCCGGTGTCAAAACATACTCGTAGTGTATAAAAGAATTAAGGCCCAGACTTGATGATATGTAATTATTTAAGTCTATAAGTTCCTTGAAGTTTTTTTTTTCCTTTTTAGAGAGTCAGGTAAGTGGATCGTAATAGATAGATTCTGTTACGATCCACTTACTTGACTCTAGTTATAGTAATAGATAGATTCTATGAGGGCGTCGTCCTCCCCGGCCGAATCGACCCATTCGTGCTGCAACTATAATGGCAGCGTACCGTTACCACGTTTATCATGTATACACGTAATGTTGAGGTTAAACAGAAATGCGGTAGTAACCTAACACGCTATCCGTGAATTTCTGCAGTATAAGGGGACTTCACTCTTAAACGCCGTCCACTAACATCTCGAGACGGCGAGGCCGGCTCTGCTCTTTCTGACCGAGACGCAGGTGTCCTCTCCGGCTGATGTCTCGTATCTCTCCAAGCCGGGATACAAACTGGAACACGCTTTTGTGCCTCGGGCTGGAGTTTGCATTTACGTCAGTGAGGACATCTGTTCTCGACGCCTCGGCAGACTTGAAGGTTCGGACCTGTCCATCCTTTAGCTACGCGTAGACAGCAAAGACCATCCGCGCGTCTACGGGTTCCTCTATAGGTCACATAGCGGTAATTCCGAAACATACCGACTCTTCGACCACTCTAAATGGCTACAGATTCGTTGCTACAGCAGATCCCCTCCGCAGAGATCGTGATCCCCGGCGACTTTAATGCCCATCACGCCCAATGGCTTGGTTCATGCTTAACCGATCATGCGGGGAGATCTGTTCATGATTTTACCTTGGCATATGGTCTGACACAACTGGTTACTTCACCTACGTGGATTCCAGATGTGGAGGATCATGCACCTTCCCTGTTGGACCTTCTGCTGACCTCTCACCCGGACGGCTATCAGTTTTCCGTCGACACCCCTTTAGGCTCCTCGGACCATTGTCTTGACCGAAGTGTGGTGCCACTCACGCTGAAATCGCAGTTATTTTCTGCAGGCTGCCGCCGTGTTTGGCACTGTATTTCAGCCGATTGGGATGGGATGCGGTCTTTCTATGCATCCTACCCTTGGGGGCGGGTTTGCTTCACGCCAGACGATCCCAACGTTGTTGCGGATTCTGTTGCCAATGTGGTACTTCATGGTACGTTATAAGAGATATTAGTACTATAAGGGATATAGTACGTCAGCTCAAATTTTAATTTCGCCCCCACTTCACCGCGCGTTGTATGCTATGTACCGACATGTTTGTAATCTAGTGACTGCTGTAAGTAGATAGGTCGTAAGATACTATTTCATTAGGTGTATCATATTTATTCATGTTTCTTTACGCCAACCCAGTCGCTTCTTATTTTTATTACGGTTATTTCCCATTTTAATTTTACGTCGTCCTGTTACGTAATATCTATTCTGATTGTAAGCGACACAGCTTTCCCTTTCGAAAGCCTAAGCAAGACTGATGGAGATTGATGGGGCGGCAGGAAACAAACTTAAAGACGCTGATAGTTTAGGTAATTTATTTTTACAGTGAAAATAATGGTAATTTAAAAAAAAAACATAAGCCCTGCCTTATAGTTAGTTCAGTTAGTATGTAAAGTTTCATGATCGAATTTAAAGTATTTTATGAACACAAGCGGTTTATTTTTCAATTTGGAGGTAATTTTGGATTTTTTTCTATCGAGAAAATTCTACGGGAATCATATAATTTTTGTCTAACATAGTACTACATCAATCCTCAACCCTACCACATATTTATTTCAAAATTAATGCTGCAATATTTTCGGCATAACGGAGGATCTTGCTATGCCATTTGAGGTAGTATTTTTATTATTTCCCCGTAATAAAAAATAACCCCAGAGACCAGACTTTGTTGGACCACAAGTTTAGTGTGCCCTACGATATTCATAGAGCACTCTATAACGACCGATACCTCTTGAAGAAAGCTGTCAGTCACCATGGTCAGCCCCGTAAACTCCCGCATGACCAGTTACGACGTGCCCCACAACCAGGTACAGTCTTAAACCAACATATGGCCGTGTCGCCTACAGACACAGACGAGCATTAAGGAGCATCCAGCATTGTTAATACGCTGGCGACACCACCAGCACCAACCCAACCTTCGTCAAAACTAGCTAGTGCTAGTTTAGGGTTTCGTCAGTAATCGTCGATTAGAGACATAGGAAAATATGGATTCCCTCCCGGTGAGAACCTTTCATGTTTTATTCTTACTTAACAATCACACATAACATACTACGTAACACATTACTAAAGAAAAGGACGTTATTGGCGTGTGGAGCCGACCAATACCAAATTTATTTTGTAACTGTTTCATGTGCAATGTGCAGTTACATAATCAAATGTAAAAGATGTTATTGGCGTGTGGAGCCGACCAATAACCAAATTTATTTTGTAACTGTTTAACGATCTATGCGTGCTCTTTGCAGATGACATCTCCATCATAATCTCTTGCACTAATTCCACAGATTTAACTACAAAATTGAACTATACATTAGATAAAATTACTGGCTGGCTACAACATATAACAGTGGTAGAGCCATGCGGCAGCTTTGCTGTTGCACGTATGGGCCGGCTCAAACCGGGGTGGTACCACGACCTCACAGAATACCGGCGTGAAGTGGAAGTTCTGCTTCCGCGTTTCGTCGGTGAGTGCAGGTGGCCGGAGGCCCAAATCCCCCCCCCCCCCCCATCAACATGGTAGCGGAATTAAATAAAGATAGACTACCCCAGGAGGGTACCAGCACCCCTGGAGAATCCCTCGCTGAGCATCCACGACCATGTTTCTCCACTTCTGAGCGTGGGTGCTCAGGCTGCCCCGCGTATTCTGGGGGGGGCGAAATTCCGCTCAAGACTACAACTGCTCGGGGCAAACGGAGCAACAAGACCAAGGCGACCCCTGCCACGCTGTCCGTGAATTTCTGCAATATCAGGGGACTTCACTCTAACCTAAACGCCGTCCACTACCATCTCGAGACGGTGAGGCCGGCTCTGCTCTTTCTGACCGAGACGCAGGTGTCCTCTCCGGCTGATGTTTCGTATCTCTCCTACCCGGGGTACAAACTGGAACACTCCTTTGTGCCTCGGGCTGGAGTTTGCGTTTACGTCAGAGAGGACATCTGTTCTCGACGCCTCGGCAGACTTGAAGGTTCGGACCTGTCCATCCTTTGGCTACGCGTAGACAGCGACGACCATCCGCGCGTCTACGGGTGCCTCTATAGGTCCCACAGCGGTAATGCCGAAACAGACCGACTCTTCGACCACGTCCAAATGGCTGCAGATTCGTTGCTACAGCAGATCCCCTCTGCAGAGATCGTGATCCTCGGCGACTTTAACGCCCATCACGCCGAATGGCTCGGTTCACGTTTAACCGATCATGCGGGGAGATCTGTTCATGATTTTGCCTTGGCATATGGTCTGACACAACTGGTTACTTCGCCTACGCGGATTCCAGATGTGGAGGATCATGCACCTTCCCTGTTGGACCTTCTGCTGACCTCTCACCCGGACGGATATCAGATTTCCGTCGACGCCCCTTTAGGCTCCTCGGACCATTGTCTGGTCCGGAGTGTTGTGCCACTCACGCTGAAATCGCGGTTGCATTCTGCAGGCTGCCGCCGTGTTTGGCACTATAGGTCAGCCGATTGGGATGGGATGCGGTCTTTCTTTGCATCCTACCCTTGGGGGCGGGTTTGCTTCTCGCCGGATGATCCCAACGTTGTTGCGGATTCTGTTACTGATGTGGTACTTCAGGGTATGGAACTTTTTATTCCTTCCTCTGTGGTGCCCATTGGAGGCAAATCTCAGCCATGGTTTGGTCGCTCCTGTAAAATAGCATCATGCTATAAGCAGGAGTGCTACCAAGCCTGGGTTGATGCATCAGCGTCCCGGGATGTAAACACCAGCGCTCTAAAAAAGAAGTATAATTCCGCCTCTAGGTCCTTCAAAAGAGTCATTGCCAAGGCAAAGTCAGAGCACATAGGCAGAATTGGCGAGAGACTCGTTCGCCTTCCTTCTGGAACCCGTGCATTCTGGTCTCTCGCCAAGGCTGTCCAGGGGAAGTTCTGTCAGCCATCTCTTCCATCTCTGCACAGGGAGGACGACTCACTGGCCCATACTGCAAAGGAGAAAGCCGATCTTCTAGGCTCCTTCTTTGCGTCTAACTCGACTCTCGATGACGGGGGGAGTACGCCGCCGACCATCCCGCGGTGTGAGTGCTCCATGCCGGAAGTGCAGTTCACACAGCGCTCGGTTCGCAAAGCACTCCTCTCCCTGGACATCCACAAGTCGAGTGGGCCTGACGGAATCCCCCCAATTGTGCTGAGGACGTGTGCTCCAGAGTTGGCACCGGTTTTAACGCGTCTTTTCCGGTACTCCTACTCCCTAGGCGTAGTCCCAAAATCATGGAAGACTGCTTTCGTCCACCCGATCCCTAAAAAAGGCGACCGCTCAGACCCGTCCAACTACCGGCCAATCGCCATCACCTCCTTGTTCTCCAAAACAATGGAGTCCATTGTAAACTGCCAGCTCATGAGGTACCTTGAGGATCACCAGCTGATTAGTGACCGCCAATACGGTTTTCGCCGTGGTCGGTCAGCTGGTGATCTTCTGGTCTACCTCACTCACAGATGGGCGGAGGCAGTAGAGTTCAAGGGGGAGGCATTGGCCGTTAGTTTGGACATTGCGAAGGCCTTCGATCGGGTTTGGCACAAAGCGCTTCTTTCGAAGCTCCCTTCCTATGGGCTTCCCGAGAAATTGTGCGATTGGATCACCAGCTTTCTTGCAGATCGGAGCATCAAGGTCGTTGTAGACGGTGCAAGCTCCGATTGCAAGCCTATTAATGCTGGTGTTCCACAGGGCTGCGTGCTATCGCCAACGCTGTTTCTTCTGCATATCAATGATATGTTGCATACCCGTAACATTCATTGCTATGCAGATGACAGCACTGGTGATGCTCTTTACACCGGCCGAGCCAATATTTCTCGGGAAAACGTCTCCGAGTGCCGGGACAAACTTGTGTCTGAAGTCGAGTCTTTGCTGAACAGAGTCTCGGATTGGGGACGACTAAATCTAGTCCAGTTTAACCCCCAGAAGACACAAGTTTGCGCGTTAACCGCTAAAAAGAACCCCTTTGTCGTATCCCCTCAGTTTCAAGGCACTCCCCTTGTTGCCTCAGCCAGTATCGGAATCCTCGGCGTCGACATATCGAGTGACGTGCAGTTTCGTGGTCACTTGGAAGGGAAGGCCAAATTGGCCTCTAAAAAGCTTGGCGTGCTCAGCAGAGCGGGGCAGTATTTCATGCCGGCACACCGCCTGCAACTTTACAAGGCGCAGGTTCGACCGCACATGGAATACTGTTCCCATCTCTGGGCTGGGGCTCCCCAGTACCAGCTCCTTCCACTTGACCGCATCCAGCGCAGAGCGGCTCGAATCGTCGACGACCGAGTGCTTTCCGATCGGCTCGATTCACTGGCGTTGCGAAGAGATGTTGCATCTCTTTGCGTATTTTATCGCATCTATCACGGGGAGTGCTCTGAGGAATTGTTCGGATTAATCCCAGCCGCCAAATTTCGTGAACGCACGACACGGCAAACGTCCCGATACCATCCACACCATCTGGATGCTTGGCGGTCCACCACTGTACGTTTCACAAGGAGCTTTCTTCCACGTACAACCTCTCTGTGGAATAGTTTATCACCGGCGATTTTTCCGGACCGATACGACCTGGGGACCTTCAAGAAAAGAGCTTACTCCTTTCTAAAGGGCCGGCAACGCACCCGCAATTCTCCTGGTGTTGCGGTTGATCATGGGCGGCGGTAGTCACTTAACATCAGGTGAGCCGCATGCTCGTTTGCCCCCTCTTCTATAAAAAAAAAAAAAAAAAAAAAAAAAAACAATTACATAATTTACAACTTAACCTTAATAAAACTAAAATTATTCAATTTAAGCCCTACCAAAAAACTGGTTTCCAAATATCGTTTAACTATAAAAATACAAAACTAGAAACTGTTAACTCTGGCACTTTGTTAGGAATAGACCCGGACACACATTTGAGTTGGAAACAGCACGTACAAAAAGTTGCAAAAAAATATCCTCATTTATTTATGCACTGCAACACCTTAAACGTGTGACGGATTTTAAGACTGCCCTTGCGGCTTACTATGCACATGCTCACTCCGTACTCTCCTATGGCATCATGTTGTGGGGAAACTCTTGTGATATAAACAAATTATTTATATTACAAAAGAAGTGTGTACGAATATTGATAAATTTGGACAAAATGGAGTCATGTAAACCCCACTTCATTAAAAATAAGATTTTGACACTTACATCTATCTACATCCTCGAATCTTGTAAATTTGTTAGGAAACACCCAAAACTCTACTCACCTATTAAAAAGACTAAAAGAAATAATAGAAATTTATATAAGCTTAAGATACCCTTCTCCAAATTAAAATTATTTTCAAACAGCCCTCACGTTATGTCAATAAAGATTTATAACCATTTACCGAATTCCTTAAAAATCCTGGAAAATCCTGTGCAATTTAATAAACAATTAAAAATATTTCTTATTAGTACATGTTTGACAGGCCTGTTGGTCTAGTGGTTAGTGACCCTGACTGCTATGCCGGAGGTCGTGGGTTCGATTCCCACCCAGGACAAATGTTTGTGTGATGAGCACGATCATTTGTTCTGTGTCTGGATGTAATTTATCTATAATATTTATGTATTTCGAAATATATAAGTATGTTTATCAGTTGTCTAGTACCCATAACACAAGCACTGCTTAGCTTGGGACTAGATGGCGTTGTGTGATAGTTGTGGAATATTATTATTATTATTATTATTACTATAATTTTAATGAATTTTTTACGATAAATAACGATAAGGTAAGAATACTTAGACCATACATTGTGTTTTAAATTAAATAAATTCATATAAAATAATATTGAATGTTGATGATATGATAATTTGTAAGTTATGTTTAAAAATTAGATAATACGAAAATAGTTAGCCCTCTAGTGTTGCTATGCCCTTGCAGGGCGTCACCTATCAAAATTGTACCATCTTAAATTTGTAATGTGACATGCAATAAACAATTTGAATTTGAATTTGAATATGGAATGTGCAGTTATATAATCAAATGAAAAAGATGTCATTGGCGTGGCCGACCACTGACCAAATTTATTTTATAGCTGTTGTCATGTGGAATGAGCAGTAACACGATTAACCTAACTAAACAATTTTACTTCATTCACATTCAAAAGCCGTGGAGGTAAATATAAACATGAAGTTATCCTTTAAAAATAAAAATAAATTATAGCCGTGGAGGTGAC
Organism: Parnassius smintheus behrii; assembly: GCA_036936625.1. NCBI lineage: Eukaryota > Metazoa > Arthropoda > Insecta > Lepidoptera > Papilionidae > Parnassius > Parnassius smintheus. The sequence goes on from JAUPFT010000014.1 coordinate 45,410,334, forward strand.
AATTTATACTCTTTATGTTATCGTGCTGGGACACGGCGTCCATGACTGCTCAGAACCCACAGTTCCCTATTTACTCGTCAAATAAAGAGACTTCGTGCCTGTCACGGAGCAATGGTCCTAAGCTCCTTACCTTACTCTCCATCAGATCAAAGACTTTGTGTCTATCACAGAGAGGTGTTCCTGATCCTATTTCATGTATTCCTTCAAGTCAAAGAATTTGTGTCTATCACAGAGCATTACCATCACGTGAGAATGAAACAATACTATACCCAATCGAAAGTACAACTACAATCTGTAACTTTACTTATTTACAAATGCAATGAGAATAATTTATGGTTTTAATTATTAAAATTAAGTATGCTTTTTAAAGCCTCACTTGCTATATGATCATCTCATCATTATTGGTTATGGTTCCCAATCAGGACTATTATTTACCAAAATGAATATTGTGTTAACAGGTCAATAGAGATAGAAGATTATTCACGGCAGGTGCAGAGCGCGCACCGCCGATCAGAATCGAAAGATGTCCTTGCGGCGACACGGCCGCCGCAAGGATCGATCGTCAACAGAAGATGTCAATCAGAATCGACATCTTTCGATTCTGATTGACATCTTCTGTTGACGATGCCTAAACTTTGCATTGTCTTTTAATTGTTATAAATTGTAATAATCAACAGTGTATAATTATTAATACTACAATTTAATAACATCAATTTAACATGTAACTAGCTAGTTCTTTAAAACTCTTTTGGTTTACAAATCTCTTTATTGACAACTAATTCCTATTAAAGCAACTATTTATTGGATTATCAACTTTTGACTCAAATATTGTTTTTAATCGTAGAAATAAATAATTGTCGATTTGATTATTAATACTGTTAATTTAAATTACTTAGGTAACCTAACGAATTCAATAAAAAGTTATTGTTTAGTTTAGTTTAGTATTGACCAATCAAATCGTAGGTCGTTATTACGTTTTCCTTATTGTATGAACGCGGGAATAGACTCACTTCAGTTCCTGCTCTCGTCTGTGTAGTTCCATTTTCCCGGTAAAACTTTGTGAGTATTATTTGTGAATTTTCATAATAAGTGTAGAATAAAGTTACTGTAGTGCAAAATTAAAAGTGTGTGGTCTTAGATCTCTTTCATTACAATGGAAACAATATACGGTAGCACGACTGAACCCTTGTCAAATGAAGACAGTGGTGCTGCCTCACCTTAAAACCAACCCCGTACCGCTCCGTCATACATATAAAACTAAATTATAAAAAAGTGATCTTATCACGTGGCACTCCTGCATGGCATTGATGCTGGTCGCTAGTCTGACATTAGCTTCCCTTGACTTACGTCAGACTAGCGACTAGCATCTTTCAATGTGGGGTAATTTAGAATTGAGAGCATTTATTTTATAATTTTTTCCTTTAATCTTCAAAAATTTAGATAAAAAAATTAAAAATGGTTTTTTTATGTCTCCATAACATGCAAATAACCTCGTGAGCTTATACCGAAGTCAGTTATTTTAATATTACACACAATTTTATTTACATGTATAAATTATTGTAAAAATTACGCTCATTAAGATACAAAATATAAGTGCTGTTGCCAATAAACCATAAAGAATTATTTAAAAAAACAGTTATTGAAAAAACTCTAAAAATAGAAATTCGACCCGAAGGCCACTATTTAGCGAAAATAGCAAACATGATTGAGAAAAAATGAAAAAACATTTTACAGGTACAGAAGTTTTATAGGTACAGAAGTCTAAAAATAAAACATTAAAAAACTTATAAGCTTGTATGATTTCTTCAGTGAATTACAATATGGTATGGCAGACAACTTCGACCGAGAGGTCAATCGACGGATTCAACTCGGCTGGGCAGCGTTCGGGAAATTACGACATATCTTTTCGTCAGGTATACCTCAATCTCTAAAAACTAAATTGTACAACCAGTGCGTGTTGCCGGTGATGACTTATGGATCTGAGACGTGGTCCTTCACTACTGGCCGTATGAGGACGCTTAAGGTCGCTCAGCGAGCTATGGAGAGGGCTATGCTCGGAGTTTCTCTGCGTGATAGACTCAGAAATGAGGATATCCGCAGTAAAACCAGAGTGACCGACATAGCCCAACGGATTAGTAAGCTGAAGTGGCAATGGGCCGGCCATATAGCTCGAAGAACCGATAACCGATGGGGAAGAAAGGTTCTCGAGTGGCAGCCTCGTACCGGTAGGCGTAGTGTAGGGCGACCCCCCACTAGATGGAGTGACGACCTGGTAAGACATGCAGGAAGTCGATGGATGCAGGTGGCTCAGGACCGTGCTTTGTGGCATTACTTGGGGGAGGCCTATGTTCAGCAGTGGACTTGTGAAAGGCTGTAATGATGATGATGATGATGATGATGATGATGGCAGACATGTTGCAGTTATATTATAGTTATAGTACAAATGCGTCGGCACGACTGGGATAGGACCATGCTCTCACTGAATATCAGCGTAAAATAGCAGCCTTATGTTGTTGTATTTGGTAGAGTGTAGAAAACCGGGAAACTTTTTTTTTACTGAAAACGAGGCATTCCATCTTATACCTTAGGGGTAAAAACCCATCTGCATTTTGATTCGTAAATGAGGATAGATGTAGATTTCTATGAGTCACGGCATTCGATTACCATTCAACACCAACCACAGAGGTAGACTCTGTGGTCGTTAACGCCATAATAAAGATAACATTCTATTATAATTAAATATTATATAAAAATATATTTTAAAACTCTACCGATAAATTTAATTCAATGTTACAAAGTTAATTTTGTAGCTTATCTGAGGCCCGAATATCTAAAGGAATTAACAAAAACCTCTTTTTAAGAAAATACGCTCCTTAAGTTTATCGAACTCTTGAAATCTTAATGAAAATTCAGTGCAAAACAACCAAGTATTTTCTTATTGAACTTGACCTAAGAAATGTTTTATATCTACGTTTATAAATTGAAAAAGGCCGCGAGAGAAAAGAGTGGCATTGAGTAAGTAAGTGAGTAGTGAGTAAAGAGAGCAAAGTAAGTGAGTAATTTTAAATCTTAGGGATTTTTGTTTAAAATATTAAGGAGCGGTGGCTACTGAAATACAGATGAATTTTTCTGCTGAAGAGAGGGAGGAAGCAAGAAAAATTTTTGAGATGGACATGAAAATCAAAAATGAAATTTTAAAGCAGGAAAAAATAAATACTAGGTACTTACTATCACAATTTAGGCGGAGAAAACAAAAAAATAACTAAAAACTATGACTTAATAAAAAACATGGTTTAATTATTTAACATTTTCTCACAATAAACTTAATAAGATTCCTAAAATGATTGATTATTGGGAGTACTCTGGCTCTATTTCGCTGAGGAGTACTTGATTGTTCACACCTTATTTGTCCAAGAGCGCCTCCCAAGGTGCTGGAAGAACTAAATCTGGATCATCGGTTGGAAACGTTTCTCGTTGAGGCAATATGTTGTGCAGCATAGCCGTTGCCATAATTTTAACCAAGGCCTTTTCTAATTTAACTCGTAGTCCTAATACTAGAAATTTTCTTTTCCAAACCCCATAAGACCTTTCAACAGGTTTTCTTGCCCTGATCTGCGACTCGTTGTACAGTTGCTCTACTGCTGTTCCAGGATTCTCTAGTGGGGTATAGAACAGTATGTAGCAGCATATCCACCATCTAAAAGTAAAATTCCTGCAACATAATCACCAGCTTCAAATTTTGCTTTGCAGCAGTAATTATTAAGTATAGTAGTGTCATGTGCTGACCCAGGCCATCTTGCGACAATATCATTAATTTCCAAAATTGCATTATATATAGTTTGGACATTAAATAGAAAAATAGCCTTTTCGGTTTTTAAACAGTTCTGCCTGACCACTCCCGGTTGAAGAAATTCTGATGTGTGTAGTTATTACCCCTATAACTCTAAGAAATCTTGCTATACCATAAAACTCCCTTTGATTTCGCCGAATTTCCTGTTGAGTATTAGAAAATTTTATGTACTCGTGGTTCAATGACGTTATGGCAGCACTAACTATATGTATTATTATATGTGCTATAGGTGTGCTGATCCCACTAAAATCACCGATCGTTATTTGTGAATTATTCGTAGCATAAAATCTTAATGTTGAGCTGAGCCAAAAGCTGATTGATCGCAGAAATTGAATGATTCCTGTAACCAAAAACAGTTTTATTTAGAGCAATTTATTGCCGTATATACACACGAACAGTATAAATAAGTGCAAAGACTCACCTCTCAGATATAAATTGCAAATGATCTTCAATATTGATCAAAAAATTATGAGCTTCTGCTTTATATAACCGATATCTTATCCTAAAACTTTCGTCATCATATTCATAAATATAAATATTCCACCTTGAACGTCACATAGGTGTACATATGTTTCATTTTTACTATCATCACTGTCACTATTATTAATTAATCTTTTTAAGCGTTGCATTATGTAAAGCTATATACTTTCAATAATAATTAAATTTAAAATTTAATAACCAAACAGCAATTCAAGAATGAGAAACTTGGACGTACGCGACAGACTATCACATGATAAAACAATTAACAGCTAACGGCCTGTCGGCCATTTTTAATTGAAGAGTGACTCCATAATATATTTTCAGAATCGGGAGTACAAATCTTATATCTTAGTTAACTATTCATCCTTGGGTTAAATTGTTGGTGAATATATATATATATATATATATATATATATATATATATATATATATATATATATATATATATATATATATATATATGTATATATATATAAGAATATCTTATATCATTACTCTTGGAATAAAACTAATCCGAGTTTGGTGAAATTGGCCCCTAGTAAATTTTTTTAGTAGTTTCCATTACAGGACGCCCATCGCATAAATCATCTACGGCATTACTAAACCGTGCTTAAACTATATTATTATATTATTAGTATTACTATGAAATGCAATCGAAGTCTATCTACTTTGTTGCTGACTAAAATCACAATGAATTATCATCATCATCTTTAGAGCCTGTCAAAGTCCACTATTGTTGTACTTCCATCTATCTATCCATCCTTAACAGCTTAAAAATGTCTACTGCTCAACTAAGGCTTCGCCATAGAATGTCTCATAAGGCAAATTTGTGCCATAGTTACTACGCTTAGCCTGCAAGAAGTTGGCAACCACAAGTTTTACTATTTTTAGCTGTTGCCAGGAAGATGCTGCTGTCTCGTACGTGACGATGTCGAGCAGTGGATATTCTTACACCACCATTACACGACTAAAGCCAGTTTAATCTAATATTAGTCTGATTTCTTATTTACATTGAATGAAATTTATTTTATGAATTTTATTACGTTTAGCTGCCATTAAAATAAAAATAATGAGTCTCTATTTTTAATTTTGATTGATGTTAAGGTCACGACTTTTTTTTGGCCAGGGTCAACTTTTTAAATTCTCAAAGGACTTAGGTTGGAAACAGATAGCTTTGTGGTAAAAAATTTACGCAGTTATTTTCGAAATGAAACATGAAACGAACATTTTCTTTTGTTAAATTAATATTGACGGCTCCACGGCGTAGTGGTTTAACAATGACTTACGGTGGTGAGGGCCGCGGATTCGAATCTAGCACGGTCCAAGTAATATTATGGCCTGCAAGTCATTGTTTCGGATCTGGATATTTGTCCTTGTGCGGTGTAAACCAATAAATGTATATTATTTATAATCTTTTTTAATTATATGTATCTTATAAGTGTGGTGGCGCATCAGTCGGTATTCTTTGTTTTAAGCTTGCATTTATTAAAGAATAAGTTTATTAACAGGTGCACTGCAACCTCGTATATATTAAAATACCAGAATTTAGACTACTGCCTTTATACTACTGTATTTACAGGAACAATTTTCCTTTGTTCCGACGTACTTGCTTATAAGGTTCCCTTGTGATTGAAAACCGCACTATAGTCTTGCAAGCAGTTATGCAGCGGTTTCCCAGAATTTATGTACTTCCGAAACTATTTTCTAGCATGCATGTTTTACCACATTTCCTTTATCTTAACTATCAACATGGCGTGATTGAAAATGCAATGAATTTAAACTCAGATGTGCAAGTTCATTTAAGACTATTTGAGAACTTTCAAATGTATGTTATTTTTTCGTTTCTTTCAGATTTTGTATGTAGAAGACTCTATTATATCGTAAATTAGAAATTAATTTTCACCATTCGTTTTTTTATTAAATAGAGTACGCTCCAGGTGATGTCATACAAACTTAGAGAAAATTTCAACTCCCAAAGGTTTGAAGTAAGGGGAATGAAGTTTCAATGTAGGCGAGAGTGGGGAGATTGCGGACACCGGGTAATTCTGTAGGCAGTTATTTCTAGAATATTAGCGTTATTATTATCATCACGTCTCGCAATTCCTATATCTTTTTGCATCCGTCATTTTTAAGGCACGGACAGTAATAAAGACGAAAGGCTGAGCACGCACTTCAAGGTATGTACTGACAAACTTTTTTATAGCTTTTGGGTATTTTCCATGACGTGTATATGCTGTGATATGTGTATTACTGCAATGTTACTTCTACCACAATACCCTAAGAGATGCACCATTAATACTGCAGTAAAAATAAATCACATGAGCTAACATAAATTTAAAAATATTTCAGGTACACAAAAACTGTGATTGGGTTAATTGCGAATGTCGGAGGTGGGATAAAAACGGACGTCTGCAATTAACCCGATTTAAAAATTGAACTTGGCTATAGCAGAACTATTGGCGATAGTGGAATGTTCATGTAATACGTATCGTCAAATTTATTGCTTGCATTGACTAGGTGGTTGGACGTTTGTAGAGGCTGTAGAGAGTGTAGATAGAAACGGTTGCCCACATCAAGGTTAACAGTTTCCCTGTCTGCGAAATATAAACAAAAGTTAAGCAATCGAAACATTCAGTACTGAGAAAGGGTGAAGTAGTGCTTGCAAGTAAAAAGGTATATTAACTTATTAAAGTAGACGAAATGTTTTCTAACAAATTGTGCTACTTTTACCCGACTGCGACATACATCATGTCTATTTCTTCGGCTCTGTATTCTATACGGTTTGATAGATTTTAACATATGAGGTGTTGTCCGGTACGTCGTAGTTGTGGAAGTAACAATACCCATAAATTTTTTTTGTTTTCAGTAAACTTTTTACGTAGGCGGGTTTTTTTAATTACTGTTTTTACCTTTAAGCTTGTTAATTGTAAAAATATGACGTAAATTTTTAATCCATAAAAATATACAAAGTACATTATGTAATTGATTCATAAATTAATTTAATGAAAAACCTCACAACGTTGCATCCATTTCAGAGACTGGATTAATAAACTTTCATCACAATGTAAAAAAAATAATACGTTTATAAATTCAAATTTATTAACGTTTTATAAAATCAGTAATATATATATATATATATATATATATATATATATATATATATATATATATATATATATATATATATATATATATATATATATATATACTCATAATTTAAAATAAGTAAACGAACGAGTTCGATTCCCGCCAGCAGCAATGAAATTAATTATTTCAATTTCCTGTGCTGGTATATCAAGTGCACCATGGTGGAACAGTTTATGGTGAGGAAAGCTTCATGTCAAGATGTTAAAAATATTTTCATAATATCCAAAGTTCGAACGATGTATTTTTTTAAATTATTTTAATAACATAAACATAAGTGTTCCGTAGAATCTGTTCATTGATTTTATTGCTATTGTGCAATATACGTCCATTTCGATAATGTACATGTGTTCAGTAGTAATTTAGTAGTGCAACGATATTGCAATCCAAGCGACCTGAGAGAGCAATTACCCATCAATCACAATCACCGTCGGATTCTCTATTTCATTTTTTTTATATAAAATTCAATTTTAAATCATTCTTAATTACTTCTTTATTATATCTCTATATTCTTGTTCTCTTTCTTTTTTCTCTTACTTCTCTCTCTTTTATTACTCAGGTATTTAAATTTCTTAAAATGCCAGTAATGGAATACTTTTTAGCGGCTCTGATATTAATAAAACAAAAATATATAAACAGAGCCATTAAAAGACCTAATGTTTACTAGTGGGTATCAATTTTATCGTGTAAACTATTTTAAACTCTATAATATCGTGTACAATAGTGTAATTACTTATTATCTACCTTCTTGAAACATCAAAGAGTTTGGATTTAATTTCTTTTGCTGATAAAACCATAATATTCTTAATTCAAATTTCCAATCTCGAACTTGTAAATGTTGTTACTCATCATGACTAGGAACATCTAAAACATCAAATAAAACGGAAGCGAGTTGCCTTTTTTAGACAATTTTAACATTGGCGTTGATGAATCTTTTCATCGTGATCGTGATTGAATACACAGTAAGATCGCCTATGAGTAGTGAAGATCATCCTGAAATAATATATTATCAAACACAATGTAATAGATGATCTAATAAATAGTTATTATTTTTCAGTAGTTAATTGTGATTTAGAGCGACGTTATTTATTAGATAATAAATTATTATGGATTATAGTCATGAAACATTTCCTACATATTTAATAATATAATCCTTGACTGATTTTGCGTTTTCATCATTCAAGAAACATTCCATCTTAGTTCTTAGGGGTCACAACGCATATTAATTTTAATACTTAATTGAGAAAAAATGTGGATGTCTTCGAATCACAGCATCCCATTACACGTGAACTGTGTGCAAGACAAAAAAGAATAAGTGATAAAAATGAGTGCATAGTTCACCAGATGGGAAGTGATTGCTGTGGCCAATAGATATCTACATCTATGTATATATGCGCTGTCACCTTTGAGAACTTAGATGGAATGTCTCGTTTCTAGTAAAATGTTTCACCAGTTCTCTACATTCACCATACGGAAACACAGCGTTAAGCTGCTATTTTACGCTGGTATTTTGTAAGACGTAAACGTTAAGTCTAGATTGAACAAGGTGGATAGAAATTTATACTGTCATCAATCAGGAACAATAAGATTTTTTGGAATTTCCCATACTCGCCTCTTACGATACCCACGGGACAAATCAGATGACAGATTTTTTAACGCCACCACTATACGTCATATATCACCACGGACCACAAATCGATTTTTGACGACTTGATTACAAAACTTTGAGCTTACTTTACAAACACTTAATAAGAATGGATAGTACATTAACATTCCGTAAAAAATCTCTAAATGACATTGAAAATTGTATTAAAATCCGTTTCGTGGTTTCGAAGTAAACGAATAAACAGAAATGATGAGGAAAGACGTGGATGGCGACTTTTTTCACTATTATGAGATAAATACAAAGGAAGGGTGACAGCCGACCTTGATCCTCCATCAGTGAGGTACCAAGTCTCATATCCATATGTCATCAGTGGCAATACGCACTAGTTATTCACTCATATTTTAAAGTTTTGAGATATATGTGATATATACGTGATAAACATACTGAGTCATGATTTAAAGATCATATTTCTTATTTGTTTCAACTAAAAATTTACTTTCCATTTGCAACTATAGAATTAAGGCGAGACTGATAAACGGATTATACAGTATAACTTTAATTGCTTTCTAACCGCAAAAGCTTGGACGCAATACCCAAAAGATATAAATTTGTACATCCGTGTTCTGATTTCTAATGTAGATTACGTTGAAATGGGCGGACATATTCAATGCTTTTCACTGTGTATTTATTGTTCAAATAGTAAAACGGGGAATGAACTACACTGTAGCTATGACATGGATGCAGCTTGAAGGGGTAAGGACCATACTATCACTGTTATACCAGCATATTGCTCTTGTATTTAGTACGGTAAATGTGTAGAACTGTAGGCCCTTTAGGGATCACTGTCTGACTTTCACTGTCTGATTTTCAGACACAATAGTAAGACAATAACACAGAACTATATGTAGTATACGGGACTGCGAGAGGGTTAATTTATTTATTTATTTGTCTGGAATCTGGACAATCATCATCGACCGTCAAATAGGACCATCAGGCGGACTCTGTGTTCATTTGTTATCCATACATAATGCCTGATTCAATGACCATGACACTTATTAGAATATCCTTATATAATCATCATCAGCGGAATTACAGCCCTTCACAAATCGACTACTAAATACAAACTCCAAGGAATGTCACAAAGAACGAACTAGAACCACCTGCATCCATCGACTTCCTGTATACCTTACCACGTCCACACTCCATCTAGTAGTGGCCTGCTCTATATTTCGCTAGCCAGTACAACGTTGCCACTCGAGAACCATTATAACCCATCGGTTGTCGTTTTAAGCTGTATGGTTCTCATGAGGACAAGTACAATACCTTATATACCGCTAAACAGCTGAATATTCATACATAAATCGTGTGTTTTTAATTCAAACTACTATTGGACATGCTGTATAAATCAATATCGATACAGTACACCACTTTAGTAGTAATTTTATATCGCTGCAATATCACAGCATTGTTAACGGCCTCGAGGACCCGAGGGGCAATTAGCATGGACGAGTTCGATTGTTTGATTTCGATGTTCGAAGTTTCAATTTTTAAATCCTGTGATTTTTGTTTACGAATTGAAATGGAAGCAGATTAATGGATTGTGTTAAATTTATTTTTACGTAGCTGGGTTATAGACGATAGTGACTTTTTGGTACATGTACCTATTTGTAGGTTCTGGGTTCAATTCTCAGATGACAATATCTGTGCAAGCGCATCGGTTTTTGTCTATGTGCTTGCACAGACATTGTTAAGTTTATCCCTAGCAGTAATGACAATATCTATCTAGACCGAACTTTGGTCTCGGTGGCCAGTCTCTACAAAGACTAGCCATCTGCGCAGGATAGGATTATAGTGCAAAACTGTATACGCAAGCGCAGGTGTACTCTCTATTCTCTCACTCTCATATTCCGATAGGACGGTAAACCGACAAGACCGGAGAGACATTAGATACAGGACTTCCGATGCTTTATGCTTTCCGAGGCACAGTGGTGAAACACCGCAGACTCCGGTTTGCGACTGAGAAATTCTTGTCAGAAAAACCCGATTACTGATTTAACCCCGACCCGGGATTCGAACCTCAGGCTTCATAAACATCACTTGCGTTTACGACCAGTAGAGTATCGAGGCATTCAATGTCAAACGATGAACGTTTATGGACTGATAAGGAAAAACAAGAAGCACTGTATGTACAATGTAGTAATTCCTCATTCTTATTTATAAAGGATTCATTTCTGTTTGCGGAAATAGAAAACAACTTTTCAATATATGTTTTCTCCTTTTTGCCTAGTAAATTTGCCCGTAAATTACTGCTTCTATACACGTTCACACTACACTTCGAAACTGTGAGAACGACTGACAAGCCGTTTCCGGACAGGGCGCCGATCCGTCATCGTCCAGCTTTCATAGATATAATGACTTACGAACTGAGTGCAGAACATAATATTATGTAGCTTTTTATTTATTTATTTAAGCTTTATTTGCACACATAAAAGAAATGTACAAAACGGCGGACTTAATGCCTAAAGGCATTCTCTGCCAGTCTACCTTTGGTTTGTGCAGAGAATCTAGTGATGGGTGCAAAACTCATAATTTAAAAAAAATTAAAGGTTTAAGAAAAAAAATACAAAATTATAATATAATGATAATAAATACAATACACATACATATACATTTACATTACTACTTACATGCATACAATAGTATTTTATACATATTCACAAATACCCACAATAAATACACACACAATAAATAAATATGATATTTTTATATTATACATACTTGAGAATATAACAGTTTCCGAAGTTTTAAATTTTTTATTATTATCCGAAACTACTACTGCTTCGTTAAGTAATATTCCCAGAGTAAACGTTTAAAGATAGGTTTAGTTTTTGCTTCTTTTATATTTCTGGTTAATATGTTCCAGAGTCTTACTGCATTTGAGGTGAAAGAATTGTAAGAGAAGCCCGTGCGACATAAAGGAACATGAAGAGTTAGATTTTCCGCGGAACGGAGACATTGGTTGTGAGAATCGCCCTGATACTTGAGCTGAGAACGGAATGAAGAAACGTGATCGAATTTACGTAAGCCAAAGATAAAGCGAATACAATTATTGAGAAGACGATCCACTTTGTTAAGAAGTTCTTGAGAGGCATCAGCATAGCATACATCTGCATAATCTAGTATTGGTAATACGAGCGTTTGAACCAACATTACCTTTGTTCTCACTGGAAGAAAATTCTTGAGTCGATACAGACAACGCAAGGTGTTGATAACTTTGTTCAGTAATAAACCGCAACTCGCAAATTTTATACCAAGGCACAATGATCTACAACGATCTGAGGGCCGGTGATAACCTGTAGCAACGTGTGACGCATAACGCGCTGTTATAATCTGTGCGGACAAAAAAGGAATAAAAAGGAGGGTACGACGCGTAAGAAGATCACTATTAATCTACATCTCTTTGTGTTAACGTGGAGTGAACATATCTCTTCAAAAACTCAAAAATAAGGACTACTCTAGAGTGTACCGTGTACAAGCTGATTACTAGTGTATTCTACCGTGTAGAAGAAGCCACCAGGAGCTGTCAACGTTTGCCGATCTTGGGAAGCTGGCTAGTAAGACCGTGAGTAGTTTTTTATTGTTTTCTTGGTGTAATTTTGTGATTGCGGTAACTGAACGTTTCAGGGGATATTGAATCAAATACAGTCCACTATATCACTTAAAAATAATCCCAAGCCGCCACATTTCTGGCCTTCGAGCCGCATTTATTTAAATTAGTGATTTTCATATATAAGATTTCTACCCTTAATTAGCGTCCCGTGGACGTGTCATATACTTGAATTAAGCGTTTTTTATTTTATTTTATTGTTTAACACTTATTTAATTCGCCTTTTTCTACCTAAATTTTCATTGCTTGCGGTACGTTATAAAGTATCTAAATTCACCTTGTTGTTTTTGTTCAAAATGTCGGACAAATTGCAGATAAAAAGGCAAACACTTATTTTTAAAAAGGAATACCTATTTGCTAAATTACAAAAGGTTTTCGATCTTGCGAAAACCCAAATGAATGATTCCACACAAATCCAGAATTTCTTAGCGGATTATTCCGAATTAGAAAGTGTCCGCTCAAAGTTTGAAGAAACAGTGTTAAATATTATTGAAATAGATATATCATTAAAACCGGAGACAAGATTGTCAACCCGTGAATTAGATACATTTGATGAACTTTATAAGGCATGTAGATTGCAATATTTACGATTAAAACCGAGCGATCAGGCACCCATCAGTGGGAAGGATAGGATTGATGTAAGGCCGTCGTTACCTAAATTGCGATTATTCGAATTCGATGGCGATATTGAGAAGTGGTCCACATTCTACGATACATTTTTATCACTTGTTCACAATCGAGATTTCGACGAAATAGACAAGTTTCACTATTTACTCTCATGTGTTAAAGGTTCGGCGTTAAACATTGTTAAAAAACTGCCTATAACATCCGCTAATTATATTCTCGTATGGCAAAGTTTATGTAATAAATATCAAGATGATCGAATACTCGTGGGTAGGTACATCGACAAAATGATAAACTTTACGCCGTTAAATAAGGATACTACCGCAAATCTTACCTTATTTATTGAAACATTCGATCACTCTTTTAAAGCCATCGAGGCGTTAAAAATAAAAAATTTGCATGACTATTTATTTTGTCATTTAGCCTTACGTGGGTTGGATGCGCATACTAGGAGACTTTTTGAACAAAATCGAGATCAAAACGCACTTCCATCGTTTTCGGAATTAATTAGTTTTGTAAATAAACAAGTTAAAGTTCTCGAACATTCATCTAATACAAGTGCGATTTCGTTACAATCAAGAAATAAGCCTACATGTAACAATTACAAAAGCAACAATAATAACTACAATAAAAGTATATCAAAAACAGTTTTAAATACTAATGTGTCAAATTATAATAAAAATAAATTTATTTGTGCGCATTGCAATCAAAATCATATGAATTACAGGTGCGATCAATTTCGTAAATTGACCGTAGATAAAAGGATTGACCGTGTCAATACTTTAAAATTGTGTCATAATTGCCTAAAAGGAAATCATGATACTTCAACTTGTAAAAGTGAGATGTCCTGTGGTGTATGTGCGTCATCACATCATTATCTATTGCATAGGGAGCCTGTGCGCGACGCGGTCTTGCCAACATCCACTAGTTTAATGAGCGCTGACTCGCAAGCGCAACAAGTACTCGTTTCGTCTCAGACTACGAGCGACTCGGAGCATTATACGATAGATACGCTTCATTACAACGACGTTCACTCGAATTACGGTGTCGTATTAGGAACGGCGCGTGTATTAGCAAATGATAGTAGCGGTCAGTATCAATACTGCCGTGCAGTTATTGACTCTGGAGCTCAGAGCTCATTTATTACAACTGAGTGCGCTCAACGTTTGGGCTTACCTCGGAAAAAATGTTCGTTTAACATTTATGGCCTTGGTGGAGAGGCAGTAAAAAATCATGGAATGATTTCATGCACATTAAGGTCCCTACACACTGACTTGCCTAGTTTTAGAGTGAACATGGTCATAGTGACTAAGGTATCTGCCGATATGCCTAACGTTCGATTCCCCTCGGACGTTAATTAATAAATATAAGAATTTTAATTTAGCTGATCCGATGTTTTATAAGCGCTCACGTATTGATATATTGTTGGGCAATGATATAGTTTCAGAACTTATTTATGATAAACCTTATATTATTTCATCGGATATACCAAGCGTGATCGATACCGCTTTCGGGTTTGTTGTAAGTGGTAAACTTTATTGCAATGAAAAGGACAATTTAAGAAACTATAATTTATCAGTCTCGTTTGATGAACAAGAGTCTTTAGATCAAACGTTGCGTAAGTTTTGGGAAGTCGAAGAATTGCCCAGCAAGCCTTCGATAAATCCTTTAGAACAATTAGCAGAAGATATTTTCGTGGCTCGTTCTA
The DNA here is from genome assembly GCA_036936625.1 of Parnassius smintheus behrii. Lineage (NCBI taxonomy): Eukaryota > Metazoa > Arthropoda > Insecta > Lepidoptera > Papilionidae > Parnassius > Parnassius smintheus. The sequence continues at coordinate 45,425,413 of JAUPFT010000014.1, forward strand.
GCCGCACTGAGGACGGTAGCTATTCAGTGCCGTTACCATTCATACCAGACCCGCCTCCGTTGGGCGCTTCAAGGGCTGCAGCCGAGCGACGACTCTTGTTCACAGAGCGCAAGTTGAATCGTTTACCTTTATTACGGCAAGCCTATTCAGAGTTCATGTGCGAATATGAACATCTAGGGCATATGGAGCTTTATACGGGTGACACTCCGAGTAAATATGTGATACCACATCATAGTGTACTTAAGCCCAGTAGTTCCAGCACTCCTGTGCGAGTGGTGTTCGATGCCTCGGCAAAAACGTCCACGAATGTTTCGCTTAATGATATTCTACTAACCGGGCCTAATCTGTATCGAGATATTGGGGCTATAATATTGAATTTTAGGTTGTTTGAATATTGTTTGATTTGCGACGTATGCAAAATGTATCGTGCAATCAAACTGAATCCATCGGATAGATGTTATCAACATATTTTATATCGTCATTCGCCTAATGATACCATCAACGTATATGAATTAAAGACAGTCACTTACGGCTTAAGTTGCCATGCCCAGCCCATGATGAGGGAGAACACTATCCGCTCGCTGCAACGGTTGTGCGCGAGGGCGTGTACATGGATGATATCCTATATTCTTGTAGTTCCTTGTCACAGGTATCTCAGTTACAAGATGAACTTATAGCGATGTTTAATTCCGGCGGCTTTATACTTAAGAGATGGGCGAGTAATAGCGGAAAGGTCTTAGAACGCGTTCCGTTAGAAAACCGAGAGTGTCCTGTAACATTCCTGAAAGATGGTAACGAATATTCAGTCAAGGTGCTAGGTCTGAAGTGGTTCCCTTTGACTGACTGTTTTTATTTCGCAGTAGATAAGACTGACAAAGTAACAACTAAACGTTCTGTTTTGAAATTATTAGCTTCTATTTACGACCCCGTAGGTTTTATTTCGCCGTGCATTTTCATCGCGAAAGAAATAATGCAAGATTTATGGAAGCTGGGCATAGCATGGGATGAGCAACTGCCAACTGACGTAACTAAGCGCTGGCTTAATTACGTTGATGATCTCCCGCGACTGACGGAAATTAAGATAGATAGACACATGCTGTTACCAGAACAGTCTGAATGTGAACTAGTCGCCTTTTGCGATGCAAGTTCTCGCGGTTACGCTAGTTGTGTATATGTGATCAGTCGTAATGACAGAGGTCAGACTAAAGTACGCTTGGTGATAGCAAAATCTAAAGTAGCCCCCGTCAAACCCTTAACTATCCCGAGGTTGGAATTGATGGCGTCAGTTTTGTTAAGCAGATTAATTAAATATGTCCGTGACATTTTAACTCGTGTAAAAATTAATCGTATCACTGCGTTAACCGATTCGACTATCGTATTGGCGTGGCTTCAAACAGAAGCTTACAAATTAAAGCCGTTTGTTAGTAACCGTGTTACTCAGGTATGCGAAGTGATACCTCCGCACTTTTGGCGTCACGTTAGTAGTGAGTGCAATATGGCAGACATCTGCTCGCGCGGAGCGTCTCCGTCACAGCTCTTGGAATGCAAAGAGCAGTGGCTAAATGGCCCATCTTGGTTGTATGATGACTACTCGCAGTGGCCAATTAGAACATTTATCAACCAAGATGAAAGTAATACACCTGAAATAAAATCAAATTATTCATTAGGTTCCGTCAATTTAATCACTAATGAAAATAATTTAATAGAGGAATCTAAGTTAGAGTTCTGTGACCGAATTTTTTCCCATTTCTCTTCTTATTATAAACTGCAACGTACGTTTGCTCGAATATTGAGATGATTCCGATTTAAATCCGGTCACTCTAAGCAATCCATACTGACGACTGACGAATTGAATACCGCTCAAGACGTCTTAATTAAACTAGTACAGCGTTCATACTTTGCAAATGAAATAAATAATTTGTCAAAGGGCACAAAGTACATTCCGTCGTTGAGAAAATTATCTCCGTTTATTGACGATCGCGGATACCTCAGGGTGGGGGGTCGAATAAATTATTCAGTTTTACCTTATAACGCGAAACATCCCCGTTTATTACCTAAAAATAGTAGATGTACACAATTACTTATTGAATATTTACATAAAAAATATTTACACGTAGGCCCACGCACCTTACAAAACATTATTAATCAAAACTTTTGGATTTTAGCATCCCGTCGCATTATTCGGTCAGTTTTGTCCAAATGCAAAACTTGTTTTAAACACAATCCCGTGCTCTTGCAGCCTGAGATGGCACCTTTGCCAGCAGCTCGATTGATACCTAATAAAGTTTTTGAGCATGTAGGGGTAGACCTCGGTGGTCCGTTCTTTACAAAAGAAAGTTTACGACGAAACGCTGGGATTGAACGGTCATATTTAGCATTATTTATTTGTTACTCGACAAAAGCTGTACACCTCGAGGTCTTATCGTCGTTGTCATCGGAGTGTTTCCTCGCGTGTTTAGACAGATTTGTAGCGCGACGAGGTGTGTGCTCTTTTCTTTACTCGGATTGCGGTACTAATTTTATCGCGGCTAGTAAGCATTTAACCGAAATACAAAGGTTTATGTTCGAGCAAAAAAGTAATATATTAGAGGGTTGCTCAAAGCGACAAATTATATGGAAATTTAATCCCCCCAGCGCACCACATATGGGTGGGCTCTGGGAAGCCGGAATTAAATCCGCCAAGTACCTCTTAGCGCGAGCCGTCGGAGAAAAAGGTTTGACGTTCGAGGAACTCACCACAGTGTTTTGTAAAGTAGAAGCAATTCTCAACTCGCGGCCGCTCTGCCCGTTACCAGCTAGTGATAACCCGGATGAATTTAACGTACTGACAGCGGGACACTTTCTAATAGGAAAAGCGTTAACGGCGGTACCTGAGTATAATGTAGAAGACATAACGATGAATCGATTGTCACGTTGGCAATATATTCAAAAATGTTCACAAATGTTTTGGCGTAGATGGAGTCGTGAATATTTAAATACGCTACAACAGAAAGCAAAGTGGTATTCGGATAGATCTAACATTAAAATAGGTGATCTTGTAATTATAAAAACTGATAACATACCGCCGTGCAATTGGCCTTTGGGTAGAATAGAGGCTCTTCACCCCGGCCCAGATGGGATTGTTCGTTGTGTAACGCTTCGTACCCAAAAGAGTACTTTACAGAGACCAGTTAATAAACTGAGTCCTCTTCCTTACGCAAATTAGCTTACTTGTATTAATAACCTTCTCGTTGAGACCATTCTGTGTCTCAGCGTTACCTTGATAGAGATTAAGTTAGATTAAGTTATAATTTTATCTTATTTTTTGGAGAAACCATCAAGATGGTTTCGGTGGGGGGTGTGTTCAGTAATAAACCGCAACTCGCAAATTTTATACCAAGGCACAATGATCTACAACGATCTGAGGGCCGGTGATAACCTGTAGCAACGTGTGACGCATAACGCGCTGTTATAATCTGTGCGGACAAAAAAGGAATAAAAAGGAGGGTACGACGCGTAAGAAGATCACTATTAATCTACATCTCTTTGTGTTAACGTGGAGTGAACATATCTCTTCAAAAACTCAAAAATAAGGACTACTCTAGAGTGTACCGTGTACAAGCTGATTACTAGTGTATTCTACCGTGTAGAAGAAGCCACCAGGAGCTGTCAACGTTTGCCGATCTTGGGAAGCTGGCTAGTAAGACCGTGAGTAGTTTTTTATTGTTTTCTTGGTGTAATTTTGTGATTGCGGTAACTGAACGTTTCAGGGGATATTGAATCAAATACAGTCCACTATATCACTTAAAAATAATCCCAAGCCGCCACAAACTTTTTTGCTTACTTCCGTGCCTTGCGGCCGCCAACTTAGACTGCTATCAATGATAAGTCCTAGATTTTTCACAGTAGCTGAATAAGGTATGACAGCATTATTAAAATTTACAGGTGGCAGTGAATTAAAATCCAATGTAGATAAGCGACGGCTACTTCCAACTATAATTGCCTGGCACTTGGTAGGGTTAACAGTAATACCGAATTTGCTAGACCAATCAGAGATACGAGTGAGGTCAGAGTTTAGCTCAGTGATCGCATCTTCGATATCGTTAATATTAGACTGAGCATATATTTGTAAGTCATCGGCATAGAGATGGTACGTGCAGCGAATGTGAGATGTAATGAGATTTATAAAAATTGAAAACAAAAGAGGTGAGAGAATTCCGCCTTGAGGAACGCCAGCAACCAGCGTGCACCAGTCAGAAATAACTGGACCCACGCGAATAGCCTGATGACGTCCCTGAAGATAGGATGCGAACCATTCCCGCGCTGATGAGGAGAAACCAATGTGAGAAAGTATTGTAAGAATTTTATGTTATTTGTTACTGAAGTGTATACTCATTTCAGGATGAATAAAAATTTACCTCATTTTGTCTGACTTCAATTTTATGTTATTTCATTTTCAATGCTTAAGTTACATTGTAAATTAGTTTATTCAGTCTTTATTGCGTTCTCTGTTACAAAAAATCCTGTTTACGTCGTGGAGCCACGCTGCAGCAATTTTTTTTAGCACGAATAGGTCGGCTCGACCGGAGAAGGACTACGCTCTCACAGAACATGATTCTAGAGAATCAGATACCCTATTTAATAAAACGAGGCACAATATTTTAGTCCTCAAGGTTAAAAACGCTTCAATCAGCATTATGATTCATACTCAAGGATAGATGAAGATGTCCGTGAACCTTAGAATCCACTTACCTTTCGGTGTGCTCGTTTGTTATACTACATTAAAAATATTATCTTTTAATTAAATAAGTTATACTTCAGGAGTATAGAGAGTTTATAAACGTTACATCTACACTAGGATTTTCTACTGTATCGTGAGGGCAGTTTACATAATTATATAAAGGAAAATAGGATGTTAGGGTCTGAAGGTACCGATTGGTTTTTACTTTAAAAATGGCTATATTTTTCTGAATTAAAATACAAATACTGGCTCGTTTCACAATTTTACAATCCAGAATTTGAAAAAATGTGGTTTAATACAATCGATTCGATGTTTATTCGGATCCTAAAAATAAAAATAAAATATAAAGGCTTCTAAGCTTTCATTAAAATTCTGTTATTATTTTTTAAAAATATTTGTATCCAATTGGAAATAAAATATATTATTTAAGTATAAAAGGAATAAACACGATTATTTCCATAGATGGATTAAAATAAAGAATAGATACACTAGTGAAATTCTCGTTTCTGAACGTTACGTATCAATAAACATGTTTTCATTTTAAAACTTGACGCTTCAGACTTCAAAACTTTTCATATAATTTAAGTAAAAGGACTGTTTTCGATTAGACTTGAAACGAGCGAATTATAAACGATTTTCGAATATTGTGAGCATTTTAATATCTATTTTCAAAAATGTTTTGACTGACATGCCTAATATTCACTAGTTGCTGTTTTAAGTTTCGTTAATTGTTTAACCATTTTGTTTCTTTCATAACTATAGCTTTTCTTCTAACAATTTTATACTGATCCCGCTTCTTTATCGAACCTCGGTTCTTTATTACGCACTGATAGTCTTGCCTACACCACTAACCCTGATTAGGTATTGACATCATAGGTCATTGTTTTAAATGTAATGTGCTTATTGTATAAATTCAATTTTATAAATATAATTCTATATTCATTCTACTATAATGAAAAATCGACTGTTATAGTGTAGGTAATACACAACCTTACTTTAACTTATTCTACGATTACTCAGATCCTAGACAGTCTCAGATTGACAAATCTATGAAAAGGTTATAAGTAAGCTTTCGAATGGTCCTTATTTCATCTTGTTAATACTTGGGCCGATGAATTTATAGAAACGACCCCTTCTCCTTTTACATCAAGTATAAACATTTTTTACCTAACATTTTAAAAAAAATAAAATAAATAAATAAATAAATTACCGGAACCATAACTCGAACAATTATTTCTAGGCCATACAAATACTTTTACCGTGAGGGATTCGAACCCACAGCCCTTAGCGCTGCAACTCATTGTTAAGCCACTGCTCCACGGAGCCGTCAAAGGGTATGTAGTTTTAAGACGTAACTGTAACTATTTAGAGACATTATAGTTGTTACATTAAGCTTGTGATTTTTCTTAATCTATTTCTTTGAAAACAGTTTTAACTTATCAATTAAAGTTTAATTTTATACAAGGGTGAACGAGCCCAAAGTCTTCCTGATGGTAAGTGGATGTTTTGGTCCATTGACCCCTACATCTAACATCTATTAAGAATTAAAATACAGATAACTCGTTTGTAGTAAGGCTCTTATTTTTGTCACTCGCTATACGAAACACGGCAGCATAATACAATTTTAGGAAGCTTATCTCACTTTAGTTTGTAAAAAATACTTAAAAAAGTGCGCGTATTTGTGTACAATAGGTATGTAGTAAAATTTCTTTACGACATTTAATTCTTCTTTCATATTATACGTTACACAAGTAAGTTAAATGCTGTCCCGGCAGTGCATCGTTATTAGAAAACGTGACTTTCTAATACCGTACGAAATTTCTCCATTACGTCGATAAAGGCGATTCACTTCAATATCATGCCTAGAAATAAACCATTACGAGAAAACAAACTGGCTGAATATAAAAAATATTTAAAAGTAAAAGATTGAATTCCTACAAAATCATTTAAAACATGAGCACAAACCACAATGTGTATCGTAAAAGGTATCCGATGCATTATTTACGTATCGAAGCCCGGATACGATTTTAATGGGTTTTTTGTAGAAAAAAATTAGGGTAAGCTGCGCCATAGTAATTTAAAGATGAAAAACACAATAAAACATTTAAAAATATATCAAAAATTAACTTTTAATAAAAAGTGAATGGCGACTTCTAAGTCGGTGTCAAGACATAGTTCATAGAAGAATTCAGGACACAAATTCATGCTAGAAATTGTTTTATTCTTTTTGTTCCTTGAAAATCTTTTTTTCTATTTGTTGAGTCAGGTTGAAAAAGATTCTCTACACTCACCATACGAAGCACAACAATATTAAGATGGTTTCTTTTATTAATTTTTCTTCGCCATTTGCCTATTTAACTTATTCTGAACCTTCTCTGCAAATTTGGCCGGTTATTACAAAATAGCCCAGTATATCTGCAGCGTGGCTGTAGCCCGTTTGTTAACTTATTTATACTGACACTTTTAACCTGACATGCAAATAGTCGCGAACCCATCCCACGGTGCATCAGCTGTCGCGGTTACGCCGCTATTAAACACCGCTCCGCGTTGCTGTCTATTAAAACTTTTACCTATTATACGGAAATTACTTCGCCAATACCCGCGCCACTAGAACTTTATTCTATTGAAACTGTTAACTAACTACTGTCGACTTTCATAACCCAATTATTATGCGCATTTGTTAAGAGGGTTCTATATTAGTCTTTATCTCTTACCTAAATATTACCCTTTCATAATAGTGGTTAGTGTAAACGTGAAGTTGAATATCTTACATTTATTCTCAGTTTCGATATTCTAATTAATTTCATGTTAATTACGTATAAAAAAAGTCTCGTTGTAAATCAAGGTCTATACAAAATTTTAACACAATACACCTTTAAAAATACATTGAAGGGTATTTAGTTTTTTTATGTTTTACCAACAAAATTAAACTTAATTATAAGAGAACTTATAACATGATATTTAAAGCCTTTATATCTTCATTCTTCATTTATTTATCTTCAAGTATTTTGGATAAAATATAGTCTAGATCCCTTCTGAAATTACTTTCTATAGATTTACATTACTGACAGAGAGGCACAAAAAATTTAAAATGGATTTATGTCTTCGTAACATGCAAATAACCTTAATATAAGTCAGTGATTTTAGTATTACATGCAGGCACTTATCTTTATTTTGATGTTTGTTAAAAACACGTTCATTAAGGTATAAAATAAATATACCTTAAAGTAATATTTTAAAAATGAGTTATTAGAGAAAATATAAAATAGAAATTTGATCTGGAGGACAAAACTTAGCGAAAATGGAAAACTAGACTGAAAAAAATGTCGAGTAAGTGGCCATTATTTAATATAATAATGATAATAATAATAATAATAACTCTGAGTACTTGCACAGGCACAACCTAGTAGCCAGAATTCTTCACCAGGAGCTCGCTCTGAAATACGGTCTCGTTGATCGGAAATTGCCGTATTACAAGTACTTGCCGGAAGCCGTGCTCGAAAATGATCGCGCCAGGCTCTATTGGGACCGAGCCATCATCACAGACAGGACTATTCTTGCGAATAAGCCTGATATTGTGCTGATGGACCGGGCACAGTCAAGGATATTTTTGGTCGACATTACCATTCCGTATGACGAGAACCTCGTGAAAGCCGAAACAGACAAGCAAACAAAATATCTGGACCTGGCTCACGAGGTGACCGACATGTGGGGTGGTCTGCCGACTGAAATTATTCCTGTAGTCGTCTCTGCAAACGGGCTAATCCCAGTCAGCCTCTCGGGTCATCTGAGGCGACTGGGACTACGTGGCGGACCGCTCCGGGCTCAAATGCAGAAGGCGGTGCTCATCGATACCGCCCGCATCGTCCGCCGGTTTCTTTCCCTTTCCCCCTAACCCTCGGCCGTTTGGTCTCCCCTGCCGAGGGCCTCCATCTGGTTGGGCTTTTATTTATTTATGTATTTTTATATTTATTTTATGTTATTGATATTTATGTATATTTATCGTTTCACTTTCATTTATAATTATATATTTATAGAACCCAACCAGATGAAAAAACTATATAGATACCCCATAATAATAATAATAATTTTTATTAAAAACTTAAGAAGTTGCAAAACAAATGTTGCACTGATTCCTAAACTAGGATACATCCTGTATCTTAAGATATCAGTACCGTCCCATACAATTTTACAAATTTTAAATTTTAACTCAGATTTTTCGTTAAACAGGTGCAATAGGTACAAAAGTCTTTTGCTATATGAAACAGAAACAGAAACAGAATATCATATAATGAAACCTGTAACAGCTATATGATATAATGAAACCTGTTTGATTTACAGTGGTAAATCCGGAATGCTTCTGAAACCATACATCTGGATAAAGACTTGATCGTACTGTTAGGAGGGCCGCTCTGAAGGTGTTTTTAAAAAAATTTTTACACCCGATCCCGGAAGTTCTTTTGGTTTACAACTAACATCTATCAAGAGAATACCTGCGTAAAGTATCAGCTTTATGTTGTTGTGTTTGGTATGGTGAGTGATGAGAACCAGAGACCTTTTTTACTGGAAATGAGGCATTCCATCTTAGACCTCAGGGATGACAACGCATCTGTATTTTGATTCTTAAACGAGGATGGATGCAGATGTCTATGAGGCACGTCATCCTCTTACAATCAGATGGACAGTCCACAGTCAGTACTCGTTTGTTACTCTATTATACTATATTCTACAAAAATATATTTTAAGATTATAGTTATAAATTTTATATTTAATTACGAAGTTTATTTTGTAACTAATCTGAGGACCAAAAATCTGAATGAATAAACAATAAAAGATTCTTTTAAGAAAATACGCTTCTTAACTTTATCGCATTCCTGAAATCTATAAATGAAAATTCAGTGCGAAAGAACCGAGTGCTGAATTACTTAATGAACTTGGTCTAAGAAATACTTTATATCTACGTTTATAAATTGAAAAAGGCCGGGAGATTAAAGAGTGGTATAGAGTAAGTAGCTTCGTAATTTTAAATCGTATGGATTTTTGTATTAAAACATTAAAGAAAGTTAACGTCAACCTGATTTCTTATTAGATGGTAATCGTAAACGTGAATTTAAAGAAATATTAGGCTGAATCTACTTTGCGCGCCTACGTACATCAATAATCAGTAAAGTCATCTCATTTCAATGGAATTTATAAATCTTCAGCCACTTTTTAGAGTTCAATGTGTTTATCCAAATAAACTATGCTGAACTCGCACATGCTAAAAATTGTAAGTTTTTTCTGCCCCAATCTGTACATACATGTAAATAAAATTGAAGTATCCGTCTGCAACATATAAATAACTAGCTTCTTAATAGGTCCGGGGGGTTATTTGCATGCTACTTTTATTAAGACATGAAAAACCCTTTTTAAAAAGATTGTCCGTTGTCTGTCCGGCCTAGATTTCGGAATGTAATGTCATGTAAAGAAAGTGAACTAATGTATGTAATTATGTGACCCTTTTGTAATAAAACTTCACGAAGAGATAGAGAGTAATACTAGGAGTGATTTAGGCTATTTGGACTTGAACAAAAATTCATAGAACAAATGATCTTTAAATATGCTCATTTTTTCTTTTCTCGTGGCTTCAGTAAAACCTTCACCTTCAACAACTACCGTGTGCGTTGTTGAAGGTGAAGGTGAATAGGTAATACACCTCGTCACATGACCAATGAATTGTATTCATTTTTCCATTAAAATTAGTTCATTGGCCGTATCTAAACAATTTTACTCTAATTTTTTTTGGTATCATTCTATTTTGATTGATAATCAGCGCTGAAGCCAATGCTTTAACTTTTTTACTGAAGGATTTTTTTGACAAAACCTGTGATATGTTTTTATGCACACAATCTTACTAGCGATTGATTTTAATGACTTGCGACGACTAGAGGTAAGCAGCACAACTCGCAGCAAACTAGCGTAGCTAGAATCAAATATATATATATATATATATATATATATATATATATATATATATATATATATATATATATATATATATATAGTAACCGGTTGACCGAGCTTTGCTCGGTATTTTTCGCTCGATTTTTTTTAAATTCGTGTGTTTTGGAAATTATATTTAGATACAAATTACATACTGATGAAATATAAATAATATTTTTTGATCTTAGCGACATAACAGAAAAAACGGAACTGGTTATTTGAATAAAAAATCATGAGTGCAATTATTTTAATTTAAATATTCGTGATTTTAAAAAATACTAAAAAAGGGCTCGAAAAAATAGATTTTCTCAAAAAAGAAAGGAACATGAAAGAAAAAATTAAAAAAAGTCGGTCGGTCAGTGTGGGCTCGAACCAGGGTTTTAAGATTCTGTGACCGACCATTATACCAATTGAGCTATTTATAATCACTAACAATCCGTCAAAATTTGCCTTCTTATTCTAACGATATTGTAGCAGTTTTTCATTGCCTAAAAACATGGACAAAAAGACATTTTCTAAAAATAAATCCTAGCTGGATCGATTTATTATCCCCCAAAACTCCCTGGACACTAAATTTTATGAAAATCGTTGGAGCCGTTTCCGAGATCCCGATTATATATATATATATATATATATATATATATATATATATATATATATATATATATATATATGTATATACAAGAATTGCTCGTTTAATAGTATAGGATATATATATATATATATATATATATATATATATATATATATATATATATATATATATTGTTAGAAGAGGATCTGAATCAAGGGTGGCCGTGCCGCAGCGGGCTATATACGGAAGGCGATTGGCGTCACTCGCCCCCTTTTTGCCATCGTTCATCACGGAGTGTGGAAGCCTTGCTCGAATATCTAGCTTCATTATTATAAATCGTTAATTTTTGAAATCTTGTTTTAAGCTTTTAAATTAGTTAATATTTGTTTGGCTACAGGCCATTAAATCTTTTTAAAAAGTCAATCTGTGTTTCTATTTGTAACAATATGTATATAGCGATTTAAGACACATAACTGATTACTTTGGTTTTTTTGTAACTATTTTTAAGATTCAAACTTATGAGATATGTAAAAAGTCAATTAACGCAGGTCGCTCAGGACTGCAAAGTCCAGAGCCACATGACATTGCCTGGAGAAAGCCTATGTTCAGCAGTAGATTTTTAAAGGGCTGTTATGACGATGATGATGATAATGATAAATAATTTTTACCGTCCGTACCGTATTTATTTTAAATCTTTCTTCTTTTTATTTACTGTTCTTTATTTCTTATTTCGTTTATTTCAAAGTTTTTCATTTCACTCTATTTTAGTTCTTATAAGTGATTGATGTGTCTATGGGCCACAGAACCCATTTACCACCAGTTGAACTCTGACCGTTTTTCGATACAAAGAAAACATTATATAGTGATGAAGACAGCGCCAACAAAACTTTTATGCTCATTTCTATATAACTGTTATAATTGCGAAACAAATTTATTCCATTTAATTCTTTATAGTACAATATTTATAGCAAATTGCCTGGGTTAAATGTTGTTTCGACAATAAGCGGTCGTGATAATACTAGTTATTTAACAGGCTTGTATGGGTCAGACCCGAAAACTTTGTAAAGCAATCAATGGCTATGGGGAGTAAGAATCCTATGATTAAAAAAAACGTATTCACGGTACGGTAAGTAGCTCGATATTACATTGTTATATAAGTATATAAGACAGGTCGCTCACCTTAAAACACTGCAGTATATATATATATATATATATATATATATATATATATATACTACTTTTACAGATTTTATCGCGTTTTATTTTATTTTTAATACTCGGCGTTTCGGGTGCTTTCCAGCACCCTTGGTCACGGGGGCTGAGGTGACTGACGTCCCGATGTCAAAGTTAACTCGGATTACCTTCAGCTTTTTACTTATTGTCTTTGGTCTAATCTACGCAGAATGAACTGTGATTTGAAGTCTTGCAGTGGTATGCTGGGGATTAGTTTTAATTTTATTAATTATGTGGTCCCAAATAGGTGGCAGTACCCAGCCCCCTTCTCTATCGAAATTAGGATGCTTTTTAATTTCAATAGCCTCACGTATCATCCTTGGTAGGAATCGATGTTCTTTCGCGAGGATTTGTGGTCGATCAAATCTGATGTGATGGTTGGGGTCGTCTAGCATATGATCACAAACTGCAGACTTCCCGGAACGTTGATGCTTCACGTCAGCTATGTGTTTTTTTACGCGGGTTCTAGTTGAGGAGTGCCGAAACAAAACATGATAATTCGACTTTTTGTAAAAAAAAAGTTTGCAATGAAATTCAACAGAATACCATAAATTACGTCACCCGTTAGGCTGGTGTGGTTCAAATCTTGCTTATTCCTGTGGTAAATAGCCTCTCAAGTTAATAGTTTGAGGCAAATCATGATATTTCCATGTTTAAAAATATAAATAAACAAAATCGGAACAAAACATGATACATTTCATACATTTTTGGTACGCAGATTGAAAGTTGGTATAAAATAGGATATTTCCATGTAAAAATAACTTATCGAATTTTGAACGCTTTATTTGCTTAAATCTTAGGGTGCTGAAGCCGTAAAAAAGTACATTATTTGTCTATGGTTACGTTGTTTGATTGACATATGTCACATGACTACAGATCATGAAGGTGAGAGAACAGGAGAACGATCGCCGTAGAAAATAGTGTCCCAGAAATGTGGAAACCATCAGCGAGGTGCTGCGATCATTAAATGCAGTCAATAAAAGTAGTTTTCAGTCTATTTTCCGATCAGGTGCTCAACCACTTGCACATCCACGCAAAATAAAATATTTCTCAATTTTTTAATGTTTCTATTTGTCAAAAATTACAAAATTACGGAGCATGAAAATTTTCTACGAAAAAATGAAATGAAAATATGTACATTACTCAACTAACTTCACCTACTTGTACTCATAAACAGCTAACTTCGTAGTCACTACTCACCGACGTCAGCGCCGCTATGTATTCTACAATTTTCAAGGACAGGCGGGCTATGCTTTAGTACGTAGTGATCGTTCTCCTGTTCTCTAACCTTCATGCTACAGATTTAAGTCAATGTCAAAATAATGGTGGTCGGTCGCATTAGGAGGCTTTTAATTCCCGTCAGATTAGTCTATATAATTTATGTGTGATGGGATGGATCTGTCAGAACAAAATAATTCTTGTCGGTATAACTGGGGTGAAACAGAATCTGGCAAGGGTGCTGTGTCAATTGGATCTGCGTTATACTGCTTTTTAAATACTCAAACAATACCGGCTAAACAATACCGGTGCCGACTGGGTGAACCTTGCGGCATTAGAATGGTACAAGCAAATATTAAGCTCTTCCAGAAACATTGCAGAACAAAATGAAAAAATAGATGATGATGAAGCGTGTATTTATACTGAGATGGATACAGAAGACATAAGAATTTGATTTTTCATTATTAATTGTGTATTTGTCACATATTTTAATTATTAAATAAATAATAAATCCAGAACATAAAATGTTATTTCCCAATCTTACTTTTTGAAAACATGATATTTCCAAACAGTTTGGTACAAATCATGATATTTTCGTCAGATCTGATCAGAACATGATATTTCAATTTTTCACATGAGAATAGATGAACAATTTGAAATAAAAAAATAATAAAGCATATACTTAATAACCTTTTCAGCTATTAAATCATTAGAACCTATATTTTTTAAATTGCACAAAGGCAAAGTAGTTGCCCGTTTTTAACCTTTTCTGAAAAATTAGACATCATGGAATTATCATGTTTTGTTCTGTCACTCCTCACTGTTGATCTCTTTGTTTGCCCTATATATGACACTTTTTACAGTTCCTTTAGAATACACGTTTGTCTATGGTTTTCTTTCTTAGTAATATATACTAATTTACTTTCAAAACTTGACAGAGGTATTTGTTTGAAAAGATTTTGTTTTAACCGACTTTGGAAAAGTAGGAGGTACTCAGAGTGACTGTATGTTTCTAGAATGTTACGCGATATTGTCTTCAATGTTCTGTTCAGCAATGGACTTTTGAAAGGCAGTGCTCATCGATACCGACCGTCCGGTAGTTTCCGTCCCTTTTTTTCTAACCCTCGACCGTTTGTTCTCCTTTATCGAGCTTCCCAACCGGTTGAAAATAGTATTTTAATACTCTAATAATAATAATAACATAAAAAAGTAACTACTATCATCATCATTACAACGCTTTACAAATCCAGTACTGTGTATAGTATTTCCTCAAGCAATGCCCCAAAATGCGGTCCTTAGCCGTATTGAAGTCCAGTATCTCTTTCCAAGTCGACACTCAGTCTAGTGGATGGAGGCTATTCTACACTTTCCTTACTGTTACTAGACTCCCACTTGAGAAACTTTCTTCCCAATTCGTTGATAGTTCTTGGAGCTATATGGTTGGTCCATTGTCATTTTAGGTTACTGCATTATACTATCCTATATTATTCATTATGATAAAACTATACATTTTACTAGCGAACCGCCTTGGTTTCACACGGATGATTTCCACGTACGCGACAACCACGTACAAAAAAATTCATCAAAATAAGACTAGCAGCTTAGGTGAAGTTGAGAAACACACTTACAGAAGAGTCATAACGAATATGTATAATAAAAATTAGCGTAATATAATTAATTGGTGGTAGGACTGATTTTCTGCCTAGGAGTTCGTCAGGGTGGGTACTTCCCTTTTAAATATTTTTGCCGCCAAATAGTACTCCTTGCACTGCCGCGTTCCAGTCCGAAAACTACAGAGAGCCAATATAATTACAGGCTCTGAAGCATTCAATCTTTGTCCTTAAAGATTGCACGCATATGTAGCTTTTTTATTTGAAGTTTGCTTTACGTGTTCAAGGACTGCAGTAACCGCTAGCATTCAAGTAAACTCTAAGTTCATTTGTTCCTTCTGCCTTAAAAAAATAAGCAGTCTTCTGTTATGTTTTGCAAGAGTGTAGTAGCTTCTGGCTAATTTTTAATAAATATGACATTAACTTTCGAAAGAATGTAAAATATACAATAATATTTTATGTACACAAATCACACTTGTTTACGCTTCCAACTATGAGCAATCTTGTCGACAAAAGCTGATTATATTTTATTATATATTATACAGATATATATTAATAATTCAGCAGACGTTTCTCGTAGGCCCGGCTATGAAGGATACTTTCTTCTCATACCACACATACATACATACACATAAACACTCACGCCTGTCACCCAGAGGGGTAGGCAGAGACTACAGACTTCCATTTGGCACAATCCTGACACACCTCTCTCGCTTCCTTCACATCCATACACCTACGCATACATGCTCGTCGGTTAAAGGTACTCCTAATTTGGCCCGATTCCAATAAATCGCCAATTTGGTCGATAAATTTTCGCCTAGGACGTCCCTTTCCGATTCTGCCATTCACTTCTGCAACATAAATTTTCTTTGTCACTCTTTCCTCGTTCATTCTTTCCACATGACCAAACCACCGAAGCATTCCTTTCTTAATCCTGGTCACAACATCATCTTGCAAACCACACTCTTCTCTTATTACACAATTTATTACCCTGTCATTCAGATTCAGCCCTAACATACTCCTTAACGATCGCATTTCTACTGCATTTATTCTACTCTCGTGCTTCTTCTGCCACACCCAACTTTCACTGCCATACGTTAAAGTAAGGACCAACACAGTATTGTGAATTGTCATACGTACCTTTTTCGACACATTCTGACCCTTCACAATAGAGTGCAAGGCCCCATTTACTCTATTTCCCGCATTCACTCGTCGTTCTATATCCTTATCATATCTCCCATCCCTGCTAAATACGCAGCCCAAATATACAAATTCATTTACTTGCTCGATCAACTCCCCTTCTATTCTTTTTCTTTCACAAATCGTTTTACTTTCTTCTCTTTCAAAAACCATAACCTTCGTCTTACTTGCGTTCACTTTCATACCCCTTTCTTTTAATGATCCGTTCATTAATGTAACCATCATTTGCAACTCGGCCCCCGACGACGCAAGAATGACTTGATCATCGGCGTACAAAAGGCATTTGACAGTTAACTCACCCATTCTTAATCCGCATTCTTCAACTTTCAAATTTTGCAAACAACTGTCCATAAATAGGTTGAAAAGCCACGGGGAAGCCACACAGCCCTGTCTGACACCTTTATGGATGTCAAACGAGTCCGAGTAGACCCCGTTGATCCTAACACAAGCACTAGAGTCCCTATAAAGAGACTCCAATGCCCGTATCAAGCCAGCGCTCAACCCAAATGAGTTCAGTGTTTGCCATAGCAAATCCCTATCCACTCTGTCATAGGCCTTTTCCAAGTCCATGAACGCACAAAAAACCTTTTTGTTTTTGGCCAGAAACTTCTCCGCGATTATGCGCATGGAAAAGACTTGATCTGTACATCCCATTCCCTTTCTAAATCCCGCTTGCACATCCCAAATTTTTCCATCAGTTTCTTTCATGACCCTTTCAATCAGTACCTTAGCGTACAGTTTTCCCACAATGCTAAGAAGGCTGATGCCACGGTAGTTTTTACAGTCCTGCTGCGACCTTTTTCCTTTATATACTGGGACTATCAAGGCTTTGCACCAGTCTACCGGTACCCGCTTCAGTTCCCAGCATAAATTAAACAAGGTGTGCAGCAGGCCTGCCACCACTTCCTCTCCAGCCCTTAGCATTTCGAGTGAAACTCTATCATATCCGGGCGCCTTACCCGCTTTCATGCTTTTCATTGCTTTCATTATTTCATCTATACTTGTCTCGCTACCTCTTTCCTCTTCTTTCGGAGTTTCTACTTCACTTAGTACACATGTTGTCTCCTCACTCATAAACACGCTTTCATCATCGCTTCCATCTCTTTAAACTCAAAACTTCATCATTCAGAATATAGCCATTCTCGTCTCTTATAGCATTCATCATAGGCTGTTTTGAATGTCCCCTGGCAGTTCTTACCAGTTTCCAGAACATTTTAATATTTGCCTGGAAGTTATCCGATATTCTTCTATCATTCTTATCCGTTCTTTCTTGCTTTTTTCTTTCAACTACTTCTTTTACTCTTTTATAAAGATGTCTAAAGACTGCCTTTTTTCTTTCAATATCATCATTTGTACCGCTAGAATTACCAGCCTTTTTTGCTAGTAAATCTAGCCATGCTCTCTTCTTTGCTTCAATTTCCATACGTATGTCGTCATTCCACCATAACGTATTATTTTTCCTTTCATTCTTTCTATTACTAACACCACATACTTCGGTAGCTGCATGCACTAAACCTTTCTTTACATTTTGCCATACATTCTCCAAGTCTAACTCCTTCATACATAATTCATCCAAACCACTTATATTTTCTTTCAGTCTACATTTGAACTTGTTTCTCTCACCTTCATCTTGCAACCTTTCTGTTCTAATACGCTGTAACGCAGTGGTAGACACAGATGACCGATGGCCAACGCCAACGCCTGAATAGACCATTAATTCGGCATACCGTTTAGAAAATTTTGAGTTGGCGACGTCGTTTAATGTTTTTTTCTTTGAATTCATATTTCTCACATCCTTTGTAGTAATATTATAAGTGAAAATTCCCCTCACATCAACTGTATAAGCATAGTATGATATGATAAGAATTTGATTTCTGATCTTTAAACCCTAGAAAAAAAAACTAATACGTATAATATTTAACATACAAAATACTGATAGCTGCAAACCATATTTCGTCAAACATAAAATACTCACCCTACTGTGCATATATATATATATATATATATATATATATATATATATATATATATATATATATATATATATATATATATATATATATATATATATATATATATATATATAGCTTGAAATCTTGCAAATTCATTAAAATACCCAGAATTTTATATCAAACGAGGAGAAAGTGATACCAGATACTAATTAAGCCATAACGAAAACTAAGTATACCCATATCTCGCCTTAAACTACATTCATCAGGTCCCTTCGTCATATCTATCAAAATTTTTAACAAACTACCAAACTCAATAAAAAAACACACTAATTTTATAAATAAACTAAAGGAATTTTTAATTTTTTAAACACTACTACACACCAAACGAATATCTAAATGACAAACTTTAAATGTCTATCTAGAATACCTTCAGTTGCTATATTATATAGTGTATTCATCATTATTGTTTCATTAAAATGGCCTTCCTCTTTTTATGACCTTGATATTTTCTTTGATGATCTCATAGTTTTAAATTAAAACTCAAAATGTTCTCAACACCTTATCTGTAACATTATGGATGCAATAAATAATATGAATACGAAAATGATTATTATGGGCAGAAAAATATCAAAATTAAACATCATAAATAAATATTGTAGCAAACAACCGACTTCACACAACTAACGAAACTTGCCAAAAAAACTTTCCCGTTTCGAGAAAGTCTTAATTATCGGTGAGGTGGAATATTGCTAATTTTAGCTCAGCGCCGTAATCGAAGTTAGCACGAATATTTCTGTCTATATGTTTCAATTCAAATGCATTACTTTTATATAATGCTGTTTTTCAAAATAACGTTTAAATTATTGTCAAGAATTTAAAAAAATGTTTATAAACAATTGTTTATTCATGTCATGCACCATTATCGTAGTCAGGTTATTAATTTATAACCTCACTACGATAATGGTGCATGACTCCTGAATTCAAATGCCATAAACAGTATTTATTTGGTTAAAAATTGATTCAAAAAGCCTATTTCGGTCTTGCTTGTAACCAAAACTTGTTAGTGGTAACCAAATCTATTGTATAATTTAATTTGCAGTTGTTGTAACTTGGTGAAACTCCACCTGCATTATGTACCCTAATGATACCGTTAGGCAATGCCGGCCCGTTTTATATTTAGTATATGAAACAAGTACAAGTGTTTATCCAAATCACAAAAAACTATTATATTAGAATATTTTTGCTTTTTGGTGTCCGTCATGTTTACACTTATCAAGGCTCAAAGCTCTGTATGCGAAAATAAGTTACGTTGTTTCCGGACGAAGCATCACGCCGACAAGACGTCATCCGGTTGCCGTCATTCAAAAGGTTTGAAGTAAATTTATAAACTTATAACAAACTTTTTTTTGTTACAGATTTTTACAATTAGTTTTTTTTCTGGACTCTACAGGCTGAACTATTGTTATCTTTAGTAGTAATACTGGTAATCGATGATAATTATTTTCTGTACTTTATTTGAATCATTTATTTGGAACACATTATTATTAAAAAAATACTCGCAAAGAATGCACAGAAGCACGCACGTACACATGGACGCACCGTATATACACATCTTTGATGATATGGTAATAAAAAATTCCGTAGTATTCTGCTAAATATATAGATTGCCTCGTAAGAAAGATATCTGCCACAATAGTCACGCTTGGCAGGCTGGTTCTCAAACGCAGATTTTTATTATTATCAGTGGTTATGAGAAATAACAAAATAATGGAGATCTATATCTGATAGCAATTAAAGAGTATAACCTCAATTATCAGTTAAAAAATAAAAATTTTTGATTTACGTTATACTGTGAGTTTTAGTGTTTTAACTGATCATTTTCAAACAAAATTTTATTATTATGAAAGAATGAGATAGAGTCTTACGTAAGAAGAGGGGTTCAAGAAATCTTATTTATCCTTACATTAGGTAGGAGGTGGGGAGGTCGAAAATCGTCAAAATCATCCTTATATAATTAATGCATGTCCCATATAGTAGAGTAAAATATACAGAAATGGCATGGCCAGTAAACGCCTAATTACTGAAATAGGAGCATGGGCGGCACTCAGAATAGTTTAAGGCAGTGTTGGTTTACGGGAATGTTCGTTATGGTCATATATATCTTAGAGTTTCACTGTCAGGAATATAACTATAGACAGATAGTCAACTATGACCATCTTTGCCAAGTCCATGGCATGCATTCACATTTCATGTAGATTGTATTATTTCAAAAATAGATTTTATTTTAATTTTTTTTGCATACCATACCCCATAAGTATGATTGGAAAATAAGTCCTTCAGTTACCATCGTTCTATTTGGACGCAATGTCGTAGACTTTGCGTAGGATATATATATATATATATATATATATATATATATATATATATATATATATATATATATATATATATATATATATATATATATATATATATATATATATATGTGTGTGTGTGTGTGTGTGTTAATTATTTTATATATATGTTACCATTTTTAGTTTATTTACACGTTGCACCTATCCGTCGGTATATGTTCGATATGTAAGGTGGAAATCGATATGACCATTTCATAAGTAACCGTTGCTGTAATAACTTTTTTCAAATGCAATAGAGTTATCTATCTATATATCTAGCTATCTATCTATTTTTCTTTTAGCTCAAAACTATATATTCGTTGTGAAAATCCTGTAGGCTTAAATAATATTTACATAAGCTAAATTTACTTAAAGGTTTTGTTGTATAAATGAAATATATTTTAGAGCTACGCAGCATAAATTATTGCTACGGGGCAATTCTGCTAATTGGATGCTAACAATATCGCTTTGAATTTTGGAGATAACTTATTTACAAATTATGGCTGGCTAAGATAGAAAATTAAATACAGTTGATTTTGAACTTAAATTCTAATCCGAAATTTCTAAAGTAATAAAAAAGTTTAGAGACCTATCAAATTAAAACAGAATGATTTCTTATGTTTACGCGAACACTACACATTGAAATAATACTAGTTTTTACGGAAATTAAAACAGGATTTAACAGAAATATTTTTTTTTAGTTTTAGTTTCCATATTATTGATTGATGTTTCATTGGTATAGTGACCATAAGCACGACTGCTGTTCACGAAGTACCGGTTTGGCATAATGGGTTGGGCCAATATATAAGTTAATGGGCTTTCCTGTTATGAAATTATTAAACAAATAGAATAGAATTTTGTGGTGTTTCGCCTCCATATTTTGAAAAGCACATAAAGCCGTTGGTCATGCATCTAATCTTTCTCTGCTGGTGTAGAGTTGCTATTCCATCGTACTTTGAGAGTGAAGGAAAAGACAGTGCACCTATATTTACGCATAAACTCGTGAAATTTAATCGTGTCAGGCGACAATGGTTAAGACTGACCGCCTTTACCAAAATTGAATCGAATCGAAGACGCTACCCATGCTACCCCTCTACTGTTTTGTTTCCCTCTTTATAGCGACGGGTTGTTCGTAAGATCATTTTCTTAGTTGTTATTTGGAAATATTGCCACTCATCTTTCAGCTTGTTTCCCTTTTACATCTCCTACGACACCCACGAGACGGTATGAGGTAGTGAATATTCTTACACTGCCACTTGAAAGTCAAAATATGAGCAAAGAACATCATGATCTTTGGAAATTAAACACAGAATAACAAAAAAGTCCATTGCATTTGAACTAAAAATTTAATATAACTGACTTATTATCTTCAGGTGCATATAAAAGAACCCAAATTCCTGCTAAATAATACTGTTGAAATTATAAAACATCGTAAGGGTGGCTAAGGACAACACTTTTCAGCTTATGAACCTGTAATTAATCAAATTAAACCTTAAGCCAAGCATACTAACTGCAAGGCTATTTAATACAATTTGAAATCACTAACTACTGGCCAATCAAAATTAATAATTAATACCTAAGGAATTGATTCCAAGGGGGAATTTCGCCATAGATGCTACGTTTAATAGACGGGTTTTCAACCGAAGTTATTTATAATTTTCAGTTGGTATCAGGAAGATGCTGCTGCCTATCTCTTGTCTCGGTTTCCCACTGGTAACTCTTACGACACCCACGAGACGATGTGGGGTATATTCTTACACAGCCACTACACGGTTACAATCACTGTAATATCGGGTGGTAAAAATAACAAAAACAAACCTGTTAATATTGCTTTTAAAAGTTTGCTTCGTAATAAGCTATTAAAGACAACGCTTATTATTAAAATAAAAGTAACAGCCTAATACGTCTCATTGGTGTACACAGGCCTTTTCTCATTTCTGAGAAGGTTTTACGGCTACAAAAAGTCCGCTGCACTGCCCTAATGCGTGATGGTGGAATTCACGTATTAAGTATACTTCAAGTATACTTTTTTAATTTCTAAGATATACAGATCTGAATTTGTACTTAACAATTTCATGAGTGCCTTATATATGGTTAAATATCAACATAATTTTTACAACAGCATCAAAATTCGAATCAAACGGTTTGTACATCGTTCGTCATGCGTATAGCAAAGGAGTGGAATAAGTTGCTAGCATGCGTCTTTCCATCCAGTGTGGGTGTCTTCAAAGTAAGAGTGAATAGGCTTTCGTTAAGTCAGTGCGCTTCACCATCTTAGGCTACATCACCACTTACCATCAGGTGGGATTGTAAATAAGCGCTGGCTTAGAATAAAATAATAAAAATATTAAAAAAACATGTTCATTTAACGCTTCGTGTGAAAAGTCTTCCACAACCCTTCGAAAGGCATCTCCTGAATTATTATTATTTTTTCTCAACAATATTGCATAAATATCGCAAAAGACAATACGTATCCCTTCCTATTTGCTAAAAAAAATGTAACAACATAATACGTAAGCATTTTTTATATTAGAGTAAAAGACGTGGTAGAGTAAATATCCATGCGCATTAAACTAGAGTAACCGACATTGCTCAACGGATCTTTAAGCTATAGTGACAATGGGCCAGAAACATAACTCGAAGAACCGACAACCTATTGGGAAGAATGGTACTCTAGTAAAATGGGAAGCATATGTTTAGCAGGGAACTTATGATGGGCTGTATTAATGATGATGAAACGTTGTATGAATCCTCCTAGTGTTTAGGGGATTTGGACACTTGCGACTGACTTTAAACGAAGATAAGCACATATCGAGCCCGCGGCCCTAAGCACCACAGAAAAACGCCCAACCATTGCCGTATCTAACCATCAATGTTAGTTTAGTACTCGTATCCATACAATGCTATGCGTGTGATACGACTGCCAGACCAACATTTTTGTCGGTTCTGTGGCACAGTAGCTTATAATTAAGTTGCGACGCTAAGGACTGTGGGTTTGAATCCCACACGAAACAAGTTCTTTACGGCCTATAAATTATTAATGCGGGTCTGGATGTTTGTTCTTCTACAATGTATATTTGTAAACTGTCTCCACGATACAAGAGAATATCCTAGTGTGACGGTAACGTTTTATAAAAAGGTATATTTTGCTCCGCATTGTGAAATAAGTTTAAGTGCCATGTGTAGCACGATTAATGAAAAGTAAAATTACGGTTCATACATGATTCCTGAATGGGAACATACTTCTTGTCACTTTTGATAGGGTTGTCAAATAGTCCGTCGTGGAAAGCAAGTTCGCGGACTTCACATGTACTTGAATAGCCTCGTCCTCGTCTTCGCTATTTTAGGATTATTAATAAATCAGGCATGTTTATATAATAATTCTAAAATGGTGAGGTGTTACTAAGATGACGGAGAAAAAAAATTTTGAGAACGAAATTTTTAGTAAACCAATCCTATTCTAATCCTGTAAATTCCTATGCAAAAATAATATTTGTACAAATAGCGTTGAGAAAACCCCAATAAAATTAGAATTGTATTCAAACAAGTACACCTTAGCTGGAATATGATATATTATTTACTTCATACACCCACAGACATAATTTTGGAACGGTATCATCCTTAATATAATTTGAAAGATCTCATTAATGTTAATAAATTTGTACATCCCGTGTTAATTACTCACAGTCTTGTTAATAAGTGAAAATTTTTACGTCTATATAATTTCAAATTATGATTTTCAAATAATGTTTTATTTGTATTATATATTTTCATATCTAGGCATGTTATTTGATAGAAAAGAAAACACAGTATCGTGTAGACGCAATGTAAGGATATCCACTACCTCATATTCTCCCGTGAGTGTCGTGAGAGGCGACTGAGGGAAATAAACCAGAAAATAGTCAGCAGCGTCTTCCTGATTATATCTATAAAATGTAACAACTGCAGTTGCAAGCCCGCATGCCAAGTGTGGCAAATATGGCAATTTCTCCTTATTAACCCAGCCAATCTAAGGGGCAGGCTTATGTTCAGCGATGGACTTTTGATAAGCTGTAAGCTTTAACGGTAAATAATAATTAAAAAAAAGTCACTTTAACATTAGAGTGCAGGTGACATGTTGTGATGGCATAAGAAAATTCATCAATCCATTTCATTCCGCGGGCAGTCATAAGATTTCTTCATTATAATAAATACCTTACAATTCTTATGGCCTCTAATACCTGACTGTATAAACATCTCGTTTACGCCAGGATTAAAATACCCAGATAGGCGAGCAGTAGCGTTACAAGTGCGAGCCGTCTTGTATTGCGATTGATATACGTGATGATAAAGGCAAATCCTCAACTAGAAAAGAGAACCATATACAGCTATAGACTTTAAGGGGTGAAAAACAAGAAGCAAAAGGCAGGTAACAACGAATGATAAAGAAGATTGTCCGCTTGATAGGTCAATTACCACCAACATTAGTATTCAGTGGAAGGAAGCATTACCTTTTAGTACCTCCCTTAATACTGGATTATTTTATAAATAATTTCTTTTATAAAGTTAAAATGATAATCGAGCCAACAGTTTATCTGATGGAACTACTGCAACCACAAAGAAGGAAATTACAAATGCATTATCACATCTAAATCTTTGATAATTGATTTTGGATTTATGGTTGTGTAGATGGAGAGCCACTTACTACTTACTTCAAAAGTTTCTATATAAACTCATAGTTTTAGCAAAACGTTGTCCACGTAGCTTGCTGTTCTCTACGCCTACCCTCTCGTGGAATACATATGTGACGCTATTTTTTATTACTATTTATTGCACACCATATAAAAATAATATATACAATAAAAGTATGCTATGGGCGGTCTTATTGCTGACAGCCAACCAAGATGCCATATTATCCTTCAAACTGGAATACATAAGAAAAAAAGAGGCATGGAGGCAAACCTAATGACTTATTTTATTAACGCAATCAATAAATATCAATGATGAAGACTATTTATTATTATAGATTTTTATCCTCCTCCCCCTGACCTACTTGCAAGGCACCCAAAACTTTGGGAATTAAAAATAGGTAAATTTAAACGCGATATAGATAGAGTAAAAATACTTAAATATAGTTTTATTTTATTCCAGGAGGCAAACCTGCCAATAAACATATCTTGAACTTCTAACACCTTTAATAAATCAGTTTTATAAAAGTAAAACAAATACCGGGTCGTAAATTAGCGAATAACGGCTCGTTAAAACGACACCTCCAATGACGTTTGCATAAAAAGTTTACCACGAACCTTAAAACATACGGTCGAATATAAGCTCAACAACCGTTGAAAAAATGTATTCTTACTACTAAGTAAGAGCCTTCCCCATAGAATAACTTATAGGAGTGATATTGGCCATAGTTGCCATGCTTGACAGTCGGGTTGGCAACCGCAGTTATTTATTATTTTAAGTTGTTATCAGAAAGATGTCCATCTCCTTGTTCACATTCCCTCTGTCGCCGCTTATAAAACCCAAGAAACGATATGGTGTAGTGGATATTCTTACACAGCCACTACAGAATACTACTAAGCTAGCGGTAGGTTTGTTTTCACATTCCCTCTGTCGCCGCTTATAAAACCCAAGAAACGATATGGTGTAGTGGATATTCTTACACAGCCACTACAGAATACTACTAAGCTAGCGGTAGGTTTGTTTTCACATTCCCTCTGTCGCCGCTTATAAAACCCAAGAAACGATATGCTGTAGTGGATATTCTTACACAGCCACTACAGAATACTACTAAGCTAGCGGTAGGTTTGTTTTCACATTCCCTCTGTCGCCGCTTATAAAACCCAGGAAACGATATGGTGTAGTGGATATTCTTACACAGTCACTACAGAATACTACTAAGCTAGCGGTAGGTTCGTTTTCACATTCCCTCTGTCGCCGCTTATAAAACCCAAGAAACGATATGGTGTAGTGGATATTCTTACACAGCCACTACAGAATACTACTAAGCTAGCGGTAGGTTCGTTTTCACATTCCCTCTGTCGCCGCTTATAAAACCCAAGAAACGATATGGTGTAGTGGATATTCTTACACAGCCACTACAGAATACTACTAAGCTAGTGGTAGGTTTGTTTTACAAATGAACCAAAAACCTGATGGCATAGTGCTGCGGCTAATGTACATTAGCAACAAACTGCACACAACAATGGCCACATATCACTCCTGAGCCCTGAATTCTAAGATGAAAGGCCTTACAACACGTAATTAAACATTTTACTTTCTTACCAGAACGCAAGTGAGTGAACTACTACAAGGTTACGGATTCGACATAACCAGTTACGTTGTCATTTGACAGTAAAGTATCGATTCTTGAAAATAAAATATATCATCTATCATAAACCAAAAGTTAGTTAGTTTATTGTTTTTTTATAACAAATTTTTACTTATCAGTTTGTTTTATAAACATATTTAGTACCTGTATTTACATGTTTATTACTTGCTACTAAAGGTCACTGTTTGAGTGGATACTAGGACAAAGGAAGCCATCCAAACCAGTTTGGATGCCTAATTTTTCACTACCTCTCAATGGCATACCACGGTTATCAATAGTTTTTAAATATATTGTTACGTTTATACGACAACAGCGGGCGTGATAAAGTTGTACACGGATGCTCTCTACGACGCGCTGTGGACGACTGGCGGGCTTGTTTAATCGGCCCGCGCGCTATTTAATCAAACAATATTTCTTTGGTATTTCTTTTTTAAACTATATATACTCTTTTATTGAAAAATAAATCCATAATTCACTCACATATTTACCGGTGAACACATAGCCTGAATTTATTCGAAATTGATTTCGTCATCCAAATGTGTCAATTGTGTATTGGCCACCATAATTCATTAAGAAATACCTTTAACTTTCATAATGAATTTTAAACAAAATGTGAATTCATAGTTATTAATGACAAAAAAAGTCTGCGCACCTACTTTATAGGTGCGCAGACTTTTTCACGCTTTACGTGAAAAAACTGCTTTTGGCACCCACTGCACTTTAAGTTTAACCATTAATGGCGGTCTATGGCAACATTTTATCATAATCCAAAGTTCTTTGAGAATCTCAGAAGCTGTATCTCTTAAAAGAAGTCATGGTCTTAACATCGATCAAAATTAAGAATATGGGTTCATTATTTTTATTTTTTTAATCGCGGCTAAACACGACAACATTTGTAAAATAAGTTGCATTCATTGTAAATAATAAATACGGTTATGCCAGCATCAGTTTAGATTGGCTTTAGTCGTATAATGGCGGTGTAAATATACCCACCGCCCCATATCGTGCCGTACGTAATGCCGAAACAGACCGACTCTTCGACCACGTCCAAATGGCTGCAGATTCGTTGCTACAGCAGATCCCCTCCGCAGAGATCGTGATCCTCGGCGACTTTAACGCCCATCACGCCGAATGGCTTGGTTCACGTTTAACCGATCATGCGGGGAGATCTGTTCATGATTTTGCCTTGGCATATGGTCTGACACAACTGGTTACTTCGCCTACGCACGCCTACCTTTCCTGTTGGACCTTCTGCTGACCTCTCACTCGGACGGATATCAGATTTCCGTCGACGCCCCTTTAGGCTCCTCGGACCATTGTCTGGTCCGGAGTGTTGTGCCACTCACGCTGAAATCGCGGTTGCATTCTGCAGGCTGCCGCCGTGTTTGGCACTATAGGTCAGCCGATTGGGATGGGATGCGGTCTTTCTTTGCATCCTACCCTTGGGGGCGGGTTTGCTTCTCGCCGGATGATCCCAACGTTGTTGCGGATTCTGTTACTGATGTGGTACTTCAGGGTATGGAACTTTTTATTCCTTCCTCTGTGGTGCCCATCGGAGGCAAATCTCAGCCATGGTTTGGTCGCTCCCGTAAAATAGCATCATGCTATAAGCAGAAGTGCTATCAAGCCTGGGTTGATGCATCAGCGTCCCGGGAGGTAAACACCAGCGCTCTAAAAAAGAAGTATAATTCCGCCTCTAGGTCCTTCAAAAGAGTCATTGCCAAGGCAAAGTCAGAGGACATAGGCAGAATTGGCGAGAAACTAGTTCGCCTTCCTTCTGGAACCCGTGCATTCTGGTCTCTCGCCAAGGCTGTCCAGGGGAAGTTCTGTCAGCCATCTCTTCCATCTCTGCACAGGGAGGACGACTCACTGGCCCATACTGCAAAGGAGAAAGCCGATCTTCTAGGCTCCTTCTTTGCGTCTAACTCGACTCTCGATGACGGGGGGAGTACGCCGCCGACCATCCCGCGGTGTGAGTGCTCCATGCCGGAAGTGCAGTTCACACAGCGCTCGGTTTGCAAAGCACTCCTCTCCCTGGACATCCACAAGTCGAGTGGGCCTGACGGAATCCCCCCAATTGTGCTGAGGACATGTTCTCCAGAGTTGGCACCGGTTTTAACGCGTCTTTTCCGGTACTCCTACTCCCTAGGCGTAGTCCCAAAATCATGGAAGACGGCTTTCGTCCACCCGATCCCTAAAAAAGGCGACCGCTCAGACCCGTCCAACTACCGACCAATCGCCATCACCTCCTTGTTCTCCAAAACAATGGAGTCCATTGTAAACTGCCAGCTCATGAGGTACCTTGAGGATCACCAGCTGATTAGTGACCGCCAATACGGTTTTCGCCGTGGTCGGTCAGCTGGTGATCTTCTGGTCTACCTCACTCACAGATGGGCGGAGGCAGTAGAGTTCAAGGGGGAGGCATTGGCCGTTAGTTTGGACATTGCGAAGGCCTTCGATCGGGTTTGGCACAAAGCGCTTCTTTCGAAGCTCCCTTCCTATGGGCTTCCCGAGAAATTGTGCGATTGGATCACCAGCTTTCTTGCAGATCGGAGCATTAAGGTCGTTGTAGACGGTGCAAGCTCCAATTGCAAGCCTATTAATGCTGGTGTTCCACAGGGCTGCGTGCTATCGCCAACGCTGTTTCTTCTGCATATCAATGATATGTTGCATACCCGTAACATTCATTGCTATGCAGATGACAGCACTGGTGATGCTCTTTACACCGGCCGAGCCAATATTTCTCGGGAAAACGTCTCCGAGTGCCGGGACAAACTTGTGTCTGAAGTCGAGTCTTTGCTGAACAGAGTCTCGGATTGGGGACGACTAAATCTAGTCCATAATGATTTCTTGTATTTACGCGAACACTGTACATTGATTAAAACTACTTTTACGGATTTCTTTCGCGTTTTATTTATTTTATTTTTAACCCGACGTTTCGGGTGCTTTCCAGCACCCATGGTCACGGGGGACTGATGTGACTGACGTCCCGATGTCAAAGTTAACCCGGAGTACCTTCAGCTTTTTTAATTATTGTCTTTGGTCCGATCTACGCAGAATGAACTAACTGTGGTTTGAAGTCTTGCAGTGGTATGCTTGGGTTTAGTTTTAATTTTATTAATTATAGGATCCCAAGCAGGTGGTAATACCAAGCCTCCCTCTCTATTGAAATTAGGATGTTTTTTAATTTCAATAGCCTCACGTATCATCCTTGGTAGGAATCGGTGTTCTTTCGCGAGGATTTGTGGTCTATCAAATCTGATGTAATGGTTGGGGCCATCGAGGATATGATCGCAAACTGCAGACTTCCCGGAACGTTGATGCTTCACGTCAGCTACAGCAGCAGCTAGCTGACGTGAAGCATCAACGTTCCGGCTACAGCAGCAGCTAGCTGACGTGAAGCATCAACGTTCCGGGTAAAAGTAGTTTTAATCAATAAATCTAGTCCAGTTTAACCCCCAGAAGACACAAGTTTGCGCGTTAACCGCTAAAAAGAACCCCGTTGTCGTATCCCCTCAGTTTCAAGGCACTCCCCTTGTTGCCTCAGCCAGTATCGGAATCCTCGGCGTCGACATATCGAGTGACGTGCAGTTTCGTGGTCACTTGGAAGGGAAGGCCAAATTGGCCTCTAAAAAGCTTGGCGTGTTCAGCAGAGCGGGACAGTATTTCATGCCGACACACCGCCTGCAACTTTACAAGGCGCAGGTTCGGCCGCACATGGAATACTGTTCCCATCTCTGGGCTGGGGCTCCCCAGTACCAGCTCCTTCCACTTGACTGCATCCAGTGCAGAGCGGCTCGAATCGTCGACGACCGAGTGCTTTCCGATCGGCTCGATTCACTGACGTTGCGAAGAGATGTTGCATCTCTTTGCGTATATTATCGCATCTATCACGGGGAGTGCTCTGAGGAATTGTTCGGATTAATCCCAGCCGCCAAATTTCGTGAACGCACGACACGGCAAACGTCCCGATACCATCCACACCATCCGGATGCTTGGCGGTCCACCACTGTACGTTTCACAAGGAGTTTTCTTCCACGTACAACCTCTCTGTGGAATAGTTTATCACCGGCAATTTTTCCGGACCGATACGACCTGGGGACCTTCAAGAAAAGAGCTTACTCCTTTCTAAAGGGCCGGCAACGCACCCGCAATTTTCCTGGTGTTGCGGTTGATCATGGGCGGCGGTAGTCACTTAACATCAGGTGAGCCGCATGCTCGTTTGCCCCCTCTTCTATAAAAAAAAACGTGCGTAAGAGGTGACACAGTGAAACCGAAACAAGAGATAGACAATGGCATCTTCCTGATAACAACTCAAAATAATAAAATCTGCGGTTGCCAACTCTTTGCAGACCAAGCGTGGCAACTATGGCAAAATCTGAGACTGGGAATTTTATAGGCTGTAATGACTGGATGGAATGTAATTAACTCCTAAGCCACTTTAGTTATATTTAATATATATTTTTATAAAACTGAAGTAAGAAACAAAATAATACTATTGCATTCCATAGAAATCTGCAAACAAGTTTAGTCTACAGTTTCGTTGTCACCCCAGAAGACTAAGATGGAATGCGTCACAGCCTGTAAATAATACTGTTTCAATACCCATCAGTTCGGAACATAGCAGTGCAAAAATTTGGTGGCAGAAATAGTTAAGAGATTGGTAAGTTCACTTATACACTGTAAATTATAAAATGAAACTAATAAATAAAACGAAACTGATTTTGTCAAACTGACAGTTCCACAGTGACTAACAAACACAATGAAGTGAATTTAAATTATTGGAAGCGAGTTCACGAAGTTTGATTTGTTGCACCTCGGAGCAACGCTATCCAATATCTTCTTTATCAATTCGACGAGAAGTTAACTTTCGCGGATCGAGTTGGGATTAAATACAATGTTTCTATTATATTCTGTACAGCAGCTATAATATAGTTTAGCACGAATGGGTTGACTCGACCGGGAATGGAACTCGCGCTCACAGAAGACTAGCGTAAAATAGCAGCATATTGATGCTGAGTTTTATATGGTAATGTAAAAAACTGGATACCCTATTTACTGGTAACGAAGCATTCCATCTTAGAACTCATGGGTGACAACGCATCTACGTTTTGATTCTTTATCGAGGATAGATCTATGGGCTACAGTGTCTATTTAAAATTAGACGGTCTGTGTCTTCGTTTATAAACCTTTTTTTATAAAAAAAATCGAACGTAAGAGTAGGCCATATACTAGAGACTTCAGTTAAAAACTAACTTACAGTGCATCCAATCATAAAGTGACTTCTGCCGCTTATGAACACCAGCAACCAAATTCAAACAAGAGAGGCAGCAGATGCGTTGTCACATTGCCGCTCAAACTGTCTCCAAACTACCTTAAATATAGCGCAGACGAGATGACTATACCGTCATCATCATAGACAATGTTCTCGCTGTGTAGTGGTGGCGCGATAAAATCTATTACCCCACATCACCTCGTGGGTGTCGTAAGAGGTGACAGAGGGATACTGAAACACTAGTATATATTATTAGATTACGCTGAAACCAGAAATGGGTTACAGCATCTTCCTAAAAACAACTCAATATTAATAATAAAACATTGAAGGGCCACCCGCCTGCTAAGTGTGGTAACAGTAGCATATATCCCCTCAATGATGCTCTCGTCTATGCGGCATTTCTGTTTTCAGCAGTGGATTTCTAATGAGTTGTATAGAACGATTGAACGATAATATTGGTTGTTATTTTACATTTTAAGCTTTTGTAAAATAAATAATGATTATAATAACAGTGATCAAAACTTTCTCTACGAAACTCCTCAAACAAAATTTGTAAAGTTTCAACTGTCAATAACGTGGAACATTGTTAATTATGGTTTTGCGCTGTTATGAACACATTGTCACCTGGGTAGCCTGGAAAACACTCACATTGGAGCCGCTCTGCGTTTATCGAGCCCGGCGTGATTTAGATTCTGGCCAAATGTTTACACTATTTTCTTTTTCCACAGGTGGGATATGTAAAACTTATCTGCTGCCAGTAACGGAACGCATACGTAATGTGGACCATCAAAATCGTTATTGCTTGCGTTCACGAGGAAGTTGGCCGTTACTAGTGGTCGTTGCGGGTATAGTTCAAAAAAGGTTGCTCTCTTCAAAGGTAAAGAGTACTGGCTAGTACTGGCAAGCAGTAAGAAAGAATGTTTATTTGAAACATTTTGCGTAAAACGAAATGATTTTCTTTCAAATTGCACTATTTTTAATTATACGAATTATGCTCAAACTTTAATGAAAAAATATAAATAATAATATATCATATATATAACAGCACGTAGACCAGGACAAGAGCTATAGCTATACACGCCACCATTCGTTTCACATAGTTTCCTAAATGTTTCACAAAATAAATTACGCGACAGGCCTGTTGGTCTAGTGGTTAGTGACCCTGACTGCTATGCCGGAGGTCGTGGGTTCGATTCCCACCCAGGACAAATGTTTGTGTGATGAGCACGGTCATTTGTTCTGTGTCTGGGTGTAATTTATCTATAATATGTATGTATTTAGAAATATATAAGTATGTTTATCAGTTGTCTAGTACCCATAACACAAGCTCTGCTTAGCTTGGGACTAGATGGCGTTGTGTGATTGTTGTGGAATATTATTATTATTATTATATTATTATTACTTCGCAGTAAAAAAAATCTTAATAGTAAAGTATTTTAGACAAGCATTTGCAAATCTTTATCAAATTTTTATTTAAAAGGGAGTATAAAAGTTAATTCGACTGCCTCGCTAGTCCAGTGGTCGTAAATGCGATTACTGATTATGAAATCCCGGGTTCGAATTCCGGGTCGGGCCAAAAATCAGTCATTGGGTTTTTCAGTCAAGGCAGGAAGTTCGTGATGTTTTGCCCTCGTTCCTATGAAAGCACGTTAATTCGTTGGTCCTGCGCCTAAAGTCCATCCGGTCGTGTCGGTTTATCGTTTCTCATCGGACTATGAGAATAAGGGAACAGAAAGTACACTTGTGCTTGCCCATACTTTTGGGGATTATAATCCTATCCTGCGCAAATGGCAGACTGGCCGCCGTGACCGAAATTCAGTCTAGAGTCAAAAAAATATTATTATAGAAATTGCATCGTAATTTCGAGGGGTGCCTACATTGATTAAAATCATATTAGTATAAAGTTAAATCTTCATAGAAAAAAATTACAAAGTAACCTTTTTCTAGTGTCATGGTTTGTCATGGTTGGCAGATATTATTTAGCCAAAAATGTTATAAATACCATAACTGATAATGATCAGTGCTGAAGTTATCGATTTTTAAAAATTAATAACATTTATCGAGTTATAAAATTCAAACAATTTGACTGCTCCTTGGCACATTAGCTTAGGAATTAATTGCGGCGCTTAGTGCCGCGGGATCGAATCCTGCGACGTATTCCATGCCCTCACTATACTTCTTTTTTTTCTTTTCCGTTGTTGAAGTTTCCGCCATAACCGATGGGAAGTATCAAATTCGAGAAATATCTGGAATTCCGATCGCAAGTCCACTTTCCTAACGTGCTATATTATGGCAGATCTTCTACTAAGAGGAGAGGTCTATTTTTTCGTGCTGATTACAATGATAAATTATTTTCAAAGGATCTTTTTATTCGACTTCAAAGTAGTCGATTTTTTTTTGTAAAGGAGAGATCTCCCGCCAGGCTAGTTTATCGGCCCGGGAAGTGGTCGATGCTACGATTCTTCGAATACTTCTTTACACTATTATCACCCACTTTAAAATCTAGAATTAACCACCCCGGCTTCGCTTGTACAGATTCTATTAATGAGGCGTTATTTACATTTAAGATGTTCCAAGACCACTTAATTAATGAACTTTTCATTCTTTCAAAAAAAATTCAAGTTTTTCGGATAAAATATAGCCTAGATCACTCAATCCTCGCAATTCTCTCTATCAGTTCGTACAATATCATCACAGTCAGTTCAGCACGGGTAGACACACAGAGAGACAGATCAACATTTCAAAATTGTTGTTTGTGTTTTAACAGCATACAATTAATCTTCTAAGCCTTAAGCGAAAATTTAATTAAATTTATATGCGTATATATTAAAAGTTAATTTGCAAAGCTCCGTACCATTTGAATGTCTTCGTAATTTTGTACTTGAGGTAATTCGAGCCAAGTCGTTCAGAGGTACAGACGATCAAATCATACATGCGATCGAATCGAATAGCATCGCTAAGAACCAAATGGGATAAGTTTTAATGGTTATTGTATCGATTTATGTTGAAAGCAGTTCATAATTTTGTTTACATTACACACAGTTGACATAACGTCGGAGACGGAACGGAATTTGGAGAAATATTGCCATTTCTTGAATTCGTTCCCGGGAATAGTCGCTCGCAAATATTGTTTATGAAGATTATTTGATTTCCGTGCTAGATAGGTTTTGCCTGAATAATACAAGTACACATTCTTTTCTCATGAAATATTTCGGGTAAAACGTAGTAATTAGAAACTCTTTTATTTCGGGATTGAATGTCGTTTCAGTTTGTTTTACTGTCTTATGCTGGTAAATTATACATTATATTTTGCGGAGTAAACGCGAAACTGTCGTCAAAAAGTATATAATTTTTACATATTATCTCTTAAGACCGACTTAAATGTTCAATAATGCGAGCACGGTTGTAATACATGATTTTCGTTTTGTTATTTTACCATTGAACAATAAGAAATAAGTTTAGTTGCCAACTTTTTATATCAAATACATCGTTTTCGGGATCATTACTTACTTATAAAATAAAAGTTCATAACGGTTTTTATACAATAACGGTGGCAAACAACACACAGTCTACTTGATGGTAAGTGGATGATGTAGCCCATAAACATCTACATCTATCCTCAATTAAGAATCAAAATGATGATGATGAAATGCCTCGTTTCCAGTAAAAAGGGTCGCCGGTTGTCTACACACACCATACGTTACAAGGCAGCATTAAGCAGCTATTTGGTGCTTATATTCTGTGAGAGCGTGGTCCATTCCCCCGTTGAGCTGACCCATTCATGCTGCAACCATAATACAGGTGCAGCACTATTACCACGTATAAAGGTGGTTGTACAAGTTTTTTCATTTTTTTTTGTTTAACACATCACGTACATTCCTTCATTACAAAGTTTGCATTGCCGAATATATATTAATTTAAAAATTACACCCCTATCTCTTTATCCTATCCTAGCATTAAAAAACTTAAATCTTTATACGACTATCATTTTCCGTGTGTACATAGGGCCTAAATTTGGACCTAAGTACTTCCGAAAGTCCTACGTTCATGTTTTGCTGTCGCGTTAAATCACCGGTCGTGTCGTATCCTACATCTAAATAGCAGCAAAAAGTAAACGATTTAAGAGGGAAACACGAAATATGTACAAAATAGCAACTACTAATAATACTTATTTTGGAATCGCAAGTTTCTACCGTCTTTCACGTTTAGATATTTATGTATTTAGTTATATAAGCTTTAAGGCAATCAATTTATTAATAAGAAATCAACTATGTCACAAACAGAAGCGTCGGCAGCGCAACAAATTACGTTTCACGGTTGCAGTGAGTGTTGTAGCACGTAACGATACATTTAAATCTATTAGATTAGTTTAGCTTATTTTGTAGCTCTAGACTATCTTTTTTCGGTGGGAAATCCTCATGGATACCATTCATTGCGGGGTTAACCCCACGGTGGTCGACATCAGCGTGTGCGAGGGGTCCCGGGATTTCCGTTCGGAACGCAACCGGAGCCCGTCCATCGCTTTTATACACTAATAGCATGTCCCGGGGGCAACGGAGGCCTAGTTTCGGATAGAGGAACACCTTAGAGCCCTAGGCTATATGTATTAGGTGCCAATGAAGCTCGGATAAATGGTAATTCAATTTGACTACGTGTATGAAATAGCTCCTTCTAGGCGACGGAACTCCTTTTCTGCCAAGGAGTCCGTGTAGATAGAGAGTGTCAACTACGCAGGAAATATTATAGTGTCATATCGACAGACGTAAACATAAAAGCTACTCACTAATTCAAATCTACGCGTGCACTTATTAAAATAATTTCTGTGTTTTTTTTTTACCGTTACCGTTAGAGCTTATTTAACCACTAGACTATTAGTCCACTGCTGAACATTGGCTTCCATCATAGATTGCCTGCCATAATTGCCACGCTTGGCAAGCGGGTTGGCAACCGCAGTTTTATATTTTCAATCGTTATTAGGAAGACGCGGCTGCCCACCTTCTGATTTGTGTCCCTCTGACGCCTCTTACGACACGCACCTAATGATATCATGGGGATGTGGATTTTCTTACGCGGTGGATCTTTACTTCTATAAAAAAATCATCACTCTATTTTCAAGTATATTTGCGTAGTAAAATTAGTTTAGTAATTACGGTACAAAAGAAGATATTAGTAAGGGGTAATCTATTTACGTCACCAAGCAGCAGTGCATGTTTGAAGTTGGTTGCGGGTCTCAACAGGCTGCAGTAGACATTTAACAAGTTGACTGTAAGTTCGCTTGTGCAGCAAGAATCAGCTGCACAGGCTTTCCCAAAAAGCGCTTGTCAAGACGTATTAAATGATGCTGGGGTCTGAGTAAATGATGCAAATATGAATTTCTAAGAGGCGACTTTAAATTTGTGCACCTTCCTTTGGTTTCAGAGCCAGTTTTTGGCGATCCTTAGAGACAAGCGCACCTGTATACCACTGTAGTAGAATAAGACGAAACATTGTCTACAAAGTAGACTGCAGTTCTTTAAAAACACTTTTTGTTGAAAAAGTTATTGGACAGACTTTTTTAACAACCGCACGATGTTCGATTTTCTCCATTTTGCGTACGAATCAAATTCCCCCAAATATGAAGTTTAAGAAAAGAAATTTTGTGTATAGTTTTTAATTTAGTTTTTTTCTGGCCTTGGCTACTAACGAATTTAAGATTTGAAAAAAAAAGAACGCATCCCTTTACCTCATTGATAAGTGTCCCATTCAAAACTTATTGATCAACCTAGTAAAACTGAGATCGAAATCAGTTTATACATTAATAATTATTTTCCCATTTTTCAAGCAGTATAAATTCTTACAGCGAAGTTGCAGAACGGCGACATTAAAAGCTTTCCTTCGTGTTGGTACAACGCAAACTTTTTCAATTATGTTTGCCTTTCCGCTTCGTAAATACAATTAGTATAGAAAAATAAAGTAATATTTTAGATAATATTTAAGTAGAGTTTGGTGAATTTAAAATAATTTACACGTGATAGAGCTAAGCTGCAGCTATATTCTAGTTGTAGCACGAATGGGTCCATACTATGGAACCAGAGTTAAGTAGCTGCTTATTGCTGCTGTGTTTCTCATGGTGAGTGTATAAAACTGGAGAACCGCTTTTACTGGATACGAGGCATTACATCAGTCCTCAGAAGTAACAGCACCACTACATTTTGATTCTTAATCGAGGATATATGTAGATCTCTATGAGCCACAGCATCCACTTACCATTAGATGGCTTATTCTATAAAAAAGAGAGCCAGTATATTAACAGATTGTTGGGCATTGCATCTTAGTTCTCAGATGTGACAATGCATCTGTAGTCAGGCTTCAGTAGCTTTTTTTTCATAGAGGAGGGGGCAAACGAGCATGCGGCTCACCTATTGGTAAGTGACTACCACCACCCATGAACAACCGCAACACCAGGGGAGTCGCAGATGT
This sequence comes from Parnassius smintheus behrii, assembly GCA_036936625.1. Classification (NCBI taxonomy): domain Eukaryota; kingdom Metazoa; phylum Arthropoda; class Insecta; order Lepidoptera; family Papilionidae; genus Parnassius; species Parnassius smintheus. The sequence goes on from JAUPFT010000014.1 coordinate 45,464,345, forward strand.
ATTACCTGCCTTTTAGAAAGGAGTAAGCTCTTTTCTTGAAGGTCACTAAGTCGTATCGGTCCGGAAAAGTCACCGGTGGTAAACAATTCCACAGAGAAGTTGTACAAAGAAGAAAACTTTTTGTAAAATGTCCTGTAGTGGACGCCCAAGCATTTAGATGGTGAGGATGGTGTCGGGAATTTTGGCGCGATGTGCGTTCGTGAAATTTGGCGGCTGAAACCAATCCGAACAATTACTCAGAACACTCCCCATGGTAGATACGATAGAAAACACATAGGGATGCAATGTCCCTACGCAGCGCCAGTGACTCGAGCTTATCAAAAAAAACTCGGTCGTCGAAGATTCGAATCGCTCTGCGTTCGATGCGGTCAAGTGGAAGAGCTGACACTGTGGTGGGTACCCCAGAGTCGGCCCAGAGATGAGAACAGTATTTCATGTGAGGCCGAACTTGCGCTTGGTAAAGTTGCGAGCGATGTGCCTGCAAGAAATACTGTCTCGCTCTGCTGAGCACACCAAACTTTTTAGAAGCCAATTTGGCCTTTCCCTCCAAGTGACCACGAAACTGCACACGAAACTGAACTGATTCTGATGCTAGCTGAGGCTGCAAGGGGAGTGCCTTCAAACTGAGGAGATGCGACATAGGGTAACGAACTGATAGAGAGAATTGCGAGGATTGGGTGATCTAGGCTATATTTTATACGAAAAACTTGATTTTTTTTGAAAGATTGAAAAGTTCATTAATTAAGTGGTCTTGGAACATCTTAAAACCTACTTTTTAGCGGTTATCGGTTAAGTTTCCATCAGGTTGACTGTAAGTTTATTTGTCATTACATTAGATTTTGTAAATCTGGAAGAGCGGCTAAGGTACGTCTAGAGTAGGTCTATACAAAATTACTTTTTTCTAAAATTTCTGAGTTATAAACGTTTGAAACACTTTTTTACTATATACCTACTCCTGGTCGAAAGTAATTTTAACTACCAGTCTTGACCAAAAGTACCATAGACCAAATTAAAATATACTACAGACAGAGTTTTGACTGTAAGATATACATCAATAGGAAAAGCACAAACAATCAGACCGGTAGCAATTATTAGTAGGTCATGCTAATGTTCCGCCTGTACAGGTAGCAAGTCTAAAATAAATCTAAGCAGTCATACATAATACTTTATTGCAATATAATTTTGGCAGCAGTGTTGACTTGTATCTTAATTATGATATTGATTGTATTTTATGTAAGAAAACTCTGAAATAGAAAATAAAACAAAAATCCTACGAGCAATCTCTGTTGATTTATTAAAAGGAAAACCTATCCCACATAAATTGCTTCTCGTCGTAGACGATTGCTCATGATTTTACATTTAAAGTTGGTATTATCTAAATAAAACGTTAAACGAATTAATCGAGATTTATGAAATATTTATCATTTCTTTAAAAATACCCTACCTTCATCAAATAGTCTAGTGATGGACATTGAGGTAATCCATGCTCTCACTATACTGCTTTTTCTGTTTTTTTTTTGTTGTTGAAGTTTTTGCCATAATCGATGGGAAGCATCAAAGGTGAGGAGAGATGTCTGGAACTCCGATCGCCAATTCACTTAGCTTAGCTTTTAGCCGACTTCAAAAAAGCGTATTGTAAACTCTCTCTTGTTGTAAATAGTATGTTACGCGATATCTTCGTCAATGTGAATCGATTATGTTGATTATTTTGTTCCTCATGAGTGGTCCAATATATTTATATTTAAAGAAAAAATTCCACCCCTTGGGGTGGCATAATAAGGGATGAATTTTTTATAGTAACTATTTAGAGAGGTTTTTGTATCTCAACAACATATGCATATATTATACATATAAACCTTTCTCTTAATTCATTCTGTCTATTGATGAAATCCGCATCAAAATCCATTGCGTAGTTAAAAATATCTAAGCGTATAGACGGCGGGAAGCGACTTTGTTTTATACTCGCACCATGTAGAGATTGAGATTGTGATTCCTAAGTTTTTTTTTGTAGGATAGTGTGATAAACGAGCACACAGTCCACCTTTTGGTAAGTGGTTGCTGTGGCCCATAGACATCTACATCTATCCTCGATTACAAATCAAAATGCAGATGCGTTGTCACCCGTGAGGACTAAGATGGAATGCCTTTGGTTGGTTCTCTACGCTCATCATAAGAAATACAGCAATAAGCTACTATTTTACGCTGGTATTCTGTGAAAGCCTGGTCCTTCCCCGGTCGATCTGAACCATTCGTGCTACAACTATACTATTAATATAACTGCAGCATGGCTCTACCACGTATGGTGGTAGGTCCATTCAAAAGGGTGATAAAATTAACTTTTAATAAAAATTTATTTTTTCAATATTCCTTGGCCTATGTTCAGCAGTGGACTTGTGAAGGGCTGTGATGAATGATGATGATGATGATGTAAAGTAAATGTCTTTTTCGAAGTACTAAATTTAGTGGTAAATTTAGTGGAGAATAAAATAATTTCATATTCTGAAGTCAGCGATTTTATTTCAGTGTTGCGATGATTCTTGTAAAACTAGAGGGCTTGCACGATCTGAAAACTAGAAATGATAATATGTGCTCGGGAGCGAATGGATGGGATACTTGAGGACGACGTCAAAAGCATGGAAGTTGAGGTTTCCGAGGGTTGCAAGTTGCGTGGTGTTATTTACGTTTAAGATAATCAAAGAACACTCATCATTCATCATCATCATCATTACAGCCTTTCACAAGTCCACTGCTGAACATAGGCCTCCCCCAAGTAATGCCACAAAGCACGGTCCTGAGCCACCTGCATCCATCGACTTCCTGCATGTCTTACCAGGTCGTCACTCCATCTAGTGGGGGGTCGCCCTACACTACGCCTACCGGTACGAGGCTGCCACTCGAGAACCTTTCTTCCCCATCGGTTATCGGTTCTTCGAGCTATATGGCCGGCCCATTGCCACTTCAGCTTACTAATCCGTTGGGCTATGTCGGTCACTCTGGTTTTACTGCGGATATCCTCATTTCTGAGTCTATCACGCAGAAAAACTCCGAGCATAGCCCTCTCCATAGCTCGCTGAGCGACCTTAAGCGTCCTCATACGGCCAGCAGTGAAGGACCACGTCTCAGATCCATAAGTCATCACTGGCAACACGCACTGGTTGTACAATCTAGTTTTTAGAGATTGAGGTATACCTGACGAAAAGATATGTCGTAATTTCCCGAACGCTGCCCAGCCGAGTTGAATCCGTCGATTGACCTCTCGGTCGAAGTTGGACTTACCTAGTCGGACTATTTGTCCCAGGTAAACGTACTCGTCAACAACTTCGAGCATAGTGCTCCCAACAACTACCGGCATAGGTGTGACATGGACATTGAACATGATCTTTGTTTTGTCCATGTTCATCTTAAGACCTATCCGTTGGGAGGCACTATTGAGGTCATTGAGCATAGTGCTTAAGTCCTCCAGCGATTCTGCCATAAGGACTATATCGTCGGCAAATCGAAGGTGAGTGATGTACTCGCCATTGATGTCAATACCGTATCCTTTCCAGTCCAGTAGCTTGAAAACGTCTTCCAATGCAGCGGTGAAGAGTTTCGGGGATATAACGTCACCCTGTCTTACACCTCTCTGCAGTTGGATAGGTTTCGAGCTCTGGTTCTGTACTCGGATAGCCATCGTAGCCCTACTGTACAAACACTTCAGCACTTCGATATACCGACAGTCAACTTGGCACCGCTGAAGGGACTGTAGCACCGCCCAAATTTCGACGGAATCAAAGGCTTTCTCATAGTCCACATACGCCAGGCAAAGTGGCAGATTGTACTCTTCAGTCTTCTGTACAATCTGCCGCAGGGTATGTATGTGGTCTATGGTACTGAAGCCTTTTCGGAAACCGGCTTGATCGGGAGGCTGGAAGTCGTCAAGTCTGCGTGCGAGACGATTCGTAATGACTCTCGAAAACAGCACGTAGACGCGGCTCAGAAGGGAAATCGGTCTGTAGTTCTTTAAGAGAGCGTTGTCGCCTTTCTTAAAGAACAAGACCACCGCACTTCTGCTCCACGCCTCTGGAGTAGTGCCACCATGGAGGACGGAATTGAAGAGCTTCTGAAGGACTACAAGTACCGGTGTTCCACCCGCTTTCAGAAGCTCCGCTGTAATTCCATCCTCGCCTGGGGCCCTGCCGTTTTTAAGGTGCTGGAGAGCCATTCTAATCTCGCTTAGACTGACGTCCGGGATATCATCGGAATAGTGTCGGATAAGACTTGCTCTTGGATCGTTACTCACACTTGCGTGTGGCTCCAACGATGATGTGTACAGCTGCCCATAGAACCTCTCAATCTCACTCAAAATCTCAGGTGTCCCGGAAACGATGTTGCCACACTCAGTCTTCAGCTTTGACAGTTGGCTCTTTCTGGCAGACAGATCTCTGGCAAAGACTTTGGAGCCCTGGTTCCGCTCGATCGCTTCTTTAATACGAGAAGTATTAAAGTTGCGTAAGTCTCGCCGCATGCATTTGGAGATCTGTCTGTTCAGTTGCCTGTATGCTGTCAAATCTGTTGACGATTGCAGCCTCATCTCCCGTCTAACAGCCATGAGATTAAGAGTGTGATCGGAGAGTTTTTGTGTTCTTCTGCGGCGGGTCTTGCAGAACTTAGCTCCGACCGCATGGACAGTTTCCACGAGCTTGTCGTTCATATCGTCCACTGCATTGCAATCTTCTAGGCACTGGAAGCGGTTACGTAACTCGAGCTGAAAGGTTTCGGGATTCTGGATTAGAGCACGAGGGGGACGGAGCGTTGACTTCATTAGACGAGACCTCTCCAACTTAACGTTTAGGTTCAGTGTGCCTCTAACCATTCGGTGATCGCTGCCAGTTTTCACCCTTGCGATCACTGAGACATCACTGAACAGTTGGCGTCTGGTCGTCATAATGAAGTCAATCTCATTTTTTGTCGAACCGTCGGGGCTCGACCAGGTCCACTTCCTGTGGGGCCGCTTCTGGAAGAAAGAGTTCATCATAAAGAGTCCCTCTTTCTCCATAAAGTCGGCCAGCTGCTGGCCCCTTCGGTTCCGTTGCCCTACTCCAAATTTCCCTACCTTCAGCTCACCGCTTTCTCTTGTGCCTAGTTTTGCGTTGAAGTCTCCCATCAACACCGTGTAGTGAGTTTTGGAGGAATGTATGGCTCTGGAAATATCCTCATACATTTCCTCCACCTCCTCATCGGGGTGTGCCGAGGTTGGTGCGTAAACCTGAATGACCTTCAGCGAATATCGTTTGGTGATTCTGAGTATCAGGTACGCGACCCTCGTCGACACACTCCCAATCTTTACAACGTTGTTGACGAGAGACTTGTGGACGATAAATCCGACACCTCCTTGGGACAGATGGTCGCCCTCCCGGTGATAGAACAAGTTGCCGGACTCGAGGATTGCCGTGTCCTCCCCCTCTCTTCGGACCTCGGATAATCCAATAATATGCCAGCGCAACTTGTCTACCTCTTCTTCCAGCTCCAGTATCTTCTCGTCAGTCCTCAGGGTGCGTGCGTTATATGTTGCCAGGTCGAGTCGTCGTAGGTGGCAACCGAACCTCCACCGGAGATTCTTAGCACCCCCTGCCCCGCCGTTACCATGGTCGCCACCGTAGCCAGGAATAGCGGGGCCGCCGGGGACTGGGGGCCGTCTTTTTGTGTATTTGTTCATTGGGGGGTATTTGCCGTAGTTGCCACGCTTGGCGAGCGGGTTGGCAACCGCAGTTTTTTTATTACGTCACAGTTGTCATCAGGAAGATGCTGCTGCCCATCTCCTGCCTGTCTCCCTCTGTCGCCTCTTACGACACCCACGGGAAGATATGGGGTAGTGGATATTCTTAACCGCCACTACACGGCAAAGAACACTCATATTTAATTTATATTTTTTCAAAAAACATTTTAAGTTTTTCGGATAAAATAAAAACTAGAACTCCTTCCTAGCATAGCTGTCTATTTCTATCGTACAGATTTATCAAAATCGGTTCAGCTCGGGAAGACAAAAAAAGTTTCAAAATGGTTATTTGTGTCTTAATATATAATAGCATGCAGATAATCCTCTGAGCTTAATGGAAGCCAGTTATTTTAATGTTACAGAGAGACACTTCAATTGAATCAATACGTATATATATATCAAAAATATGTTGCATAGCTCCATACGATTTTAATATGTTCGTAATTTTGTACTTGAGGTAATTCGAACCATGTCGTTCAGAGGTTCAGACGATCAAATCACACATGCTATCAATTCAAATAACATCGGTGAGACTCAAACGGGATAAGTTTTAATGGTTATTGGATCGATTTATGTAGTAAGCAGTTCATAGTTTTGTTTACATTACACACATTTGACATAACGTCGAAAAATGAACGGAATTCGGAGAATTATTGCCATTTCTTAAATTCGTTCGTGGGAATAGTCGCTCGTAAATATTGTTCATGTACACCGGCGACACTTTGATTTCCGTGTTAGATAGGTATTGCCTTTGAACGAATTCACTACTCGTTCAAGGTATTGCCTAACTAATACAAATATACGTTCTTTTCATGTGTATGTATTTTTTTAATTATAAATTATATTTTGAGTGATAAACTCGAGATTGTTTTCAAAACGTATATAATTAATACGTCTCTGAGTACCTACCGACATTAATATGAGCGCGGTTGTAATACATTGTTTTGGTTTTGTTCTTTTACAATTAAACAGAAGTAAGTACAGTAAGTTCGGTTACCAACTTATTAATACCAAATATAACGTTTTCTTTACATGTACATTTATAAAATAAAATAAAAGTTTGTAAATATAAATAAAATAAAAGCGTGTATTGTTTAAATGACTGCATTTATTTTTTTGTTGTGTCAAATAAATATCTGTTTGTGTCTATAAAATACCGGATGGATCTAGAGTGAGCGAGAGGTGTATTAGCGACAACAGAATATCCCGTTGTAATTCCTATATTATATTTAATTTTTAAAAAATCCCTTTTAATTTATTCTCATCGAATGTCAAATTATACAGCGACACGATAAAATATACAGTGACACGTAACCTTTTTTTAAATATACTTGACTTATTATATGTAAACTACATATAATTTTTTATACCGTCAGTATGTGTCGGATATAATAGCCCAGTGTTTGCAATAAGACTGTTCATAGTTTGCTCTACAAAACACTAACCAATTAAATGAAACCATTTTTATTCTCGTTCCTGCTGTATGATGTGTGCTGTGTGATGGGTCGAATTTAAACTACATACGATACTGGTCAGAGAGAAAGATATTCCTTGGATACTAGTATAGACTTACTGCGCGTTAAAATGGAAGTAGAGTATAAATTTAGTCTTCGTTAAGTTACTTTTCAAGTAACTAATATCCCCGCTGGCCTTTACTTCGTCTGTGATAGAATTTTTATCATAATTTAAACATTATAAAACTTGCTTATAAAAATTTTGCAAACTGCTCCGACGTTTTTAATAATTCACCAACATTCACCAACGTTTACAAAGTAATACTTATACAATTACTAAAGTTTAGTATGAAATCATTCCGGTTACGAAAGAGTAAAAGAAGTAGGATTATGTTTTTTTTAATTACTATAATGGTTCTCGTGATTCTCTTAGTAATAAAGAAGATGTAGCTATACCTATAATGAGTCTATAGAAAAGTGTATGTGTAAAAATGGAACTCATCGCGTAACCAACTAGAAAGGGCAGAATAATGTTTGCCGGGTCAGCTAGTAATATATATATATATATATATATATATATATATATATATATATATGAATAATCCCAAGTATCTCCTGTACCACAAGTTTAGGAATTTATATATTTAGTTATATAAGCTTTAAGACAATTTATTTACTAATCAGAAATCACAAGCAGGAGCGTCGGAAGCGCAACAAATCACATTTCTCAGCTGCAGTGAGTGCTGTAGCACGTCACGATACATTTAAATCAATTAGATTAGTTTAGCTTACGTTAGAGCTCTAAGCTGTATGTAATAGGCGTCAATGACGCTCTGATAAATGGTAATTCAACTTGACTCTGTCTATAAAATAGCTCTTTCCAGACGACGGAACTCCTTTTACAGGTAGTAGAGAGTGTCAACTACGCAGGAAATATTATAGTGTCATATATACAAGAGTAAACTTAAAAGCACTCATTCAAATCTAAGCGTGCACCATAGCACAACCACACTTAAAAACCAATAATTTGCGTTCTGTTACCGTTACCGTTTCAGCCTATTAAAGTCCACTGCTGAACATACGCCTCCCTCATATATTACGTCATAAAGGGGATATTTGCCATGGTTTCCACGCTTGGAAAGCGGGTTAGCAGCCGTAGTTTTTATTTAAGTCGTTATTAATAAGACGCTGGTGCCCATCTCCTGATTTTTTTTCCTTCTGTCGCCTCTTACGACACCCACGGATTGATATGAAGTAGTCTTACAACGCTGCTTAAGGTTCTATAACACTCTAACTTAATTTTATTACCGGAAGTTAACCTACAAATTGACAACTGTGACAAAATAGTACATTCAAATGGTATCGTATCGTTATCGTCAAAAGTAGATGTTACATTAAATTCTTTATCCCCTATTTCACAACATTCGGAGGTGGAATATTTTATTTAAAATCATATGGGACCACCCCTAAAAATCCGAATACCAAGTGATTTTTTTTACTTTTGTACTAAAGAGGGTAAAAGACCACGTTTTTCATCAATAATATTCCTATATTGCCATCCGATTCTAAGCCACATTCAAATTTTTAAGCCGCTAGCACATCGGGAAATGCTCGAAATTTGAGTTGCAAGATTCCACCCCAAAACGACATTCAACCAGACAAACAAACAAGAAAGTGACTTAATAAAAACGTGGTACAGGTAAAAAGGAATAATTTAAATTGGTTCATACGTTCGTTGAATGTAGAACCTCCTCGTTTTTTCGAACTCGTTTAGAAAGTAATAATATCTCTATCTAAATAATTAGATTGTCGTTTTTACAAAGAAAAAGTCATAGCAAAATATAATTTAAATGCTAATCTTGGGAATTACGAAAAACCCAGGTACAAAATAAGTTTATTTTAACTTCACACTTTTCGAAGTTAAATACAAAAAGTTTAAATTTTTAATCAAAACGACGGCACTTTTTCACGAAATAAAAAGTATATTTTACAGACATTAAAATGGAAGATTTATTAAATACTAAATTTTTTATTAAATATTAATATTATTTTCCCGTTACCCACTGCAGGTAAGCTTAACATGCTTGTGTTTACAGTAGGTAACAACAGTTAGTAGAATGGCGGATTCGATTCACGACTTTTTATATTCGCGGTCCACAGTCTACACTATTAGGCTACTGGAGCTTTTACTGAAGTTCTTACTTAAAAAAATTAACTAAATCACCCTTTAATTTTTTCATGTTTTTTCGACTTCGCTATGAAAACAAATGATTTTCAAAAAATCGGGAAGTTATTTGTTTCACACCAATTTTCGAAAATCTAGTTTTCATCCCATTTCAACCTTTCGAGGTCCTAGGAAGGCGTTCTTACTATTTCCACGTGTATGTTATTGTAATGTGTGATGTGAATGTGATGTGTGTAAAACCTCTCATAACTTTTGAACAACTTGTCCGTTTTGAACAAATTTGGTGGTATACGAAAGGATTTCAACAATTCTTAGACTTACTAGATCAATATTGGTGCAACAGATTGTGATCAATTGATTTTGAGGGAATCCCATGCTCAAAGTTTTAGAAGCTCAAATCTCAGCTATTAAAACATTAAAAGCAACGTAGATTGCTGCGAACGGCTTCAAAATCGGTTAGTGCGTTGAAGAGAAATCGACGACGAAAATTTTTGAAAAAAAGTGATTTTTTCTCATAATTTTTTTTCTAATAAATTTTATTATTGTTCTTAAAATGCCTCGTCGATTACCACCAATGACATCAAAATTAGTTGATCCGTTCGAAAGTTATCGTTGTCAAAAAAATTCACGGTTGTTTTTTTATTCAGTATGTCGTTTGATAATTGATAACCAGACGGTTATACCGTCATCTATTGTTAAACATTGGATTTTTCGGGCATTTTTCATAGTCGTATCTTACGACACCCATGGGTGAAGTAGGCCGATAAATTCCCTTGCGTCGCCAATCCACGATACCTGTTGTTTATTTAACTCATTTCTTACTTATTTGCCAAGCTTTTCAGGCGAGTTGGCAGTTTCAGCATTTTTAATTATTTGAATTGTTTTCAGAAATATACTGCTGCCCAACTCCTGTTTCATTTCTATCGATCACCTCTGACGACACCTGCGACTGATATGAAGCAGTGGACCGCCACCAAACGGCACTCGTATAATTTGTTACACAAATAAAATTGAAGTGTTTGTTTTTAATATCAAAATAACTGCCTTATTTTGGGTTGAAGGCGTATCTTCTGCATATCAATGAAATGTTGCAGACCGGTAACATTCACTGCTATGCGGATGACAGCACTGGTGATGCTGTGTACACCGGCCGCGCCAATATTTCTCGGGAAAACGTTGGCGAGTGACGGCACAAACTTTTGTCTGAATTCGAGTCTTTGCTAAACAAAGTCTCGGATCGGGGGCGAAATCTTGTCCAGTTTAATCCTCAAGAGACACAAGTTTACGCGTTTACCGCTAAAAAGAACCCCTTTGTCGTATTTCCTTATTTTCAGGGTGCTCTCCTTTTTGCCTAAGCCAGTATCGAAATCCTCGGCGTCGACATATCGAATGACGTGCAGCTTCATGGTCACTTGGAAGAGGAGGCCCAATTGGTCTCTAAAAAGTTTGACATGCTCAGCAGAGCGGGACAGTATTTCATGCCTGCACAACGCTTGCAACTTTACAAAGTGCAGGTTCGGTCTCACATGCAATACTGTTCCCATCTCTGGGCTGAGGCTCCCCAGTGCCAGCTTCTTCCACTTTACTGCATCCAGCGCAGAGCGGCTCGAATTGTCGACGACCGAGTGCTTTCCGAGATGTTGCATCTCTTTGAATTTTCTTTCGCATCTACCAGAAGGAATTTTCGGAATAATCCCAGCCGCCAAACTTTATGAACGCACATCGTGGCAAAACTCCCAATACCACCCGCACTATCTGGATATGTGGTGGTCCACCACTGTACGTTTCACTAGGATTTTCTTTCGCGTACGACTTCTCTGTGGAATAGTTTACCACCGGCGATTTTTCCGGACCAATACGACCTGCGGACCTTCAAGAAAAGAACTTACTCCTTTCTAAAGGGCCGGCAACGCACCTGCAATTCTCCTGGTGTTGCGGTTGTTCATGGGCGGCGGTAGTCACTTAACATCAGGTGAGCTGCATGCTCGTTTGCCCTCTCTTCTATAAAAAAACTTACATAGCCTAATAAGATATGAATAACCATTTTTAAAATTCTTGTCTGTCTGTCTATCTGGGCGGAATAATATTCGGAATGGCTGACCCGATTGTAATGAAACTTTATGAACAGAGAGCCAGGAGTGATCTAGGCTATATTTTATCCAAAAAACTTACAAATCAACAAAACATTGCTAAAATAAATGATTGAATAAAACTACGTTCGCCTATGGTCCACCCCGTGACCATGGGTGCTGTAAAGCACCCGAAACGTCGGGAATTAAAAATAAGTAAAATCAGTTAAATAAACGCGATAGAATCCGAAAATTTAGTTTTATTCAATGTGTAGTGTTCGCGTAAATTAAAGAAATCATTAAATGATATTCGATTAACTTAGATCTAAATAACCCCAGATTATTAGATTCTTACCAGGCAAAGTCGAGACACCACCCTATAGTCTAAAAATAAAGGGGAATTTGTAAACGTTCTTAGAAGATATGTTCAACTATATAAGATATGTTTAAATAAACACTTGTTGGACATAATATTATGACGATAAGAAAAAAATATAGAAATAATAAGCAATAACCTCGACAGAAAGCAGACTATGAAGTACAGGCTTTTATTTTAATAATTCAAAAGGCGTCGCTCGCAGCCATGTGGCAGATATTTTGTAAATCGTTTAGAAATATAGGGTTACTTTTTTCTTTACTTTATATGAAACTTTTTTCGTAGTAGAGGCACCCTAAAGCTACATTATGCTTTTAGCACGTATGGGTCGGCTCGACCGGGGAAGCACCACGCTCTCACAGAATAACAGCTCAAAATAAATTTCACCAAATTAAAGCAAAATAGCAGCTTAATTCTGCTATCTGCAAATATTAATAAACTTACTTATTACTTTACTTACTTATCGTCACGCACAATCCCTAACGGGGTAGCCAGAGAGAACAGATCGCCAAGTGTCACGATCCTTACATACCTCTTTCGCTTCTTTCAGGTTCATTAACTTCTTCATACATGCACGTCTAGGTATCCGAGTACTATTGACCCTCCCCTCTTCGAGCAATTTGCTCACATGGTCTTCGAAATTTAGTCTCGGTCTACCTCGACACCTTTTAATATTTACTTTCGCTCTATATCTTTTCTTCACCATTCGGTCTTCACTCATTCGTTCAACGTGCCCAAACCATTGGAGTACGCCCCTATCAATTTTTGTGATAAGGTCATCTTTCAATCCTGCCATATTGCGAATCTCTTCGTTTCGCTTTCGGTCGGCTATGCTAACGCCACACATTTTACGAAGAGATCGCATCTCCACTGCATTCAACTTGCTTTTATGCTTCTTCTGGCATACCCAGGTTTCGCTGCCATATAACAAAGTCGGTACCAACACTGCGTTATGTATTGCAAGGCGTGCACTTTTCACCACGCCTTGCTTTTTTACTAATGCATTCAGGGCACCATTGACTTTGTTTCCGGCAGCGACACGCCTATCCACATCTAAATCACATCTTCCATCCCGGCTGAAAGCACTCCCCAAGTATACAATTTCATTTACCTGTTCTAGACATTCCTGATTTACCCATATTTCACATTTCGTTCTCTCTTCGTCCTTTTCAAATACCAGAACCTTAGTTTTATTAGCATTCAAACGGAGACCTTTAATTTCACATTCCTCTTTCATACACGTGACTAATGCCTGCAGTTCTGTAAACAGCTCTCGAGATACAGTATGAACAGTCAGGAAGACATGACACAACCCTGTTTTACGCCCGCTTGGACGCTAAACATGGGTGACAGGTCATGCCCTACCCGCACACAAGCTTTACAGTCATAGTAAAGTGACTGCACAGCCCTTAACAATCGACCGTCCACACCATATCCCGGCAACATTTCCCACATTTTCTTCCTTATAACCTTATCAAATGCTTTCTCCAGATCCACAAAAGCACAGAAAATCCTCTGGTTGACACTCAGAAGCTTCTCCGTGATCATGCGGAGAGAAAACATTTGATCCGTGCATCCTCTTCCAGGTCTAAATCCGCATTGTGCCTCCCATAAAAATCTTTCCGATTTCTCTTGCATCCTGCGTGTCAAAACCTTCGAATAAACTTTACTTGCTAAACTGGTCAAGCTGATCGCCCGATAGCACCCGCAGTCAAGATCTTAACCTTTACCTTTATATAAAGGCACAATGACCGCGGATCGCCAATCATCCGGGACATCTCCCGTCCGCCAGCACAAATTGCACAGCAGATGAAAGCTGTCCCATACGCGAGGCCCACCGTACTTGACCATTTCAGCAGTAACTCTGTCTAGTCCCGCAGCCTTACCACATTTCAAACTTCGAATCGCACGTTCAATCTCTTTCATGCTGATGACCTCAGTGTCATCGAGGTCCGTGTCTGGCGTGCCAGTCACGGCGTCACCCCCGGATCCTTCACTAAGATCATGACACGCATACAATTCTCTATAAAATTCACTCCATCGCTGCATGACGTCCGATTTTTCTGAGAGGACGTCATTGGTTCTCGAAAGCACTTTGTTCATTCTTAAAGCTGTCGCACCACTCCGGGACCTTCCAACCTCTTTCCAGAAGAGTTTGGAGTTTTCCCTAAAGTTGTGCGAGAACCTCTCGTCCGCTTCTATTCTACACCTTTCACGTACTTCCTCAATCAATGTTTTCGCATGAAATTTCTGCAGCTTATATCTTTCTTTCATCTTCTCTCTCATATGCTCATCGTTACTAGAGGCCAAGTAGTCTAACCATGCTTTTTTCTTCTTTTTTACAGCTTCTTTCACTTCATCATTCCACCATGCATCTCTTCTTTTACTACTACCTCTTTTTGTCGTACCACATACTTCTTCTGCTGCACTTACCATTCCATCCCTAAGGTTCTGCCGTGTTCTCTCCACATATTCTTTCCTGCCATTGATGGTGTCAAGCTTTTCGGCTACCTTCGTGTGATATTTGTCCCTAGTATCCGCTTCCTGAAGCTTCCAGCTTCGGATGTTCTTTTTTTTTATCCGTTCGTGAAGTTTGATCACAACCACTCAGCCGTTCAGAATAGCCCGCACAGACAGACAGACAAATATAATTTAAAAATTTGTATTTTATGACTGTAAATAATAATAAATTAATAGAACCCAGTTTTATATATATATATATATATATATATATATATATATATATATATATATATATATATACTACCCGGTTGACCGAGCTTTGCTCGGTACTTTTCGCTCGATTTTTTTTAATTCGTGTGTTTTGGAAATTATATTTAGATACAAATTACATACTGATGAAATATAAATAATATTTTTTGATCTTAGCAACATAACAAAAAAAACGCAACTGGTTATTTGAATAAAAAATCATGAGTGCAATTATTTTAATTTAAATTTTCGTGTTTTTAAATAATACTAAAAAAGGGCTCGAAAAAATAGATTTTCTCAAAAAAGAAAGGAACAAAAAAAAATTCGAAAAAGTCGGTCGGTCTGGGCTCGAACCGGGGTTTTAAGATTCTGTGACCGACCATCATACCAATTCAGCTATTTATAATCGCTAACGATCCGTCAAAATTTACCTTCTTATTCTAACGATATTGTAGCAGTTTTTCATTGCCTAAAAACACGGACAAAAAGACATTTTCTAAAAATAAATCCTAGCTAGATCGATTTATTATCCCCGAAACTCCCCGGACACTAAATTTTATGAAAATCGTTGGAGCCGTTTCCGATATATATATATATATATATATATATATATATATATATATATATATATATATATATATATATATATAAAATATATACAAGAATTGCTTAATAGTATAGGATATATTTATTGATATTTCATACAGACACTTCAATTTTATTTATATTATGTATATTATCTATAATGTATAGAAAAAATACTTCAAAAAGTAAAATAAATAAATTACTTTCATGATCAAAAGTAATGATATAGCAAAAAAGGTTTCTGATACAAATTTTGGTGTTTCTCGAAGACGTAGTGAAACTTCCTTCAAGCATGTACAGGCGAGCTATATATTTATTGATTTGTACCAGAAAGTACACCGTCCCTAATGGCAATACATTGGAAATCACCCAAGTACCTTACTTGGTATTGGTCTACAGAGCATCTATACATAATATAATAAATCTGTAGAAGAGTCGTGCCTGTGAATCTAATATTTTCTAGAATAAAACAAGTCCAGGGGACTAAGCAAAGGGCACTGAAGTCAAATTGGCGGTTTTTAGAATTTTTTTGTCTGTCCCTGTATTCACGGTTCACGCGAAAGTTCTTGGAAAACATTCCATGAAATTTTGTGTTAGGACCCGGGGAAACTTGTAGGCTATTTTTATCTGTTTACGGAACTTCAAAAAAAAAAAGAAGGGTTAATAATTTTCCTTCCTTTAGACATTGACTTCTATTTTTTATGATTGATGTGATTTTTTAAATTAATTATGTATTTATTAATAAAGCCTAAAATTACTTTTAACTGTTGCGTAATAATTTGAACTATGTTGACGTTTAACATTTTCAAAACAGTGCCATCTAACGTACAATAGAAAAAGTAGTAACATTTTGCCTCCAATTACTAATAAATTAAATAATTAGCCTACATTTTTAAAAAGTTAAATACATTGTTTAAATAATTAAATTTATAAACAATTTAAATTGACATTGAAGTTAATTTTATGAACGAAAAATACTATATTGGTTGTCTGTAAAGTCGGTTTACGGACGATAGTTTAACGTCACAACGTCGTAACAAAACATTGAAACATTGATGAAATGATTGCATACTTTGTAGAAGAGATAAATGATTAGATAAATGCGGCGCAGCCTAATGGTGGACATAATATACGCTACGAGAAATCGTTACGATCAGACTGTACAGTTCGAACGGTACTCTTTATCGTACATGGCATACAAGCCATATACACTACGAGAAATCGTTACGATCAGACGGTACAATAAACAGTGCCGATACACACGTGTCAGCGATGGCTTTGACGGACGATGTTTTAGCAGTTGTTGGATTAATATTCGCCCTGAAAGAAAAAAAAGTAAAGCGCAAAAAGCGTAGCATCTGGTGCAAAGAATGGCTAATGAAAAGAAGTGTTCATTCTCATGTCAATTTGTTGGCGGAATTAAAGATGTTTCCAAAAGACTGGCACAATTTTTTAAGAATGGATCATGATACGTACTTACATCTACTGAATATGGTAGGTGTAAGTACGTAGGGGTCTACTATTTTCAATTTTTCAATTAGTTTATTGTACGCTGAACGCTTTAAATCGCGATTGTGATACTCTTTGCCTTTAGTATTCCAAAGACAAGGTTCACTGCGAAATAGCTCAATAAATTGTTCTAGCCATTCGCGATTAGTTTGAGACGCCATCTCCATGACGCGTGCTCACATCTACCCAAACTGCGAGTGACAACAAAAGTGAACACAAAAACTGACGAGCGCGTACACGTTACGATCAGTCGGCACAGTTCGTCCGATACCGATTGATCAATTGAAATTTTCATACTGTTCCGTTCGACTGCACAGTCTTAAAAAATCGGACGAAACTGTCCAGTTTTATAGCATACATGTAGCGATTTATCGGTACCGTTCGAACTGTACAGTCTGATCGTAACGATTTCTCGTAGCGTACATGTCCACTATAACTCTCAAGCCGATCGTGCCTTTCGCTCGCTAGTGCAGCGCTCTTGCTCCGATCGTAACGCTCATTGTAGTCACTGAGTAGGCAATGAGTCATCATTTTACGTGCGTGCAGCCGGCGTTCATCGATTTATTAGACGTTGTCACGTCAAAACATTAACTACCCTTAATTTTTAAAATACAGCAACCATAAACTGCTACTTTACGTTGATTTCATCGTCACAATAACCATCATTACAGGCTTTCCTCATAGATTGCCCCGTAGGTTTGCAATATTGCTACTCTGCAAACGGGTTGGAAACCACAGTTGTCTGTATTTTTATTAAGTCTATTAGTATTTACGAAACATAGCACATAACAAAGTAAGCACAGACTACTAAGAGGATACTACGCATATAGTAAGCTATTAACTAATTTATGTTGTTATTCCGTGAGAATGTAGTCCTACTCCGGTCGAGTCGACCCATTCGCTTGTATTAGGTACACAAGCACGTAAAATTGGCATTTAAAGCCATTTTCAGAGTGGTGAATTGCCAAATATCAATGAAAATCCCGATTCGCTACTCGTTCAGTTTGCATCAAACGTGTCATGCGAATCGTAACTAGTGAAATTAACCCTAAATCATTTAAGGATGCTGGGAGTAAGTAACAGACGGCACAGACTGCAGTGAATATTGATTTAGTTCGATAATGATGTCGGCATCGTTGATTTGATATTCTGATATGGAAACAAATTTTGACGCCTCTGATATTCTTAATTAATCTAAGATCTGTTAGTTCATTATATTAACGCTTAATTAATGTAGTCACACGTGAGTTTAAACATAATTAGAAGTTACTTTGCAGAAATCCATTATATTAGGGATATTAAAAATTAATTGGCCAAGATTCGTGTAATAAAATAAAGTCCTACATAAGGTAACACTACACTAAACTACCTAGAAGTAGTGGTGTTGTGAAAGTGGTGGCGGCGATCGTGCACGTAATTGAGTAAGGGTGGAAGGTGCTCTTCGAACTAGGTAAGACACATAATTTTATTTTATTACGCGGATCTTTGCTAAATAATTTTAAACTCTTTAATATGTGACCTTATTGCTTAGTGTGTGTAAAAAAATGATAAAGTCACTTTGTTGTACGTCTGTCTACCTGTCTGTCTGTCAAGACCATATTTCTCAGAAATAGGTAGAGGTGTCATGTTGAAATTAATATGAAATACTTAATACTATGATCCTTTAGAGAAGTAAAAAATTCATTCGTCACAATCAAACGATTCGTGTTTTAACAATCATTTATGTCACATATTATGGTACTCGCAAAGTCACTCATCAAATACGGATATTCATTTACATATTTGTTTTTTTTAATATCACGTACTAAGTAAGTCTTTAGAAAAGACATGCAAAGTTTTAATTTTTTCTTTGTTTAAATATTTGTTTCATAAAATTAACATAATAATATAAATTATTATTAAACCACCAATAAACCACAAACATATTAATTCCTTAACATAATAATTAAAGATGCTTTATATTTCTTTTTAATTTAAAAATTCCTACCCCCACTCTTGTGGGGCTACCGCTATATTATTATACCGTCAAACACACAGATTAATAGCGTAGGCCACTAATATTTGTTATGTGCGAGACCGAAACCTGCTAAGAAAATTATACATAGTAAGAGATATGCTGGTTTCCTCACAATGTATTTTTCACCGTCAAGCACGTGGTACATCAGCACTTAAAATTTCAATTAACAATTTTCTCGGTACCGCCAGGTATCGAACCGGGGTTGCTCGGTGAAAAGGGAACGGCAGATTTAGTACCGC
The DNA here is from genome assembly GCA_036936625.1 of Parnassius smintheus behrii. NCBI lineage: Eukaryota > Metazoa > Arthropoda > Insecta > Lepidoptera > Papilionidae > Parnassius > Parnassius smintheus. The sequence goes on from JAUPFT010000014.1 coordinate 45,483,249, forward strand.
ATACTTTTTTTCATTGTTTTGTTATAGAATTAATACCAGATATTAAGGCATTAATTTTCATGTAAGTTTTATATTTTTAGGACTTGGGATTAGTTAATAATATCAATAAAAAGATTTTAATAAATAAACATAAACATAAGCATAAACTAAACGCAATGAGGGCTATCGCGTATGAATTCGCCGCTAGAGGCGCTACCGCTAGTGTAGAGTGAGGTCTCCGATATGTCAAATGTCATTGTTAGTAGTAGGTGGGCTAAGCGTGTTTATTTCTTTTAGGATAATATTGGGAATATATTGCAATTCCTGAGATTAATTATGGCCAATATGAGTTACTGGTAAGTGAATGTCATTGATTTAAAAAGGGAGCTAAGAAAAAGAGGTGCAAAATTAAGTGGGTTGAAAGAACAGTTAATTCAGAGGTTAGTTTGTTTATTATTTACAAATACATTTTTGTCAAAATTATGCTTATCTACCGAGTTCACAGCAATGTTTTCTTTTTACAGACTTAAGGACTATGATAGAAATAATAATTTTAATAGAAACCTAGAAGATGAAATACTACAAAATGATTTGGCGTATTTGTTGAGTGGCCTACAGACAGTTTGTATAGCGGTATAACATCGAAAGGTGTATCACCTAACTTGGATATAGTGCATATTACCACTTACTTTTTAGAGGCTTACAAAGATAATGTGAGAATGACTGAGTATACTGCAGTTCACATAAAAGGCTATAATATGATGTATAATATGATAAATGAATATTTAGTGGCTCTAGTGATATGTGCACAAAATAATTTACTTTTTTAAAAAAAAACAGGTCCACTCTGAAAACACGAAAGCATTATCATATTCTTTGAGTATTGCCTTTGAATCTGATGGAAAAATATTCAGTCTATGTGTGAGTGCACTGCTGTGTCTGTGTCTACGTGTGAGTGTGATGAACATAGATGTTTGTTGTGTTTTGTGTTTGTATGTATTGGTTGGGCTGAAAAGTTCGTATCGTCTCTATGAGATGGCGCCACTAGAATAAAATCTATATCATTTTTAGGTAGTACCAACCTTCAAAAGAAACGCGTATAAATTTGACAGCTGTCTGATTATTAGTTTGTGAGATACAGCATTTTGAGTGAAGCAACTTTTGTTATTTTGAAAAAAATGGATAAAAAGGAATTTCGTGTTTTAATGAAATACTATTTTTTGATGAAAAAAAGTGCTGCTGATACCAAAAAGTGGATTGATGAGTGTTATCCGGACTCTGCGCCGGGCGAAGCAACCATTCGTAAGTGGTTTGCCAAATTCCGTACAGGCCATATGAGCACCGAAGACGATGAACGCAGTGGACGTCCAAAAGAGGCTGTTACGGACATAAACATAAAAAAAAATCCACAAAATGGTTTTGGAAGATCGTAAATTGAGGTTGATTTGTATAGTTGGCACTCTAAAGATATCAAAGGAACGTGTTAGACATATCGTTCATGAATATTTGGGTATGCGAAAGCTATGTGCAAAGTAGGTGCCGCGCGAGCTCACAATCGACCAAAAACAAGAACGTGTCGATGCTTCAGAGCAATGTTTGGAGCTGTTCAACCGCAATAGAAGTGAATTTTTGCGTCGATATGTGACAATCGATGAAACATGGATCCACCACTACACTCCGGAGTCCAGTCGGCAGTCATCTGAATGGACTGCACGCGATGAACCGAATCCAAAGCGTGGAAAAACTCAACAGTCGGCCGGTAAGGTTATGGCGTCCGTATTTTGGGATTCACATGGAATAATTTTCATCGACTATCTTGGAAAGGGACATACCATCAACAGCGACTATTATATAGCGTTATTGGAGCGTTTGAAGGACGAAACTGCGAAAAAACTGCCCCATTTGAAGAAGAAGAAAGTGTTGTTTCATCAAGACAATGCGCCGTGTCACAAATCGATGAAAACTATGGCAAAATTGCATGAATTGGGCCTCGAATTGTTTCCGCATCCACCGTATTCTCCAGATTTGGCCCCCAGCGACTTTTTCCTGTTCTCAGATCTCAAGAGAATGCTCGCTGGAAAGAAATTTAAAGCCGATGAGGAAGTAATCGCCGAAACAGAGGCCTATTTTGAGGCTAAACACAAATCGTACTACAAAAATGGTATTGAAAAGTTGGAAGATCGCTATAATCAGTGTATCGCCCTCGATGGGAACTATGTTGAATAATAAAATCGAATTTTGCCAAAAAATGTGTTTTTCTATAAAACGATACGATTTTTTCAGCCCAACTTTACATTTTAATTTTAGAAAATTAGTTTTAAATTATCTCTAGTATGTACCCATAGTATCTCAAACTAGACAATGCTAATTTAGATGATTCTAATATGTACGACTATAAAAATGTAACGGTTAATAATCTTGTATTGTATGAAATATTTGCTACAACTCTTATACATTGTTTTGAGCGATAATATATTATATAAATAATTTTGTATTTCTGTGCAGTTTCCCCACAATGGTATACGGTTAACGCTTGCCATGCAAAGGGTATTACTCTTAAATGTTGCTAAACCTGGGACACTCATGAGGTGGGTTCTACTAACAACAAGGAGCCCTTTTCCTCTACAACTTATTCACACAACAGATATACCATATAGCTGTTTGGAAAAGGTTTTCTGTAAGGTGGAGGTAACTAATTATTGTGTCTCAGGAACTATTCTCCAGCTTGGGTTGCTCAAATTCAATCAGGAATCTCGCTGTATCCTACCCATTATCTTGTTTATGTTTCTTTCATGCTTGAAAATGTTGGGCACAACTTATGTCTATCGAACTTAGTGCTTAATTTGTATTTCTTCAATACAAATTTTATATCTATGGCCATCTCATGAAATAAATTATTTACAGATGTCATCCATGAATGAAGTTTGCTGAGATAAAGCTCGAGATTTGAGCTTACATGTACCAGAAAGACCACAAGAAAGATCCCAGCGTATTGTGTTGCCCAATATAAGAATTTTCGCTTTCATGCAATATATACACTAGAAGTATCCCGAGAGAGAATAGATGATTTAGAGAGAATAAACCCAATCTTGCTTCATACTAAAATTAAGTCCCACAATTTTTCCACTGAAACTTTGTATTTATAGTTGCAGAAATAAACACGAGTGGGCAGGACGCAATCAGAAGTTATTGCTGTAACTGCGTTGTAGGTTTAAGAGCAGTGGGATGCTACTCATATGTTATGAGTATTATTTGGTACCTGAGCCATGCTCGCCATGAGGGTATTACCCGACCTGCTCCGTTGTTAGATGAAGTTTTATTAAGAATTCATTAATTATAAGTACAATACAATAAACGAACTAAAAACAAAATATTTTTTATTTACCTACACTCAAAACCCCATCAGAACTTTATCATTATCAAATGTTGCAGTCCGCTGCTGAATAAAGGTATCTCCTAATTCACAACGCTGAGTAGATAAAGATTCTCAACTCAATCTACCTCTTAATGGTAGAACCACGCTGTAACTATAATATAGTTGTAGCACGAATGACAGCTCGACCGGGGAAAAACCACGCTCTCACAGAATACCAGTGTAAAAGAGAAGTTTTATACTGCTGCCTTTCGTATGGTGAGTGAAGAGATCTGGAGACCTCTTTTTACTGGAAACGAGGCATTTAATCCTAGTCTTCAGAGGTGACAACGCATCTGAATTTTGATTCTAAATCGAGGATAAATGTAGATGTCCATGGGCCACAGCATCCACTAACCATCCGGTGGACTGTCTGTTCGATTGTCACCCTTGTTCTAAAAAAAAAACGCTTAGTAAAGCACTACACAGTAGCGAAAAGCAATATAGAATATTTACTTTAGCACAAAAACAATGTTTATTTGCCTATATGTAACATAGGTACACTAGGAGAGGTTTTGGCCGTCGACGGATTGTTGGACAATTTGTCGCTCCTGTTTTGTTGCTTGAATAATGCTTTGAAGTATATTTTGATTCGTAAAAGTCTGTGCGTGTGAACTATTAGAGAAAACGACGAAACAAGTGGTTTGTTGTTGATATAATCTCCAAAAAACTGTGACGCAAAAAGTGACGCATCAGCATATTGTGATGATAAAATATACAAAAACGAAGATTACGAAAGAAATGATAGGCTAAGATGGTCTAGAACCCAAAGCCATAAAGCATGTTAAATAAAAGAAATTGTAACACTAGTTCATAATATTCGTAGACAGAGAAACCTATAGACAAATTAACGCCTTCTTTCGCATTCCCACACGAAAAAGATAGATTTATGCATACGTCTTGCATAGAAATGAGACAGAGCGGTGTGATTGTTTGTCCCTTTCTCCGTGCCAGTTTTTTTGTTTAGGAAACCACACTTTGCTAAATAACTTTGACAGTTCGTAGCGATCTAAGGCGTTTACAAGTTGGTTTAAGTTAGAAAAAAAGTGTTTTATGAGCTTAAGATTGGTGAATCTTGTTAATTCAGTTCTGAGAACAATATTTTTTTATCTAAATATGTAGTAAATATGTATAAAGTCATAAAGACTATTGTATAACCTAAAAACTACGTTATCGTCCTTTCTCATTTGAGGCCACGTTAATCATTAGTCTATAGGTTTCTCTGTCTACGATAATATTATATATTATTCTATGGTCTATGTAGATAATCTTAAAAATTAAAAATGGTTATAACTTTTATCTCCCAAGTTCCAAAAATCTAAGAATTTAAAAGGGGTTTGTCTATCCTACTATCTACCAATTAAAACCAAAAATATCTCAAAACACGAAATTTTATTAGCCGTACGAAACTCCCATACAAGCCTGCCATTCCTCTTTACAGCGAATGCTTAGCTCCTGAACTGTCATGGCTCCTAAAGTTAATATAAGAGATTATTTATTATTTACTTTGTTGTTGTTCTTCATATAATTAATCTCCATTAACTCGCTGAAGGGAGTGAGAGATAATGTCGACATCCATCCGATTTTGAAGGCGGAATTCATTTTAATAAAGCAACAGACATATGTTCGTATGCGAGCTTTAAGAGTTTTTTTTTGTTTTGTCTAAAAATATGGAATATGTGATGCCAGCTTTAGGATCTTTTTTATTTTTTAACTCTTTCGTGTGTAATTTTTGGTTTTAAAAATTTCTACGTATGTCCTTTATTTAGTTTTACTCTTATTTTAAACTATTTTAACGGTTTAATTGTGGAATACTATAATGATTTCTTATATTTACGCGAACACTACACATTGAAATAATACTCGTTTTTACGGAATTTATCGCGTATATTTAACTTTTTAATACCCGACGTATCGAGAGCTTTACAGCACCCATGGTCACGGGAAGGACTGAGATGTTTAACGTCCAGATGTCATAGTTAACCGCGGTTACCATAGATTAAAATTTAGCTTTTGTTCCGATCTACACAGTATGAACTTATAGTATCATGAAGCCTTGCAGTTGTATGCTTGGGTTGGGATTTAATTTTATTTATTATAGGATCCCAAGCAGATGGTAGCACCCAGCCATCTTCTCTATTGAAATTAGGGTGTTTTTTGATTTCAATAGCCTCGCGAATCATCCTTGGAAGGAATCGGTGTTCTTTAGCGAGGATTTGTGGTCTATCAAATCTGATGTAGTGACGGGGGCGATCCTGTACATGTTCACAGACTGCAGACTTCCCGGAGCGTCGATTCTTCACATCAGTTATATGTTCTTTGACGCGGGTTTTAATTGATCTTTTAGTTTGTCCTATGTAGGAGAGACCACATTCACAATCAAGCTTGTACACTCCTGCATCTTGCAGAGGGACGTTACACTTGACTGATGGTAAAAACTGACCAATCTTCTTCGGCGGCTTGAAGTATGTTTTGATGGAAGCGCGCTTCAAGATGTAGCCAATCTTGTCAGTGACTCCTCTAACATATGGCAGTACAGCAGGTACACGCTCGACTGTGGCCGGCTTCACTCGTTCTCTGTGACGTAGGCGCGGGACCCGAAGCTTGTTGTCATGCAAAACTTGCTTAACGTGTTGGAGCTCGGCAGCCAGGTGTTTACTGTCACAGATCCCTCGTGCTCTCTGAAACAAAGATTTACCCACGGTAGCTAACTGTGAAGGATGGTGGTGAGAATCACCATTTAAATATCTATCTGTATGGGTCTTTTTTCTATACACAGTATGGCTCAAGGTGTTATCAGGAATCCGAATTACTAACACATCTAGAAAAGCTAAGGAATTGTTTGCCTCTAACTCCATTGTGAACTGAATTTTAGAATTTATAGAGTTAAGATGGTCTAAAAATGCAGTTACTTTATCTAAAGGTAGAATTGTGAAAGTGTCGTCTACGTACCGCTTGTAGAATCTTGGATTTATGGGAGAAGTAAGCAGGGCTTTCTCCTCAAAGTCTTCCATGAATATGTCGGCGACAATGGGAGATACAGGTGAGCCCATCGCCACGCCATCTACTTGCTTGTAGAACTCCTCCTTCCACAATAAGTAGCCAGATGTAAGGCAGTGTCTGAGTAATACTGCATATTCTACGGGCATGTTGTTTTCCTCCAGCCTCCTAGTTACAATTGAGATGCAGTCTTCAACAGGTAAGCATGTAAACAATGACTGCACATCAAAACTGACCATAGTTTCATTGTCTGCCAGACGCAGGTCTTTAATCTCGCTGACAAAATGGTAGGAATCCTTTATGTGTGCTCTTGTGTGTCCCCTGAGCGGTGAGAGTATTTTCGCTAAGTGTTGAGCCAATCTGTAAGTTGGTGAATCGATTTGGCTCACTATGGGACGTAATGGAGCATTGGGCTTGTGTATTTTTGGTAACCCATACAACTTTGGTGATTTGGCGCACGTAGGTATTATCCATTTTACGTCCAGATTTAATTTTCCGGAGTCTTTCTTTATGAGGTCACTAGTTGTTTTTAGTGTGCTATTTGTTGGGTCGTTTTTAACCTTTTTATAAGTACTTACATCCGACAAAAGTTCTTGTATTTTTGAATTATAATCTGACGTATCCATGACTACCGTGGCGTCTCCCTTATCTGCGCGGAGAATCGTAAGTTCTGGTTTATTGCGTAGGTTCTTTAACGCTATAAATTCGTCTCTGGGAAGATTCGGTTTAGGCACTGAACATCGACGTAACATAGACGAAATGTCTTGACGTATCGCCTCCAAATCTTCTTTCCGCATATTGTTTTTAAATAAACAGTCCTCGACGCTACAGATAATTTCTTCGTACGGTAATCTGCGCGGACTTATAGCGAAATTTAGTCCTTTGGATAAAACCTTTATTGTTGCATCATCCAGTGTTTGTTTTGACAGATTATAGACCGTGATTAATCTATGATCTGTGTTTGTCAATGGTTGCTTTTGGTTCTGGCATTGATTCGGATGTTTGACATTTGATTTGGCCGTTAATTTTTGATATTTTTCTATATGTTTGTTTTTGCATTCGTTATATTTACTAATTTCGCGTTTATTTAATGTTTCCATGCAAAAATTATAATCAAACGTCGTTAAAACTTTCTTTAATTCACTGGATGATGTGTCTATGGATTTATTGATGTCATATAGATCGGAGCGTTTTTGTTGGATTACCGCCCGTAACAACTTTTTACTCGCCTGATTTAAGATCTTAGCGCTTCCTCGAATGTCCTTTTTGGTGGATATTTTGACACACGTAATAATGAGATTATGGTCTCGGCATCTCTTCAAGAAATTTAAGGCTGTTAGATATCTTGCGCGCTTAGTCTTTAGATCTTCTAATCGGCGTATTTTATTTGCAATTACCAGTCCGTACTGGTTAACATAATGATTTCTTATATTTACGCGAACACTACACATTGAAATAATACTCGTTTTTACGGAATTTATCGCGTATATTTAACTTTTTAAAACCCGACGTTTCGAGAGCTTTACAGCACCCATGGTCACGGGAAGGACTGAGATGTTTAACGTCCAGATGTCATAGTTAACCGCGGTTACCATAGATTAAAATTTAACTTTTGTTCCGATCTACACAGTATGAACTTATAGTATCATGTATTAAAAAGTTAAATATACGCGATAAATTCCGTAAAAACGAGTATTATTTCAATGTGGAATACTATTTTTCGCTGCAAGCCTAATTTCAGCATCCAATGACTTTCTGCATGTCTCCATATAGTGGGGGCTACCCTACACTTCGCTTACCGATACGAGGGTACCACTTTAGTATCTTCCTGTTAAAGTGGATCCAATTTTAATAACATTGAAGGCCATTCTTCCTTTAACTGGAGAGGCCAAAACGTAGGAGTAGAATTTAACGGTCTGTGAAGAAGAAGAAACTTTAGATTCGTGTCACCGTAATCATATTATATGATATTACTAAACAGTATAAAACAGAGTTGTTTACATCTGTCTGCGTATTCACCTAAACTTTTAAATTACTTATTGAATTGTGATGCGCTTTTCAGTTTCCATCATGGTGTCACAAATATATCGTTGTTTTTCTATTTTTATTGCATATCTTTCTTATTTTTGTTGTATATCTGTTAACGCTAAAGTGCCCAAATCTGTTAGAGTGCAAATTTACTGCAAGATTAACTAGTTAATCTGCAGATTACCTGACTGAATTCGGTTAAAAGCGAAAAATGTTTCAGTTATCACTTTAACTAGTTAATCTGCATATTTCTTAGGTAATCCGCGAAATAACGACAAAGCGTTCGTGTACACAGTAGTTTCACAGTAAGTTAAGTTGCGTCTACGGTGGTCCTTGGGCCACTTTAAAGTAGCGTACATTATAATGATATAAAATATAATATTAAAAGAATAAAAACTCTTAAATTCAAAGACTATTATTCAAAAGTAGTTTTGTCTAACATTCTTGGTCAAAACCACTTTTAACCGATATATTTCTGTCATAATCACTACTACCCGAATTTATTGCATTTAAAAGTTGATCCGGCCAATATTCTTAGTCAGAATTAAAAAAAAGATGCAACTAACAAATCTATTTAAGCATCAATTTATTTTACCTAATCAGTTTATTTTATTTTTGGATTTAATAAAATACATAATTTGATTGTTCGTATAGTTTTAGTTTCTGTTACTACCCACTAATTTTCATTACTGTTAAATTAATACCATCAATGTCGTATCAAAATCAATTCTATTTGAATATCAAACGAACTTACCAAGTGAATTTCGATGACAATTATGCGAAAGAATTCATTTGGAGCGATTTATTTTTAATGTATTTCAGTAACACCAACATGTACTAAGCTTGCACGGATTTAATTTAAAGGTATTTTTAATGGTATCCCTACTACTACTCGTACTAATGCTGACAACACTACCCTTGCCTATAAAAAAAATAGTTTATATAGTTCGGGTTGCGTGTTCCCCTTCAAGTCGTTATTTTTAAAGCTATTCAAAATATTGCACATTTATAATGATAGTGGCAACCTAGGGCATGGTTTCTGTTTTTAATATTTAAGTAACAATTTACTTATATTTTGTTTTTATTTCTTGTCTGAATGCCGCACGGAACAAGTAAACTATACTTAGTGTGGAGATAACGTTTTAAGAAAAATAAAAAATATTGCGCTCGCATGCCCGACGCGCTAAATTGGCTATAATATATACATAGAGATTTTATATGGGTACGGATAGAAAAGAAAAATTCAGAAACCTTTGACATTATTGGGTAGACAGAAACCGTAAGAGATAGAATCTATAGGTTATATATGTATATATATATATATATATATATATATATATATATATATATATATATATATATATATTCTTTACTCTTAATCTTTTTTATAATTTACAGGTAAAAGAAAACATGAAGCTAGGCGCGTTCTAACGCTGGACACAGGACATTTCTGAGAAAGATTTTAAAGTAAATAGTTCATCTTAATAATGGAGTGCTGGCAAAGCCGGCGTAACAAAATCCGTCACCCAATTTCGTCCATGGCCTCTTAACACTGTGGAAAATCTGACAGCCGATAAGCTATCACTCGTTACACATCAGACTTAAGATATCCCCAGACCAGCGTTTGGCAGTGGCATCAAAAACGCGAGGGCGTCATCGTCACTTAGGTACAATCCCATCAGGTGGGATTTTGGTTTTTCACCGGCTTATAGTAAGTTTAAACAAAACGTCTGGCACAGCGATTTTCGTCCACCTGGCAAGCGTGACATATATGGTAAATTCTCCCTACTTACTAAAGAAATCTCCATTACAGAAACAGAAACATAAACTTTTTAATTCAATATATATTATAAATATTACTTATTGAAAGTCACTCTTTTGTTTAATTACCACTCGTTCGGAAAAAAACTTCTGTCCTGGGAAAATCTAGCAAAAAACCCAGAGGGACTTTTTTGTAAAAAAGTAACAGCTTACAATCATACATGATCACAATATTATTGTAATAGAGCCATGCTGCAGTTATATTAGTAGTATAGTTAAAGCACAAGTGGATCTGTTCGACCGGGGAAAGACCACGCTCTCACAGAATACCAACGTAAAATAATAGCTTAATGCTGCTGTGTTTCGTATGGTGAGTGTAGGAACCGGAGAGCTTTTTTACTGGAAACGAGGTATTACATCTTATTCCTCACGGGTGACAACGCATTTGCATTTTGATTTGTCATTGAGGATAGATGTAGATGTCTATGGTCCGCAGCAACCATTTACCATTAGGTGGACTGTGTGCTAGTTTGTCACCCTATCTTATAAAAAATGTATGTCACACAATCAATCAACACAAAACAAATTGGGAATAGCTTGGTAGCGATCACATCATTCCCAGGGATTATTATCATGTTTTTATAGATTCTATATAAAAAAGGTTATAATCATCCATAAATCCCTTAATACTAAAAAACCCTTTTTAAACAAACTTAATTTAATAAAATTTTGGAGAAATCCTTGAGCAGGTCAAATTTAGTACTAAATTTGACCTGCTCAAGGATTTCTCCAAAATTTTCTCCAAGGTTTTCTGGGAATTTATTGTAAAAGTGTTTATGCACACCGCCCCAAGAATGAATTACTAACTCGATGGGTGGAGTAACTGGTACTAATAACTTATATCTGTTCCTAGTATTTACCACTTATTTTTGTAAAACTACTTTTATTTTTGTGTACGTACACATTTTCAAAAATGTATTGAGAGAACAAATTTAATTTGTTAATTTTCTAAAATTTTAGTCTGTGCAACTATTTAGGTTTTAAAAATAGTTTGCTCTTATGGAAAAAGATTGAAAATTACTCTAACAGAAGAGGGCTTCTGTTATTGTAATTTTTCCTGAATATTGTATAACTTACTCAAATCAATTGAAGACAGGTGATAATTTTTTCCCGTACTTCTTCTCAAGAATAATTAGTCATCCGTGGGAATTGCAGATGCGTTGCCTGCCTTTCAAAAAAGCATAGGCTCTTTTCTCAAAGGTCCCTAAATCATATCGGTCCTGAAAAATCGCGGGTGGTAGTCAATTCTAGAAGGAAGTTGTGCGAGGAAAAAAAGGTCTGATAAATTGTACAGTGGTAGACCGCCAATCTACCGGATAGAATGGATGATATCTCGAGTTTTAATAGTTGTACTAGTTGATACTTTTCTCCTCAAATATTTTATTCTTTAGAAGTATGTTCATAAATTAACTTGATCCATTTGGTAAGTAAACTTTATGAAATAATTTGAGCATCGCTTTGGGCTATTACACTCAGGCTAAGCTCTGATGTCAAGCAAAGCTAAACTAATCCGTAATTGATTCAACTGTGCGTCATGAACGCGCACCGGGCAACACTAAGTGCAGCTGTGAAATGTGATTTGTTGTGCCAACACGACTATGCTTCAGTCTGCGTTTTCAAATTCAGAGTCAAATAAATTGATTACTTTAGCTTTGATGTAACGTTAGATCAGAAATTATTACACAAATACCAACAATTGCATTATTGAGGATTAATTCTTCCACATTTTCTATTTAAATTGAAGCTGGACTGCTAAATTAAACACACTTTTTAGGTGGTAAAACTTCTTTCTTACCTAGCAATCTGTCTAAATAGGCAACACCTTGTTACTTATTTTTTTATAGAAAAAAAAAACGAACACAATCAATCCGCCCGAATTATGTTCTATAGACACCTAAATGAAAATACATAGTAATCCATAGAAATCGACATAATGCATACTCCGTTGTCTACTTTTAAGTATTTTATCCGTAAGAATTTTACAAATACGTCATAAAATTGGTAAATTTATGTAATTTAAACGAAACAATATTTTATTAAAACTACCTTTACGGATTTCATCGCGTTTAATTTATTTGTTTTTTAATTTCCGTCGTATCGGGTGCTTTCCAGCACCCATGGTCACAGCAGAACCCGTAGTTTTAATCAATGAGTAGTGCTCGCGTAAACATAAGAACTCATAACGAGGCTATAAGTTTATAGTTTAATTTTGACATGATATCTCACAAATAACTATTAATTTTTTATTGTATACTGGACCCATAAAAAATTAACTATTTCTTAGAATCTGTGTATCTTATTATTATTTAATAAGCATACCACAAACGGTAAAATGTGTTCGGCTCCATTGTACTTGTTTACTATCTTCTGTTACCATGTTTCTTGCAAATAAAAAAAATCATTTTTCTTTTTTTTAAACTGTACACAGGTTTTCATGTAATTGTATGTTTATTAGCAAGCTATTTTCTGTTTCCCTTTTTTTTAATTCACATCACTATATATTTAAGTTATAGTTACCTGTAAGAAAATGAACATGTAGCATGTAGCCCTCGCAGTGTAGAGATATATTTTTGTATATGTGTTGTGTGTCAACTGTTGGTGATCCAAATAGGGTGAATAAAAATCTATTTTTGAAAGCCTTTTGCAGCTGTCACTCCTAAAGACCTACTCAAAATGCTTCGATTCGAATTGTTTAGCAGTAAAAAACACTTACTTTAAAAAAAGTAAAAACCGATTTCAAAGAACTAAAATAATTAAATAATTTCGGATTCGGTGTTAATACATAATATTTAAGTTAGGGCGAAGTGCGAATACAACTATGAGTTTAACCAGCTACAACCAGTTACAGCGGATTGGATATTCCCGGCTCTAACCAAAAGTCAGTTGTTGGATTTCTCTATCTAGAAATTCTAATAGCAGCGTGGAGTTAGGGATTTGAAGATGTTTCATCCCCGTAATTGGTCCTGTGCTTGATCTTCCTCAGGTCATTTTGGATTTCCATGCCATCGAACTAGAGTAAGGGAATAAAGTCACCTGTGCCTGCACACACACTTAAGCACTGTAATCCTGCTCCGCGCATTATGCTAGTCTCTACTGAGACCGGCCGCTTAGACCGAAATTCGGTCTGCAGGATATTATAACTATTATTACCGTCAAATCTTGAAGTAAGGATGTCAGTTCTAATTCATACAGTATTGTTATTTATTGTTGATAAGGGGAAGGCTGTTAGCCTAAATTCAGTCTGAATTCTCACAAAACAATAGATTTAGCTCATATGTTATTGAGCTGATAAGTTATTGTGTGGATATATAAAATTCAGGACATCTTTTGTAAGACTTTTGTAGAATGATACTTATCATCAGGAAGATGTGCTCATTTGCCACCCATACTTGATATAGGTTGTGGTATTTATGGCCCTCTATCAAAAAATCAGCAATCGTTTTTGAAAGAGAAAGAGATATAATTGAAAATAATGTATTTGTCGAGTGAGTCACATTCACTGACATCTATAATAGATGTCAGTTGTCACATTATTATTGTAGCCAAAAAAATGAAATTATTAGTAAGGCACGTGAGGGTAATATGGTCAAATTAAGCCTTGCCTCCCTATAAACCCAAAACTAGGAGGAAGACACAGACAAAAACACTAAGTCGTACACTAGAACTAATGTATTAAGAAAATAATAACAAACGAACTTAGGCAATAATTAGGAACACTTCGTAAAATTAACTTTAATAATATTAACTACACTACACAAGACAAAAATCATCTAAAATATTTATTAAAATGTCAACTTTCAAAATGGCGTCGATAAAACAGCGCCTTTTTGACCCTATATTATTTGATTGGCTGATGAAGAGCTATCGTATCACAGAGAGGCATCTATGCAAACAAGACTGTAGTTTTCGAGTTATAAGATAAAGTAAATAAAAGTAAGTACTAAACATAAGTGATCATATTAACCGGATGACCATATTACCCTCACTTACACACTTACTTATTATATCTTATAAAGTAAGGAAATGGAGTTTTGATAGAAACATGACTGGCGGCGGATTTCTGCTCCTGTATTATTCTTCAAATAATGATTTAAAGAGGATTTTAATTCGTAAAAGTAAAACGCTGAAACAAGTGCTCCGATAGTGATGTGAATCTCAAGATAATGTATCTCATGATTTCTTATATTTACGCGAACACTACACATGATTAAAACTACTTTTACGGATTTTATCGCGTTTATTTTTACTTTTTATTTTTAATTCCCGACGTTTCGGGCGCTTTCCAGCACCCATGGTCACGGGGGACTGAGATGACTGACGTCCCAATGTCATTGTTAAATCCGGAGTACCTTCAGCTTTTTTAATTATTGTTTATGGTCCGATCTATGCAAAATGAACTAACTCTGTCTTGAGGTCTTGCAGTGGTATGCTTGGGTTTAGTTTTAATTTTATTGATTATGGGATCCCAAGCAGGTGGTAGTACCCAGCCTCCTTCTCTATTGAAATTAGTATGTTTTTTAATTTCAATAGCCTCACGTATCACATTCCTACCAAGGATGATACGTGAGGCTATTGAAATTAATCCTTAGACGCCTCGAGATACTAACGTCATCGACTGACTGCTGACTCAAGCTGCCGTCAAAATCTCCCAAAAACTTCACAATGTGACGCATCAACAAATTTTGAAGAAGTTTTAAAACAAATTTAAAGGATAATCTCTAAATATAGTCAATACTAGCACTAGGAAATGTATAAAATAGTAATAATAATGGATGCAAATACCGAAGAAAATATATTCTGGAAATTTACTGAATAATATTTTCGCAGTAAAAGTCATCAAATCTATCGAGAACTCGTATGGTAGAAGTCCGTCTGAGCTAGTACAGCCCTCTTGACTACTGGAATAGCCACTTACCTTCAGGCGGACTGTAAGCTGGTGCGTCACTTCAGTTTTTAGGGTTCCGTAGTCAACTAGGAACCCTTATAGTTTCGCTATGTCTGTCTGTCCGTCTGTCCGTCCTCGCTTAATCTATGTGACCGTTAGCACTAGAAAGCTGAAATTTGGTACTAATATGTGTATCAATCACGCCGACAAAGTGGTAAAATAAAAATTGGAAAAAATGTTTTATTAGGGTAGTCCCACTATATGTAAAGTGGGAAGTGATTTTTTTTTTTAATTTCAACCCTTACGTGTGATATATTGATGGAAAGGTATTTAAAAATGAATAGGGGTTTACTAGAATCATTTTTTGATAATGTCAATAATTTCGGAAATAATCGCTCCAAAAGTAAAAAACAATGTCCCCCCCCCTCTAACTTTTGAACCATAAGTTTAGAAAATATGAAAAACGTCTGAAAAGTAGAACTTTATAAGGACTTTCTAGGAAAAATATTTTGAACTTGGATGGAAACAACAGTACCCACTACCAGGAGCAGTTGCAGGAGCACGGAGCTCTACTGGAGCGCGAACATAATGGATACCCACCTTAAACTCATAAGTGGGAACACTTATTATGACGGACGGGAAACTACGGAACCCTACACTGAGTGTGGCCCAACACGCTCTTGGCCGGTTTTTTTTAATTTAAATAAACGCCATTACGGGCTTGGCTTGGCAACATTATAGCCTAGTCATCATCATTATCATCATTAAGCCCTCCACAAGTTCAGTGCTGAACATAGACCTACCCAAAGGAAAATCTCAAATCACGTCCCTAAGCCACCTGCATCCATTGACTTTCTGCATGTCTTACTAGATTGTCACTCGATCTAGTGGGGGAGTCACTCTACACTTCACTTACCGTTAAGAGGCTTTGAGTGAACCTTTTTTCCCTATCGGTTATCGGTTCTTCAAGTTGTACGGCCAGCCCATTGCCAATACAGCTTATTAATCCATTTGGCTATGTCGGTCACTCTGTTACTACTGCGGATATCCTCATTTCTAAGTTTATCACGCAGAGAAAACCCAAACAATAGCCCTCTTTTCATAGCTTGCTGAACGAGCTTGAGCTTCCTCAAACGGTCAGCAGTGAATGACCACGTCTGAAATCCGTAAGTCATCACTGGCAACGCATGACGAGATGTGTCGTAATTTCTCGAACGCTGCCCAGCCGAATTGATTCCGTAGATTGACCTCTCGGCCAAAGTTGGACTTACCTAGTCGTGCTATTTGTACTAAGCGAAGATACTCGTCAACAACTTGGTGTAACATGGACGTTACATATGACCTTTGTTTTGTCCATGTTCATCTTAAGATCTATCGATTGGGAAGCACTATTGAGGCCATTGATAGATAGATAGATAGAAAATTCTTTATTGCACTCAAACAAAACAATTTGGTACAAAGGCGAACTTAATGCCGAAAAGGCATTCTCTGCCAGTTAACCTTTTGTAGTGTGGTGAGAGCTATGGGTAGAGCCGCGAGAGAAAGAAAAACTAACTTATTTATTCATACTATTCAAAACGCATTATATAATATTATGTATATGTTAGTTTATACATATATACACTCATACACATACATACATATATATTTAAATAAAACATATACTAAACCAATAAAGCATACAATATAGTATACGAAATTATAATAAACATAATCAATAAAATTAATCAAGTAATTTTAAATAATATCCCTCACGCTTACGTTTAAATGTATTTATTGAAGGAGCATCTTTTAAATCTCGTGGAAGGTTATTCCAAAGTGTAACTGAATATACCGTGAAGGAATCCGAGTAGTATGCAGATATTGAATATAGTGCTTTGGTCTTGCAGCGATTCTACTATAACGACTATCTCGTCGGCAATTCGAACGTGAGTGATGTACTCACCATTAAAATTAATAGCGTATCTTTTTCAGTTCAGTAGTTTTAAAACATCTTTCAATGAATCAAACAAGAGTTTCGAGGAGTGTCACCTTACAACTTACACCTCTCTGCAGTTGGATGGGTTTCGTACTCTGGTATTCTGTACTCGAAAAGCTTTCTCATAGTCCACATATGCCAGGCAAAGTATTAGATTGTACTCTTCGGTCTTGTGTATAATTTTCCGAAGGGTATGTATATAGTCTTTGGTACTAAAGCCTTTTCGGAAACCGGCTTGTTAGGGAGGCTGAAAGTCGACAGGCCTGCGTGCGAAGCGTTCATAATGGCTCTTGAAACCAGCACGTAGATGCGGCTCAGGTTTACCATTTTGTCACGAGAGCGTTGTGTCGCCTTTTTTGAAGAACAAGACCACACTTCTACTCCAGTGCTACCATGGAGGATGGAATTAAAGAGCTTCTGAAGGACTTCAAGTTCGCTTTTTCCGACCACTTTTAGAAGCTCCGCTGTAATGCCATCCTCGCTCGGGCACTTACTGTTTTTAAGATGCTAGAGAGCCATTCTAATCTCACTCAGACTGACGTTCGGGATATAATCGGAACTAGCTGCTGCACGCGACTTTGTACGCGGATGATGTTGCTTACGCCAGCGACAACGGGGTCGTCAAAATCGAAGATCTAAAACGTCTGTTTTCGAATTCTAAGAGCCCAGGGACGGGAAAACAACGTGATGTGCGAGACGATTCGAGACGTTCCAGATCTTTCATTTTTGTAAGTCAACACGAAATGCCCATCAGATTAAACAACTTTTGCTAAGGCGTCATTCCTATATATGTTATAATGTCGCTGGGTTTTGGAGTTCCACAACAGGTGTTCCAAATCTTTAAATAACTATAGATGTACCCTTGGCTTTGCCCACGTTCTCGGCACGCGCAAGTCGTATCTCACGCTCCTGACTGCTCTCAAGTGATCAAGCAGTCTCAGAGCGGATATTCTGAAAACTTAACCTCTGATCCCTCTGTGTAACCGTTTCGGATGCGCGAGACAAAGAATGATGATCCCGATCGATAGCTAAAAGCATTTCTCGTTGTTCCACACTTTCCTGAGATCGAGAAGCAGTAGTGCGGACTCGTTTAAATTCTAGTCGTAATTGGCGCTGCGTGGTAGTTTCTGCGGACAAACTTAGTGCATTACGCTCACGGTTAGCACCTAGCCGTTGTTTAAGCTCTGCGTGGGTTCGAGAGAAACTACTGCTACTACTAACTAACCTGCGCATCTTAAAAACCCTTGAGTTTCGAGACAGATTTGATATTTTTATAAAAGGCATAGCTAGATTCCTTCTAAATCCGATACTAACGATATTCAAAATAATGAAAAGTTATCGAATAAGTACGTAATAGTAGAAAAATAATAATTATTCGTAGGAAAATTAAACACATCAACCAACACAGACAACAAAGGTAACCCCCGTTTCTATAGGATGATAACTAAGAACCAAAAGTTTGACTTGACTTCATGATAGTGTAACTTGTTGTACCACCAATCAATCTGTTTAGTAATATTGGTGTGAAACTCTCCATACAATCAGATAGGACATGTAAAGTTCCCGGATTTCCTAATGCACATAAAAAGTGCAAAAATTAAACAAAAATTAAGATTTTTCAAAACAATATTATGGGATTTAAACTTGCACCATTTAATGCGGTAAACATTTTGACGGTCGACATATTGTTAAACAGCTGTTCCCTTATAATTTATAATATTACTGCCCCGCTCCTTTATAAAAATAGCGTGATTATTATGTTCCCAGAGTTAAATTTTTATTTTTCTTTTAACTAATAACATATCATTTTGTGCATTAAATTATTTTGTGCATTCAATTACAGAGAAAAACCTTTTAAAATCGATACTACTTACCCCCTATAACATACGGCGTGATAATATGTAGCCTAAAGCCTTCCTTGGTTTACAAAGAACATTTTTGCTGAATTTCAAATCAATCTATTCAGTAGTTTTGGCGTGAAGCCGTACCATACACACAGACAAACAGACACAGACAAAAATTCTAAAAAGTCACTTTTTGTCATCAGTTACGTTTTTCTAACAAAAGCCACTTATTTTTTCTCGAAAACACTCAATGTACAGTTTTTTTTTTTCATTATTGTTTTATTATATGTATAGATAAAGTTGGATAAACTTGCTCTCAGATCGTTTCTCACACTTGCATGTGGCACAAACGATGATATGTACCGTTGCCCCGGAAACAATGCTGCCACATTTGGTCTTCAGCTGGCTTTTTATGGCAGACAAAGCTCTGGAAAAGACTTTGGGTCCCTGGTTCCGCTCGATCGTATTGAAGTTGCGTAAGTGCCGCCACATGCATTTGCAAATATTTTTTTAGAATAAAGATGACATACAAGCATACAGTCTACCTGATGGTAGTGATTTCTGATATCTACATCTATCATCGATTACGATACTATCAAAATGCTAATGCGTTGTCACCTGTGTGACTGAAACGGATTCCTTCGTTACCAGTAAATGGATCATCAGTTTTTTACATTCACCATACGAAACACAGCAGCATTGAGCTGTTATTTTACGCTACTATTCTTTGAGAGCGTAGTTCTACCCTGGTTGACCTGACCCATTCGTGCTACAACTATACTACTAATATAGCTGCAGCATGGCGCTTCCATGTAGATTTGTCTGTCCAGTTGACTATATGGTGTTAAATCTGGTGAAGACTGTAGCTTCATTTCCCGTCTAACATCCATGAAATTAATAGTGTGATCGGAGAGTTCGTGTATTTCTACGTTAACTTAGCTCCGACCACATGGATAGGTTCCACGAGCTTGTCATTCATATCGTTGATTTTTATATTAAGATTTTTTCGGACCGATACGACCTAGGTACCTTCAAGAAAAGAGCTTACTCCTTTCTAAGGAGCCGGCATCGCACCTACAATTTCCCTGGTGTTGCGGTTGTTCTTGGGCGGTGGTAGTCACTTAACATAAGGTGAACCGTATGCTTGTTTGCCCCCTCTTCTATAAAAAAAACTGATAATGTAAGCTCAGTTTAAAAAACTGAAGGTAGCCGGGCTAACTATGACATTGAGACGTCACACATCTTAGTCACCCCACCCTCCGTGACCATGGGTGCTGTAGAGCATCCAAACGTGGCTAATTAAACCTGTAAATAAAAATATAAAATGTAAATAAGCTAATAATAAGTTAATTAAACGCGATAACTGTTGTTCGCGTATATTTAAAAAAAGTCCTTACAATTTTCTTTCTAAAATTTGTAATTCACTTCACATTTTGAATGAATTTCGGATATCCAATTAAAATTAAAAAAAGTTAACTTCTGTATTGAAGTTCTTTGTATAAAATATTAATTTGATATATGTTGTAATTATTTGTATTTTTGTGGTACAGATATTGGTTAAAAGATATAATTTATACCATTTTATTGTTAAAAATGCTGTGAGAGATGTAGTGTGGCTCACGGTACCCACTAATGCTACACCAATTATAAATTTAAGACAGCATTAAAACAGGACTTGGAACATAACAGATGTTTCATTTGATAACGTCATTAACAAAAGAATGGCCCTAATTTACAGTCAGGTTAGTGAAGGAAACTGATAGTTGAAAGAAAACGAAGGTTGATATACCTATATATATATATATATATATATATATATATATATATATATATATATATATATATATATATATATATATATATATATATATATATATATATATATCATACACAGTTGACATAACCATACAATTATATATAAATAATAACGGTATAAAATAACATTAGATACATACAAATATTATGCACCAGTTACGTTTGCATGTTGTGTATGTACTTTATACAAAACCTTCGCGAAACGAAGCACGAAAGAAAATGTAAAATTACATTACATTTTCTTTTTTGACACACTCGTGTATTCGACATACATATTGAAAACCGAAATTCAAAATAAGTACAGTAACGAAATAGAGTAGCGTTATCTTTGATACTATGATAGTAGGTATTATTATACGTCACAGTTCCAACGCATAGCCTAGAAGAGCGACTGTTTCCCGCCAGCATGCAGGTGGCGCTCACAATAGCTGGCAAACATTATACTATAATAAGTCTTCATTGTGTCTCAATAACTGCGGTGTACACGGCGGTAATTCCTACAAGTTCTTGTTATAAATTTTATCTGAGGCACAACTCACAAAGAGCAATTATTATTACATTATACAATTTATATTGCTTCATAATGTAATTTTAAGCATAGTAGAGCCATCCTGCAGCTATATTCTAAGTTAAAAAGCAGCGCTACGTTGATTGTAGTACGTATGGGTGGGCTCGATCGAGGTAGGATCACACCCTCACAGAATACCAGCGTAAAATAAAAGCTTAATCTCCACAATCACTATTTACTAATAACGAGGCATTCTATCTTAGTCCTCGGAGATAACAACGCCTCTGCATTTTAATTCTCAATCGAGTATAGATGTAGACTGTAGGCGTCACCTGTGCGCCACAGCATCTACTTCATGTGGACTGTGTGCTTGTGTGTCATCCTAACTCCATAAAAAATACATATTTTAAATAGTAATGTCTGGTTGAGCACAAGCGGTTTTGACGTGCTTAATATTTCTGCTGGTTTTTTTTATAATATCATGCTTTTCAGGGGGCCTAATCTTGCACTTCTGCGAGCAGATTAAACACATGTACCTTGGATGCGTTTGGCAGAAAAAAGCGCTAGCAAGCGCTTGTAAGCATAATGGCGAAACTAAACAGTTTTCAGCCAGGACACGTTTGCTAACTTCAGTAGCGCTGACACAATCCGCCGTTTTGCTTATTTAATTTGTTTGTTTTGAAGTAGAGTTTATGAGTTGTTTTGTGCAATATTAGATTTAAGTAATGTAATGACATGAATAGACATATACATGTTATTAAAAAATCATGATTGGTAAGTTTTTAATATGAATACTTTACAAACATATATTTAAATTAGGTTAGGTTCCCCGGTTAAAACTAACTTCGTGTCCTAGAGGAAAATAGCTACTTACGATTTGACAGCGCTTACCGCTTACGATCGCCATTTTGCTTACAAGCGCTTGCTAGCGCTTTTTTCTGCCAAACGCACTCATTGCAGATATTTATCTGAAGACCCCGACAGCTGTGGTTTATGCTAATAAAGAATTTGTATTTGTATAAGAAATACATTTTGTTAACTTTACATAGTGCCTAATGCATTGTTTTACATAGACATAGATAGAATAATTTATGTGTTATGTATATAATATATATATATATATATATATATATATATATATATATATATATATATATATATATATCGACATGGAGTCGTGAAATTTGGCGGCTGGAATTAATCCGAACAATTCCTCAGAACACTCCCCGTGGTAGATGCGATAGAAACCGCAATGCAACATCCCTAAGCAGCGCCAGTGAATCGAGCTAATCAGAAAGAACTGATTTATCGATGATTCAAATAGTTCAGCGCTTGACGCGGTTCAATGAAAGGAGCTAGCAATAGGGCGCCCGGTTCAGAGATAAGATCAGTTTTCTATGTGAGTCTGAACTTGCGCTTCGTAAAGTTGCAAGCGATGTGCCGGCATGAAATACCTTCTCGCTAAGCTGAGCACGGCAAGCCTTTTAGAGGGCAAGTTGATCTTCCCACCCAAGTAACCACGAAACTGCCCACTATTCTATATGTCGACGCTGAGGATTCCGATGCTAGCTGAGGCAGCAAGGGGAGTGTCTTGAAACTGAGGAGATACGACAAAGGGGTTCGTTTTAGCTATAAACGCGTAAATTTGTATCTTCTGGCAATTGAACTGGACTAGATTCAGTCACCCCCAATCTTTATTCAGTAAAGACTCAAATTTAGACACAAGTTTATCCTGGTACCCGGCAACGTTTTCCCGACAAATATTGGTACAGCCGGTGTATAAGACATCACCAGTACATGTTGTCTGCATAGCAATGAATGTTACCAGTTTGTAACATATCATTGATATGCAGAAGAAACAGCGTTGTTGATAACGTGCAGCCTTGTGGAACGCAAGCATTAATAGGCTTGTAATCGGAGAATGCACCGTTTACAAACACCTTGATGCTTTGATCTGCAAGAAAGCCGGTGATTTAATTGCACAAATTCTAGGGTAACCCATAGGAATGGAGTTTCGGAAATAGCACTTTGTGCCGGACCCGATCGAAGGCCTTCGCAATTTTCAAATGAACAGTCAATGCCTCACCATTGGACTCTTCTGCCTCCGCTCATCTCAGGTCATGAGTCAGATTGAGCAGAAGATTACCAGCTGATTAACCACGACGAAAACCGTATTCGCAATCTCATAAGCTGGCAGTTTAAAATAGACTCCATAATTTTGAAGAAAAAAGAAGGTAATGGTGATAGGCCTGTAGTTGAACGGGTGTAAGTCGTCGCATTTTTAGGGGTCAGGTTGACCAAAGCTGTCTTTCATGAATTCGGGACTATGCCTTGTAGTGCCACATGTAAGTATTCGTTATTTACAAAGCGTGGGATACAATAGGGTAGCGTGACCTTATCAGGTTGACATTAAAGCGTAATCTCTCCCGCTATACTATTAGGATGAATGGAATACGCACAAGGAATCAATAAAGAAACATTTATTTTTAGAAACATAGGACATATTAATTTATTTATTAAAGTTAATTTTTCTATATTATAAAAAAATATACAAAAACATTAATGAACATTCGTAACAATATATAAAATTTAGCAGCATCATAGGGGATCACGGCGTGTTCGACTTGAGTGCTCATAAAGCTTCTTGTATTTAAACTATTATTATTATTGTCAAGAATAGTCAAACCATCTGCCAAGCGTGACTATTGAGATTCCTCTCTACAACTTAGAGACCTCCTATATCGAGTAGTAAACTTTTAGTAGCTGATGGAAACAAAGAGGAATACAAATTATTCTATTCTGTGAAAATAAAGTATACTCCTGCACAATATATATTTCCTAGAATACATAAATTTATTGGCGTTTAGTAGATTTGCTAATAGTAGATAGATAGTAGATAATACTCACAACGCCGAGCTAAGCCTGGCTAAGGACTGGGTAACCCAGCAAGAATTCTTGAGTTGGCACAATAATACAGGCATACGTTTCTTAGTGGGCGTAAGAGTATCTACTACCTCAATTAATCTACGGTTGAAAAAAGAAGCTACTGAAGGAAACTAAAGCAGAAGATGGGTGGCAACTATCTAATGACAACAGAAAAAAAATTGCAGTTGGCCACCAAAGCGTTGCTACGATATAGCAAGTTACCTAATATGTTATCTAAGGGGCACGTTGCATATTCTGCAGTCGATTGTGACAAGAGATCTGCAACCTTCTTCGTTTGAAGTTTACGACTATTTCAAACTCTTTTTTTTAAATTTTATGGAGTTTTGCTTCATGATACTTACAGTGGAATTTTGTTTAATAATTTTAAAAATTTAATTTAAAAAAAATTGATGAATCTAAAAAAATCAGATGGACGAGAGGCAAGAAATTCCTCAAAGGCATGTTTTACCTCTCGAGTATTAATTTTTTTGTCATAGAGGAGCAACGGAGACGAGCATTTGACAAAAGCTGGTTGGAGACTTATCAGCTTCTTCATCGTGTTCAGTTCTTCACAGTATATATCTGTAGTAATGCTCATACCGTTTGGTATGAGCATTACTACAGATATACTGTGATGCTAGACACCGGCGCTAGACCACGAAATAATGACTATCACTTTTCTAGTGGTAAGTTTTCGTTTAGGGCATTGTTTAGGTCCTGAATCAGGATCCAACAAAATTGCTGAGCGCTTGTATTGGTCAAACAGATCCATTTTTTGTCGCAATAATGCGGTTCAAAATTCATTCGTTTGTGTGCCTGTTGAGCAGTGCAAGATATGTCTCGACGCGTATTTCGCACTGGTGATCATTGAGTTCGTGGGGAACCCATTTGTCAAGCTTTCTCACCTTGTCAATTTGACGCAAACGGATCAATATTATTTTGATGCTAATGTCGCAAGCTGTTGCTAATTCAACCGTACATTGAGTATCATCAGCTTATAAAATCACCTTTAATTCGTTATTGTAGGACGAAAGTTTTCGGACTAACACGGGGCTCATTTTTCCGGCTCCGTAAATGTCGTAGACGTCCACAACGGTACTAATATTCCATAATTGCTCGAATTTATAACGTAGCCATGATGACGAAAAAGACTCATATGCAACTCAGATGAAAACATAAAGCTCATCAAAAAATAAATGACCATTAAAAAAAGCCATGTTTTAAAAAATAATTTGAAATTGGAATTCTTAGCCCAAGAAAAATTATTTTGATTTAAAATGGCTAGTTCTGCAGAACGACCATTTCATAGGTAAAGATCTATTATTAGTTGGTTTAATGGTGAAATTTTTTGTAATAAATACCTACGCATGTGAACTTTTAGTGGATACGATGAAACAAGTTAGTATTTGAACTACGATGTTAAAGTTATTTTGTCCGATAATGCCACCTTGGGAACTTGGAGTACTATGGTTGACTCTCTGCTTACCAAAATCTCTCCGAATTATCGCAATGGAATGCACCAGCATGATGTGGAGAAACTTCGTAACATATTTTGTGAAATTAAATAACAGCGTTTGATGTATTCTTTTCGGCTGAAGTCCTTGTAGCCAATGCCAAAATAAATTAAATAAAAATTGAGACGGTGAGAGCAGATACCCTCGCCCTGGTAATATTGATTGCTTTTACAAATATGAAATTTTTTATTAATAAGTTAATCCAATAATCTGTAGTCATAAGATATTTCTGGTATTTACCATAGTGGCTCTTACGAAAACCGCGGCATGAAATAGCCACACGGCACCACACAAATGCCTTTTCATTAGTAATAGACAAATAAAGACGTCTATGAAATCTGAATCATACCTTAGGTATAAATAAAAGTACAATTATTTAAAATCAAAAGTATAGAAGCTGCACTTTATATCACAGTGGGCGTCTCAGTGAATGTGCTCTAATGAAATAAAGAAACATTTTTTCGGCGCGCACCATTGACTCTGGATCCACATACGAGTTGAATAGACTCCGAGCGCTCTAGTTGTTTCTTTGTACACGGAAATATCCATTATCTCACGTTCCGTCCGACTGTCGTTATACCAGAAAAAGTATATCTTCATTTTTAACATGAAATTAAATGACATTCGATTTTGTTAGTTCAGATTG
Organism: Parnassius smintheus behrii; assembly: GCA_036936625.1. Taxonomy (NCBI): domain Eukaryota; kingdom Metazoa; phylum Arthropoda; class Insecta; order Lepidoptera; family Papilionidae; genus Parnassius; species Parnassius smintheus. The sequence continues at coordinate 45,509,604 of JAUPFT010000014.1, forward strand.
TTAATGTTAAGTTGTTAATAAATAAAATTCTGATATAGATCACTAATCTTATATTCTATACGGTAGGTACTACTTAATTTTTTATTGTATTCTAATATTTGTGCCTCTGCTCAATTTAAAATACTAACTACTCTATGAATGTGTGTAAATTCTCAGTAAAGCTTATTCTCATAATATATCGAACTGGCTGAATTGCGGTTCTCTTGTATCGGTACTTTATGCTCATGCGTAAATATGCGTGTACAAACTGTCTGTGAATGCAGAAAGTAGTTTTGAGGTATTCTTTTGAGGTTGGAAACCATATTGTTTGCTAGTTAATATATTATTACTTTCATAATACCTATGGATTTGTGCGCTTATATATTTTTCGATTACTTTGTCTATGGTAGGTAATATCGTTATTGGTCTATAATTCTCATACTCAGTCCTACTACCTTTTTTGTATATTGGTCGAACGATTCCATTTTTTAATAGGGGAGGATATTTGCCCATAATAACGCTTGCATTTATTAATTTAGCAATAACTGTTTTGATTTTTTCGCACAGCAGCTTTATATCAATGGCTCTTATCCTGTCTGCCCCAGGGGCTTTGTTACTGCTTATTGATTTAATTATATTTTCCACAGCTTTAGAATCGGCAGGGATAAATCGCATGGTTACATTTGCAGTAGATTCATAGATTACTTTGTCAAGCAATAATTCCGAACATTGCGGAATTATTTGTTTCACACTATTGTCGAATGTACTAGCAAATTTGTTCGCAATGTCTTTACTAGTGCAGCCATTATTACCAAAATAATTATGAAGTGCATCATCAATTGAAGACTTAATCTTGCCCGTCAGCCTATTTAAAATCTCCCAAAGATTTTTAGAGCTTTTTTATTTGAAATAATATCAGATTTTGTATTTTTATTTTTAGATTTGTTAATTAGCTTATTTGCGTAGTTTCTAGCCTTATTATATTGTAGTTTATTTACTGAATTACTAGTGTTTTTTATCCATTTTAAAAATAACTCGTCCCTATACTCACATGCTCTAATAATTTTCTTATTTATCCAGTTATTATTTCTTGTATTATTTGTTTTAATTTTAACAGTGTAAGCCGAATTTCTATAACAATCCATGAAGTTTGTGTATAAAGAATTGTACATATTAATTGGGCATGTCATATTGCACGTAGACTCCCAATCAATTTTTTCTAATAATGTAAATAGCTTTTGGTTATTAATGCAAGTTTTATATTTTGAGACAAGCTGTGTACGTGCTCCAAGACAAGCCAGTATTATAGTCCGATGATCGGCTAGTGTTGTTCCAACTGCTGCAGTGTATAGGTCTTGTGTGCGGGATCGAGCGTAAATATGATCTATATTGCTGCGCTTTAAAATATATTTTGCTGTTTTTTTTCCAAAAATTTCCTAACAGCAATATTATTTATAGAGAATTAAACAATTTTCTTATACGAGTATATAAAACGCAATATACATCTAGTAGTGGTACTTAAATCGAATAAATAATGTTATGAGACTTATATGTTGTAATAATAGACCACCAAATCCCCATTTTTATTTTAAGAAATCGTTCGAGGAGTTAAATAGAATAGTAAAACGCTTTCTAAAGAAAAATAAATTTATCACCGTAAAATGTTTAAAAATATTTAATTTTAAAAATATTACCCATTTCACGAAACTAGCAGAGCGGAGTTCGGAAACAAGGAGCTTAAGTAACATAACTTTTTAAACTCGCGTTATATTAAATTTCTGTATTATAATGTGGTCTCGCAGCACGAAACTAAATAATCTAAATTATAAAATGCTGTTCTCGAAATTACCTCTTTCAAAATAATTGGCAAGAAATTTAGTTTTTCTATAGATATATAATAGAAGAATATTAAAGTGCCATGGTAACTAAAATTACTATGCTCCAGAGTTTGAACTTTGATTCATTTTATTGTAACTTTGTATTTATGATTTGCTTCAAATAGTGCATTAAACGTTGGTTGCTTGAATGGCATTGGTGTTATTTAAGATCAATAGGAATTTTGGGCCAGCCAAGTTTAGTTCTAATTAAAGTTTCCTCTTTGATCTTCTTTTTATTTCTGAGAGAATTTATTTAAGGCTAAAATATCCACCCTTACCTTAATGTGTTTCCGCGGACTTGACATGTCTTAGAAATATTGTTTTAAATTTCCCTGAATGCGGTTTCCTCACGATATTTTTCTTCATCGCCGAGCGCGTGATAAGGCAGCATTTAGCACAGCAATCGTGTTAGTGCCAGCGAAGATAAAACTCTGGTTTCTCGCGTACTGTGAAATTAACGGTAAGTATTTGCTGTTACCTGTAATACCGTAATACTAACCATTGCTGCCTGAGTTACTCCGTCTCCCATTTTCTTGTATTCCCCTAGACAACTTTTAAGAAAAGTTTTTCTTCTTAATTTTAAATTATGGTTTCTCTTGAGAGAATTCTGCCAGTGTCAAGTCAGTCATGGGAGTGACAATTTAGAAAAGTTTCGTTTTGACATAATATCGTATAAATTGAACCACTGACATCACAGAGAAGCTTGACCATTTGACGACGAAAACCGTATTCGCAATCTCATAAGCTGGCAGTTTAAAATAGACTCCATAATTTTGAAGAAAAAAGAAGGTAATGGTGATAGGCCTGTAGTTGAACGGGTGTGAGTCGTCGCATTTTTAGGGGTCAGGTTGACCAAAGCTGTCTTTCATGAATTCGGGACTATGCCTTATAGTGCCACATGTAAGTATTCGTTATTTACAAAGCGTGGGATACAATAGGGTAGCGTGACCTTATCAGGTTGACATTAAAGCGTAATCTCTCCCGCTATACTATTAGGATGAATGGAATACGCACAAGGAATCAATAAAGAAACATTTATTTTTAGAAACATAGGACATATTAATTTATTTATTAAAGTTAATTTTTCTATATTATAAAAAAATATACAAAAACATTAATGAACATTCGTAACAACATATAAAATTTAGCAGCATCATAGGGGATCACGGCGTGTTCGACTTGAGTGCTCATAAAGCTTCTTGTATTTAAACTATTATTATTATTGTCAAGAATAGTCAAACCATCTGCCAAGCGTGACTATTGAGATTCCTCTCTACAACTTAGAGACCTCCTATATCGAGTAGTAAACTTTTAGTAGCTGATGGAAACAAAGAGGAATACAAATTATTCTATTCTGTGAAAATAAAGTATACTCCTGCACAATATATATTTCCTAGAATACATAAATTTATTGGCGTTTAGTAGATTTGCTAATAGTAGATAGATAGTAGATAATACTCACAACGCCGAGCTAAGCCTGGCTAAGGACTGGGTAACCCAGCAAGAATTCTTGAGTTGGCACAATAATACAGGCATACGTTTCTTAGTGGGCGTAAGAGTATCTACTACCTCAATTAATCTACGGTTGAAAAAAGAAGCTACAGAAGGAAACTAAAGCAGAAGATGGGCAGCAACTATCTAATGACAACAGGAAAAAAATTGCGGTTGGCCACCAAAGCGTTGCTACGATATAGCAAGTTACCTAATATGTTATCTAAGGGGCACGTTGCATATTCTGCAGTCGATTGTGACAAGAGATCTGCAACATTCTTCGTTTGAAGTTTACGACTATTTCAAACTCTTTTTTTTTAAATTTTATGGAGTTTTGCTTCATGATACTTACAGTGGAATTTTGTTTAATAATTTTAAAAATTTAATTTAAAAAAAATTGATGAATCTAAAAAAATCAGATGGACGAGAGGCAAGAAATTCCTCAAAGGCATGTTTTACCTCTCGAGTATTAATTTTTTTGTCATAGAGGAGCAACGGAGACGAGCATTTGACAAAAGCTGGTTTGAGACTTATCAGCTTCTTCATCGTGTTCAGTTCTTCACAGTATATATCTGTAGTAATGCTCATACCGTTTGGTATGAGCATTACTACAGATATACTGTGATGCTAGACACCGGCGCTAGACCACGAAATAATGACTATCACTTTTCTAGTGGTAAGTTTTCGTTTAGGGCATTGTTTAGGTCCTGAATCAGGATCCAACAAAATTGCTGAGCGCTTGTATTGGTCGAACAGATCCATTTTTTGTCGCAATAATGCGGTTCAAAATTCATTCGTTTGTGTGCCTGTTGAGCAGTGCAAGATATGTCTCGACGCGTATTTCGCACTGGTGATCATTCAGTTCGTGGGGAACCCATTTGTCAAGCTTTCTCACCTTGTCAATTTGACGCAAACGGACCAATATTATTTTGATGCTAATGTCGCAAGCTGTTGCTAATTCAACCGTACATTGAGTATCATCAGCTTCTAAAATCACCTTTAATTCGTTATTGTAGGACAAAAGTTTTCGGACTACCACGGGGCTCATTTTTCCGGCTCCGTAAATGTCGTAGACGTCCACAACGGTACTAATATTCCATAATTGCTCGAATTTATAACGTAGCCATGATGACGAAAAAGACTCATATGCAACTCAGATGAAAACATAAAGCTCATCAAAAAATAAATGACCATTAAAAGAAGCCATGTTTTAAAAAAAATAATTTGAAATTGGAATTCTTAGCCCAAGAAAAATTATTTTGATTTAAAATGGCTAGTTCTGCAGAACGACCATTTCATAGGTAAAGATCTATTATTAGTTGGTTTAATGGTGAAATTTTTTGTAATAAATACCTACGCATATGAACTTTTAGTGGATACGATGAAACAAGTTAGTGTTTGAACTACGATGTTAAAGTTATTTTATCCGATTGTGCCACCTTGGGAACTTGGAATACTATGGTTGACTCTCTGCTAACCAAAATCTCTCCGAATAATCGCAATGGAATGCACCAGCATGATGTGGAGAAACTTCGTAACATATTTTGTGAAATTAAATAACAGCGTTTGATGTATTCTTTTCGGCTGAAGTCCTTGTAGCCAATGCCAAAATAAATTAAATAAAAATTGAGACGGTGAGAGCAGATACCCTCGCCCTGGTAATATTGATTGCTTTTACAAAAATGAAATTTTTTATTAATAAGTTAATCCAATAATCTGTAGTCGTAAGATATTTCTGGTATTCACCATAGTGGCTCTTACGAAAACCGCGGCATGAAATAGTCACACAGCACCACACAAATGCCTTTTCATTAGTAATAGACAAATAAAGACGTCTATGAAATCTGAATCGTACCTTAGGTACAAATGAAAGTACAATTATTTAAAATCAAGAGTATAGAAACTGCACTTTATATCACAATGGGCGTCTCAGTGAATGTGTTCTAATGAAATAAAGAAACATTTTTTCGACGCGCACCATTGACTCTGGATCCACATACGAATTGAATAGACTCCGAGCGCTCTAGTTGTTTCTTTGTACATGGACATATCCATTATCTCACGTTCCGTCCGACTGTCTTATACCAGAAAAAGTATATCTTCATTTTTAACATGAAATTAAATGACATTCGATTTTGTTAGTTCAGATTGTTAATGTTAAGTTGTTAAGAAATAAAATTCTGATATAGATCACTAATCTTATATTCTATACGGTAGGTACTACTTAATTTTTATTGTATTCTAATATTTGTGCCTCTGCTCAATTTAAAATACTAACTACTCTATGAATGTGTGTAAATTCTCAGTAAAGCTTATTCTCATAATATATCGAACTGGCTGAATTGCGGTTATTAAAGACCTTTTTGAATAAAAGTCAAAAGTCGATTATGTAATAAATATTTGAATCTAACAACTGAAATAAAACTGACGAAGTAGACAAATTGTGACGCGTGGTAGTGGTGTAAAACAATACAGCACACCCTGTCGTCCCCTTGGTGGGTGTCGTAGAGGCAACATTGGAAAATGACAGAAAGATAGTTTATGATTTTCGAATTATGGCGATATGTTTCCGTATACACAACACGTAAAATATCTAGACTGACGAATGGGTGCAGCATTATATAGGCCTAGGCCTACACATTTGCGATTTCCCTGGTGTTGCGGTTGTTCATGGGCAGCGGTAGTCACTTACCATCAGGTGAGCCGCATGCTCGTTTGCCCCTTCTTCTATAAAAAAAATATGCTAGCTTTCTGGTACTGGATATTCATCAAGAGTGACGATTATAGTGAATTGTCCCAACAGCGGGGGAGATCACTGCCCAGCAAAGGATTATTATAACGCACTGGCAAAAAAGAAAAATTCGTGTTAATAAAATAATAAACGGACAAAGCACAGCGCCCGAAATTGATGGTGACCCGATTTCAGATATCATGCGTTACCTCGTCAACACATCGTCCCACTCGCTATACTTCCTTATATAATACCAGGTTGTCAAATTAAAAGTAAAGTACGCCTTATGGTAATTGGCTATGTTAGTCCGTAGTAAACAACATCTATCACTGGTTACGAATTAAAATACAGATGATGTGTTGGTACCCCTGAGGATTAATACGAAATACCTCGTTCATGTCATGTCTATAGAGTAAAATACGCACTAACAATCAGGTTGTCTGTGTGCTCATTTTTGCCATCCTTATCTCTTCTCTCTTCTCTTATAGCGTACTCTTTTCTATCAATATACTTATGTAGCATTTTTCTGATAATACTTACCAATAAAACGCCTCATGTTTCAGCATTTGTGTCAAAATACAATTACTTTTATTGATTTCAATTCAATGAAGGTAATTGAAGAAAACAATTCGATGACGCATTAACGAAAGTGAGATTTATTACCGAATTGAATAATAAAGCGCGCCATTCATCGATGAGCGCCGCACCAAAAGGCTGAATTTGAATAAAAGCCCGGTTAATATGACTGACAAAAAGCGCTTTACACTGCGAGTGACGTGAACGTCAGTATTTTAATACGATAGGCCTATAGGGTAACTTAAAGTAGTAGCTTAAAGTATAAAAACTTTACAGCAGTAGACGTAGTTGTTGATGTAATATAATATAAAATTATAGATTTGATTTTTAATGCGTTTTTTAATGTGCTTGTATTCCTGCGAGCTATACAATATTACATATAAAACGTGTGGGTATTAAGCAGTGAAGTTATATTATATATACGTGTGCATAACTCCACGTGAATGTGTATATATTGCTGCGCTTTAAAATATATTTTGCTGTTTTTTTCCAAAAATTTCCTAACAGCAATATTATTAATAGAGAATTAAACAATTTTCTTATACGAGTATATAAAACGCAATATACATCTAGTAGTGGTACTTAAATCGAATAAATAATGTTATGAGACTTATATGTTGTAATATTAGACCACCAAATCCCCATTTTTATTTTAAGAAATCGTTCGAGGAGTTAAATAGAATAGTAAAACGCTTTCTAAAGAAAAATAAATTTATCACCGTAAAATGTTTAAAAATATTTAATTTTAAAAATATTACCCATTTCACGAAACTAGCAGAGCGGAGTTCGGAAACAAGGAGCTTAAGTAACATGACTTTTTAAACTCGCGTTATATTAAATTTCTGTATTATAATATGGTCTCGCAGCACGAAACTAAATAATCTAAATTATAAAATGCTGTTCTCGAAATTACCTCTTTCAAAATAATTGGCAAGAAATTTAGTTTTTCTATAGATATATAATAGAAGAATATTAAAGTGCCATGGTAACTAAAATTACTATGCTCCAGAGTTTGAACTTTGATTCATTTTATTGTAACTTTGTATTTATGATTTGCTTCAAATAGTGCATTAAACGTTGGTTGCTTGAATGACATTCGTGTTATTTAAGATCAATAGGAATTTTGGGCCAGCCAAGTTTAGTTATAATTAAAGTTTCCTCTTTGTTCTTCTTTTATTTCTGAGAGAATTTATTTAAGGCTAAAATATCCACCCTTACCTTAATGTGTTTCCGCGGACTTTACATGTCTTCGAAATATTGTTTTAAATTTCCCTGAATGCGGTTTCCTCACGATATTTTTCTTCATCGCCGAGCGCGTGATAAGTCAGCATTTAGCATAGCAATCGTGTTAGTGCCAGCGAAGATAAAACTCTGGTTTCTCGCGTACTGTGAAATTAACGGTAAGTATTTGCCGTTACCTGTAATACCGTAATACTAACCATTGCTGCCTGAGTTACTCCGTCTCCCATTTTCTTGTATTCCCCTAGACAACTTCTTTAGAAAAGTTCTTCTTCTTAATTTTAAATTATGGTTTCTCTTGAGAGAATTCTGCCAGTGTCAAGTCAGTCATGGGAGTGACAATTTAGAAAAGTTTCGTTTTGACATAATATCGTATAAATTGAACCACTGACACCACAGAGAAGCTTGACCATTTGCAGTAAAATACTGTAAGACCCATGAAATTGCCATTATACTGAGCTGTCCATTTTTAACTGCAATAGCCATGATTTTCCTGGTAGACTTGGGATTCTACACTAAAATATTTTTGAAGTGAAAACTTCATAAGGCACGTTGGGCACTCATTGCATAAATGAGGAAAACTCGCGTGACGTGACCGTGGGGCACTGAACTCGCATGACCGTCACGCTCAAATACATATACAAAATATATTTATAAGTTTGTTCGTATTATATAGATAATAATTATTCTTTATCATGTAAAACAGCGTATAAATGAAAATTTTATTACTATATTGAGGTGATAAAAATAATTTCCAATAAAAGTATTTTAACAACCCAAAAATAATGTTTAAAAGTTTGTGAAGCTAAGAAGTGAGAACTGCACAAAATACAGACTTCATTATTTTCTACGCAAGTGTAACAGAAAAACAGATTAAGCTATCTGTCTGAGCAACGGGTCCATTTTACGGTTTATTTAATTTGCAGCTGTTCCAATATTTGTTAGGAATGCTTTTAGACGGAAAGTGACCGCTTTGTAGCGTATTTAATGAAGTAATGAAGACTTCATTTACAGTCACAGTCTGACTTAGTGGTTGAAATACTTTATATACCGTTTTTGGGTTCGCATTGATGTTTAAAAGCCGTGATGCAGCTACATTTTACATGCAGCACAAATATGTCGTCTCATTATGATAAATACCACGCTCTCAAATAACACCGGCGTAATGCCGATGTGTTTCTTTTGGTGATAGTATATAAATATAACCGTATAGCAGGTAGGTAGGTAGGTAGGTAGGTAGGTAGTCATATCTTCCCGTGAGAGTCGAGAGTGGCGACAGAGGGAAACTAAAACAAGAAATACGCAGCAGCATCTTCCTGATAACAACTCAAAATAATAAAAGTTGTTAGTTGTCAGTATGACAGAGTGGACAGGAATGTGTTATGGCAAACACTGAACTCATATGTGTTGAGCGCTGGTTTGGCGCTGGCATTAAGGTCTCTTTATAGAGACTCTAGTGCTTGTGTCAGGACCAATGGGGTCTACTCGTACTGGTTTGGCATCCAAAAAGGTGTCAGACAGGGCTGTGTAGCTTCCCCTTGGCTGTTCAACCTATTTATGGACCGGTGTGTGCATACTTTGAAAGATGAAGAATATGGGTTAAGAATGGGTGAGTTAACCGTCAAATGCCTTTTGTATGCCGATGATCAAGTCATATTTGCGTCATCGGCGGCTGAGTTGCAAATGATGGTTACATTAATGAACTGGAAATTAAAAGAAAGGGGAATGAAAGTGAACGCAAGTAAGACGAAAGTGATGGTTTTTGAAAGAGAAGAAAGCAAAACGGTATGTGAAATAAGAATAGAAGGAGAGTTAATTGAGCAAGTGGATGAGTTTGTGTATTTGGGATGTGTATTAAGCAGGGATGGTAGATATGATAGGGATATAGAACGACGCGTAAATGCAGGGAATAGAGTGAATGGGGCACTACACTCTATTATGAAGAACCAGAATGTGTCAAAAAAGGCACGTATGGTTATTCATAATGCTGTGTTAGTCCCTACTTTAATGTATGGTAGTGAAAGCTGGGTGTGGCAGAAGAAGCACGAAAGTAGAATAAATGCTGTAGAAATGCGGTCTTTAAGGAATATGCTAGGGTTGAATCTGAATGACAGGGTGAGAAATTGCGTGATAAGAGATAAATGTGGTATGCAAGATGATGTTGTGACCAGGATTAAGAAAGGAATGCTTCGGTAGTAGTAGCAGACCTATAAACGTTGGTCCTGCGCCTGATCTCTCTCCGGTTGCGTCGGCATGCCGGATTATGAGATTAAGAGAACAAAGCGTGCCAACTAAAACCTAGCTCCGAATATACAAGATGTATATCCGGACCATCATCACCTGCGCTGCTCCGGCCTGGTACGCGCTTCTGAGCGACCCTCTGAGGCGGCGACTGCAGCCCCAGCAGAACCTGTCATTAAGGACGATCGTCGGAGTAGGTCGCTACGTCCGGAACGATGTCATAGCGGCCGATCTGAAAGTCAAGACCATCACAGACTTCGTGGCCCGGCTGTAGTGCGGCATTTTCGACCGCGCCGACAACGGGCCACATGAAAACCTCAACGGCTTCGCGCCGTTGCACACACGGTCCCCGGCCAGCGACCTCTTTCAAGAGAACTCCTCTCTAAATGGATTAGAGAGTCGATTAACAACCCACAATGCCACTCATAGGCCAACCCTGACCTTTTTACCTGACAACCTCTTTTTTTCGTAGTTAACCGACTACGGAAAAAATTCTCGGACTGCGGATTAATCTGCCATAATTTACCATGCCTAGAAAAGGCTCCCAGGAATGGCCCATAGTAGTGGGCCATGAGGAAGGTCCGGGCAATGGGGGCATACCCCGAGGCCAGAGACCTGCATGGCATACACATGTCATGTAGACGACAACTCACGCTCACAAAGCGTGTGCCTGCGCTTTACGCATGCACTCGGGCAATTAAATCCTATCCTGAGCAAATTGGTAGGCTCCGATGGGACTGGCCGCTGTGACCAAAATTTTATCTGGAGTACATTACTATTTTTATGTTACGTACCTTTTAGGAGATTTTTATTATTTTAGCCGATTTCAAAAAACGAGGCGGTTTCCAACTTCGCTGTATATTCCTTGTTGAATGTATTTTAACCTTCTTTAATAGGCTTCTAGGCTTTACAGACTGAAGAATATACTTCAGAGGTTGTTCCACGTCTCGAAAAATTCTGTGCTTAAACATTACAATATGTAGGTAACACAATGAAATTTATAATATAACTATTTAAAAAATATTTAGATTGTGTTTTTCCTGAGTCCATTCAAAAGGGTTAAATAAGAAAAGTAAATGCTGACTTCAAAAAACTAAAAATTATAAAATAATTTAACATTTTGAAGTTAATAACCAGTCGGTACTGGTAGGGACTGACTGGCCAAGAAGCGTCGATCCATCAATCCATACATTGCAGTTTACGGCCTATAAAACTCCACTGTTGAACATAGGCCTCCCCCATAAATTCAAGCCTAATTGGAAGGATTTTGTCATAATTTCCACGCTCGGCACGCGGGCCGCACACAATTTTTGTTGTAGTTTTTATTAGTGAGATACTGCTGTCGTTTCCTGTTTCAGTTCCCCTCTGTCACCTCTTGCGATACTCACGATCATGGATCATGGCTATTCTTACACCACCACTGCACGGTAAAGCGTCGATATTACGAAGGAGTTGATATAGTCACTTAGTGAGGCATCAATCACACACCCGTATTTAAAAATTATAGCTCCCACCGTATTATTTTAATTTTATATTTTCACCACGAGCATTTAATTTCCCAGTACTAACAGCAGGGGCACAGTATTATGTATAACAGAAAAAAAGACCTTGTTAAAGTTTCCGAATATTTTTATGTTATTTTATATCAGCAATTTCATGAAACTATTGGTGCGAGAATGCCGCAATAACGTATAACCATAAATAATACGATGTTCGGGAAATATTAACTAACTGAATATGGTCCCATAACACGATAGCCTAAGTATTGTTAAGTGTAAATTGGTTGTTGCGGAAAATTGTACTTGTATTTTAGTTTATAATGGATTATGGCAACATTCACTTTTATTTATACGCGAGAGAGCAGCTATATTATGTTTGTTACATGAATGCGTTCGTTAATCGAGGTATGGCCACGCTCTCACAGAATATCAGCGTAAAGTGTCAGTTTAATTCCGCTGTGTTTCGTATGGTAAGTGTAGAACCGAAGAAACTTTTTACTGTATACGAGGCATTCAAACTTAATCCTCAGCCATGACAACGCATCTGCATTTTTGTTCATAATCGAGGATAAATGTGTATCAATATCAATGGTCCACAGCGTTCAAATATAGAATTTGGCAAAACCTTGATAACGACGTCACGTTAAACGAAACTGTTTATATATATATATATATATATATATATATATATATATATATATATATATATATATATATATAACCTCACTACACGGTGTTTATGGGAGACTTCAACGCAAAACTAGGCACAAGAGAAGGCGGTGAGCTGAAGTTAGGGAAATTTGGAGTAGGGCAACGGAACCGTAGGGGCCAGCAGCTGGCTAACTTTATGGAGAAAGAGGGACTCTTTATGATGAACTCTTCCTTCCAGAAGTGGCCCCACAGGAAGTGGACCTGGTCGAGCCCCAACGGTTCGACAAAAAATTAGATTGACTTCATTATGACGACCAGACGCCAACGGTGCAATGATGTCTCAGTGATCGCAAGGGTGAAAACCGGCAGTGATCACCGAATGGTTAGAGGCACACTGAACCTAAACGTTAAGGTGGAGAGGTCTCGTCTAATGAAGTCAACGCTCCGTCCCTCTCGTGCTCTTATCCAGAATCCCGAGACTTTTCAGCTCGAGTTACGTAATCACTTTCAGTGCCTAGAAGATTGCAATGCAGTGGACGATATGAATGACAAGCTCGTGGAAACTGTACATGCGGTCGGAGCTAAGTTCTGCAAGACCCGCCGCAGAAGAACACAAAAACTCTCCGATCACATTCTTAATCTCATGGCTGTTAGACGGGAAATGAGGCTGCAATCGTCAACAGATTTGACAGCATACAGGCAACTGAAAAGACAGATCTCCAAATGCGTGCGGCGAGACTTACGCAACTTTAATACTGCTCGTATTAAAGAAGCGATCGAACGGAACCAGGGCTGCAAAGTCTTTGCCAGAAAACTGTCTGTCAGAAAGAGCCAACTGTCAAAGCTACAGTATTTTTAGACCTGAGAAAGGCTTTTGAAACGGTCTCTATTCCTGACCTTTTAAAGTTTTAGGAGCTTATCGGCTTCAGGGATACTTCGCTAAACCTGATGTTCAGCTACCTACATGAGTGCACTCAGCGTGTTCATGTGGACGCTGTGTTGAGTGACGAAGAAAATGTTATTTACGGCGTCCCTCAGGGTAGCGTCTTAGGGTCTACGCTGTTTTTGGTCTATATTAATGAGCTGTGCAAACTTTCTATTCCTCAGGGTCACATCTTCTCCTATGCTGACGATACAGCTGTTACTTTTTCGGGAGACACTTGGGAGGAAGTGAAAATGCGTACAGAATCTGGACTTAAAACTATAGCAGCCTGGTTAAGTAACAACCTACTCTCATTAAACATGCATAAAACAAATTATATTTGTTTTGCTATTTCCAATTACACTCAACCACCAGCCAACTTCAGCATTAAAATACACACTTGCCAAGACAGCCTATTTTTTAATTGTGACTGTGCTGTTATTGATAGAGTGGACAAAACAAAATATTTAGGTGTTATTATTGACCAGAGACTGTCTTGGTATAACCATATTGAATTAATAACTGGCCGCATAAGAAAATTAATGTGTATTTTAAAAAAGTTAAGACATGTAACAACCAAAGAACTATTGATCAAAGTATATACAGCACTGGCTTAATCTGTTCTTACCTATTGTATCCCAGTATGGGGAGGAGCTTTAAAAACAAGATTCCTTGAGCTTGAGCGAGCTCAAAGAGCCCTGCTTAAGGTCTGCTATTTCAAACCATACCGATTCCCCACTACTGACCTTTATAATTTGTCTGGTGTCTTGTCAGTTCGAAAGTTATATATTTTATTCTTATTGCTTAAAATTCACAAATCTACTAGGTATGAACGTGACAAGACAAATAAAAGAAGAAACGACTTAGTTCTATATACCGATCGCTGTAAAACGACATTTACTTCAGTACATTATGAGAAAAGGGCAGTATACTTATATAATAAAATAAATAAAATCTTAAGCATATATCCATTACATAGCATAGAAGTTAAAAAGAAAACAATAGAATGGTTGAAAACCCTAAATTTCAACGAAACCGAAACACTTTTAGAAAAAATTACTTAACTTGTTATACATAATTAAAAATTTACTAAATATACCATACCTCAACATGCACACATCACATACACATACACTACACAATCACACAACTAACACCAACGGATATTTTATTGTAAAATTACTACTTAAGTTTAACTGTAAGTCAAAAATCTATGTGTTACCCAAGTTCTAAACACTAATTTATATAAATGAAGGACGGGAAGAGCGGAGCCTCCTAACACAAGTTTCCGAACTTAAAAGGAGTGTTCCAATAATGTATTTAATTTTAAGTATTACTGGTTTGAGAATAAAGATTTTTGATTTTTTTGATTTGATTTGAAGACTGAGTGTGGCAGCATCGTTTCCGGGCACCTGAGATTTTGAGTGAGATTAAGAGGTTCTATGGGCAGATGTACACATCATCGTTGGAGCCACACGCAAGTGTGAGTAACGATCCAAGAGCAAGTCTTACCCGACGCTGTTCCGATGATATCCCGGACGTCAGTCTGAGCGAGATTAGAATGGCTCTCCAGCACCTTAAAAACGACAGGCCCCAGGCGAGGATGGAATTACAGCGGAGCTTTTGAAAGCGGGTGGAACACCGGTACTTGAAGTCCTTCAGAAGCTCTTCAATTCCGTTCTCCATGGTGGCACTACTCCGGAGGCGTGGAGCAGAATTGCAGTGGTCTTGTTCTATAAGAAAGGCGACAACGCTCTCTTGAAGAACTACAGACCGATTTCCCTTCTGAGCCGCGTCTACGTGCTGCTTTCAAGAGTCATTACGAATCGTCTCGCACGCAGACTCGACGACTTCCAGCCTTCCGAACAAGCCGGTTTCCGAAAAGGCTTCAGTACCATAGACCACATACATACCCTGCGGCAGATTGTACAGAAGACCGAAGAGTACAATCTGCCACTTTACCTGGCGTATGTGGACTATGAGAAAGCCTTTGATTCCGTTGAAATTTGGGTGGTGCTACAGTCCCTTCAGCGGTGCAAAGTTGACTGTCGCTATATCGAAGTGCTGAAATGTTTGTACAGTAGGGCTACGATGGCTATCTGAGTACAGAACCAGAGTTCAAAACCTATCTAACTGCAGAGAGGTAAAAGACAGGGTGACTTTATATCCCCGAAACTCTTCACCGCTGCGTTGGAAGACGTTTTCAAGCTACTGGACTGGAAAGGATACGGTATTAACATCAATGGCGAGTACATCACTCACCTTCGATTTGCCGACGATAAAGTCCTTATGGCAGAATCGCTGGAGGACCTAAGCACTATGCTCAATGACCTCAATGGTGTCTCCCAACGGATAGGTCTTAAGATGAACATGGACAAAACAAAGATCATGTTTAATGTTCATTTCACACCTATGCCGGTAGTTGTTGGGAGCACTATGCTCGAAGTTGTTGACGAGTACGTTTACCTGGGACAAATAGTCCAACTAGGTAAGTCCAACTTCGACCGAGAGGTCAATCGACGGATTCAACTCGGCTAGGCAGCGTTCGGGAAATTACGACACATCTTCTCGTCATACCTCAATCTCTGAAAACTAAAGTGTACAATCAGTGCGTGTTGCCAGTGATGACTTACAGATCGGAGACGTGGTCCTTCACTGCCGGCAGTATGAGGACGCTCAAGGTCGCTCAGCGAGCTATGGAAAGGGCTATGCTCAGAGGTTCTCTGCGTGATAGACTCAGAAATGAGGATATCTGCAGTAAAACCAGAGTGACCGACATAGCCCAACGGATTAGTAAGCTGAAGTGGCAATGGGCCGGCCATATAGCTTGAAGAACCGATAACCGATGGGGAAGAAAGGTTCTCGAGTGGCAGCCTCGTACCAGTAGGCGTAGTGTAGGGCGACCCCCCACTAGATGGAGTGACGACCTGGTAAGACATGCAGGAAGTCGATGGATGCAGGTGGCTCAGGACCGTGCTTTGTGGTATTACTTGTGGGAGGCCTATGTTTAGCAGTGGACTTGTGAAGGGCTGTATTTTGGCTGTGAAAAAAATTCAAAAAAGTAATGTAGGCTTAGTTTCAAAAACAAAAATCATAAAATCTGAGACCGACAGATGGCGCTGTAGGTGAGTTATCATAATATTTAAATTAATTCGGAGCAAAACACATCGCGCCACTTACTGGGTAAAGCAGAACAACTTTTACTGGGCCAGATAATTACTTCTAAGAATAACCATGTATACAAGCGAGTTTGAAGAAACACCCCATCTTGAAAACTTACATATAGTAATAAAATTCGCATGAACGTCGCGCTTTAACTGTGAGAACTTGGTAACGTTATATTCAATAATTATATTTGAAACTTACATATTTATTACATATTAAAATTTATAGCTTTGTTAATTAGATTATCTACTGAACTTTCGAGTACATTGCATACTACATATATTAATTTTCAACGGTCCTTTAATTATTTTATATATTATTTAACTGAGGCTCAATTTACGATTTCATTTTGATTCTTTGCAAAACACGCACTCCAAGTATTCTATGAATGATGTAGATATTTCTCTGTTAACTGTGATATTATGATATTAGAAAGATGCAAATTAAAATATAAATTTCTTTCGTTTTGAATATGATTCGAATCATTACTATCATTACTACAGTTCATCACAATAACGCTATAGCTACAATAATAATAAAAGCTCGAAGCACGGTCCGGAGCCACCTGTATCTTTTGACATTCTGCATCCTTTACCAGGTGGTTACTTTATCTATACTTCTCTCTGTAGCACGATAAGTGATCTTAAGCTTCCTTGTGATGTGAAAGATCACGTTTTAGATCCTAATGTCATCATTGACTACACAACCCGGTGGTACAATCTTGTTTTCGAGTGTCAAAGTATATTGGGGCAATCTATGGGGAGGCCTATATTCAGCCTATGTTTGTAGGCTGGTCAACATATTCTGTCATATCTTTTTTTATAGATTTAGAATGACAAACGGGCGCACAGTGCACCTGATGGTAATGGTGAGCTGTGGCCCATAGATGTCTACATTTATACTCAATTAAGAATCAAAATGCAATTCGTCGTTTTAAGTAATAGGAATCTCCAACTCTCTACACTCACCATACGAAATACAGCAGCATCTACTTAATGCTGACTATTATAGTAAATAGTCACAATAATCGGCCAATTGCTTAAAACCAAACATATTTCGCAATATGCGACATCTACTTGACTTCAGCATTAATAAATTAACTAGGCGTCACCTCTTAGGGTTAAGTTAGGACTAAGGCGTCACCTCTTAGGGTTAAGTTAGGATAAGACATGTTAATTTAATATCACGTAATACGTTCCAGGTACCACTTAACCGTTGATCGAAGGGAGTTCGTAAATGCGGAACAGTGATAAATGTGTATATAATATGGCTGAATTGGAATTCTCGTAAATGAAAACTTCATTTTCTTAGCTATTAGCCTGCAGAATCTACTACGGGTTTTTTTTTTAAGTTAAACTGAAGCAAAAAATGAACTTCAAGTCCACCGATGGTAAGTGGCTGCTGTAGCCCATAGACACCTGCAACCAACTTCGAACACAGAAAGCTAACAGATAAGTTGTCGCCTCTGAGGACTCAGATGGAATGCCTCACAGCCTGTTACTATACTGGCTCTCCATACCCTTCAATCCGGAACACTATATTGTAATAACTGCTGCTCCGTGGTAGGAATAGGTAAGAGGGGAACCTATCTAGACGGATTCCTCGGCAGAAAAGGAGTCATACCTTCTAGTAGAAAATTCGAGTGTTGGTAACCCCATTTGAGCAAACGATACTATTTATATGTGACTACTAAAATATGATGAAAATTCGTCATAAATTGATTTCGATTATGCAAAATAACATTAACACCGTACTTGATATGAAGTCAGCACGTACATTTCACCACTTGTATAAAAC
Source organism: Parnassius smintheus behrii (assembly GCA_036936625.1). Classification (NCBI taxonomy): domain Eukaryota; kingdom Metazoa; phylum Arthropoda; class Insecta; order Lepidoptera; family Papilionidae; genus Parnassius; species Parnassius smintheus. The sequence continues at coordinate 45,527,772 of JAUPFT010000014.1, forward strand.
ACGATTTAATAAAAGACAGGAAGATATCAATCTACTTTAAACCTTAAGGTCTTAAGATAACTCTGGTTTTGTTTTCATTTATACGAAACTCATGCTTCAGCTGATATTTTTATCGAAATCGCGTATATAACTTATCTATTAGTTGAATACGAGGCTTCTGCAAAGCTTTTAGCGCTGATTTACCGTGTCAATATATTTGCTTTAATATAACATATACCTACTTTGTATTTTGTAATAAGTGTGCCAACGATTTGGCGACGATAAAATATAATACATATCTCAAATCGTGTACTACTTGCCGTTAAATAGATTGAAACTATTTATTCTTATACTTTTTTCTTATATTTTTTTTTAGAGTAACGATGACAAACGAATACGCAGTCCACTTTACGGTACGTAGATGCTGTGCTCCATAACCTTTTTTTTAATTAGTTTTATTTCTTTTTTATTAGAAAAATACAAACTAGCAGTGCTATTAACATTACATTACTATTATTCATTCTAGCAGCCACCCCCGATAAGCTTGAAATACTTGTGTTATGTTCGGTTCACGTCAGTATTCAAAGGGCGGATTCGAACCCACAACCTTTTGGATTTGCGTACTCTTCCTCTTCTTTTCCCTTTCTTTTTTTATACTTTGCCGTACTCTGCCATTAGGCTACTGTCGCTTCTAGTCTCTCTAAAAATCTACCTCTATCTTCGATTAAGAATCAAAATACAGCAAAATTGTCTGACCTGGTTGACTTTACTAAGCTTATGTACTATGCCAGAAAGTATAGAGTAGTGGGACCGAGGCAGTAGTTACGAGATTATCGTGACCCTTTCACAAAAGAGTCAGTCCGAGTATTCTATACACAATATAGATTTACTACTACTTACCATGATATTATGATGAAAGAAAGGTTCCAATTAGTGTAATTACACTTTACAACAAAAGCCTCTAACGAGCACACATTCCACCTCATGTTAAGTTGATGCTGTGGACCATAGACATCTACATTCTCGATTAAGTATTAAAATACAGATGCGTTATCACCCCTGAGTACTTAATAAGTTATAAGAGTTCTCAACACCACACTCACCATACAGAACTGCTATTTCACCCTGGTATTCTGCGAGTGCGTGCTCCTTCCTTGGTCAGGACGACCCGTTCATGCTACAATCATAATAAAGCTGCATCGTGGCTCTACAACGCTCTAACTTTAGATGTTGGCTTATTAAAATAGCCGTGGTAGCTCAGTGGTTAACGCTCTCTGTAAATATAACAGAACGCAGTTACCCGGGTTCGATCCCCGCCGGCACCAATGAAATTGTTAATTGCAATTTTAAGTGCTGATTTACCACGTGCTCGGCGGTGAAGGAAAACATCGTGAAGAAACCTGCATGTCTGAGGAATAAGAAAAAAAATTTCGAAGACATGTGAAGTACGTCAACACGCATTTGGGCAGCGCGGCGGACACTTCCTTGCCCTAACCCCTCTCAGAAATGAGGGGAGGTCTGAGCCCAGCAGTGGGACGTATATAGGCTGTAACTTTACTTTACTTTTGTTAAAATATATTGATTAATTATAATATTAAAGAAAAATTAAGCTTTTATCGTCATTATATCCCATCAATATTTCAATACCGAACGTAAAATTCTCCATAATAATTTCCTCCAGATCGAATTTCGGTCACGGTAAAATGACGGTTAATTGATATTATGTATAACTAACAAATGATTTCTGTTTTTTTTATATGTAGTATATTCTGGTAAACTGTTAACGCAATAAATATTCACTTGAGCTTTTATTTTCTGTAGTAATAATATCCAAAGGGATGGTTTTAGTTTCACATTTCCTCTACGACATTTTCGTTAGCTCAATTGCTCTCAAAATGAGCATCCGACTCACATTAAGTCTTAAGACGACACATCAAAAACGCTATCGCCGTACTGATCCGAGTGAATACATAATTTCTATAAAAACTTGAAGAAACACCGTCATAAGGTCTAAAATTGCGTGGCGCCCGTGACGATTAAAAGCGCTTAGAAATTGTCAGAATCTTAAAATATTTTTTAAAAAAAATATTGATTTATCAAAATAATGAGCAAGTAAATTATGAATATTGATGTTATGAATATATATGAGTGATTCCCAAGCATATAGATCAAATGATTTCGTTGTAATTTCAACTGTAGTGATTTTAGAGGTGTTTTCGCAAATAATTATGATCGAGTCAAAATAATACTGTCGTGTTTTTGAGCAATTAAATTCAAGATAAAGACATGAATTTACCTATATCAAAATCCCACTTTCGTTAGTGGTGTCATAGTCCTATACTATTCGATGAAAGGAGGTGCATTTTTTCACGGTGTCGCCTTAATGCCGAATACGAAGAGAACTATCGAAACTTCATGTTTATGTTCACTAGAACTTTGACCTGAAGTAATTCTAAGCGTTATTTTTTTAATTCTAAGCGTTTGTTTGGTTCCTCCACAAGATGTCCGACGTTTTAAAATTTTAAAATAGGTCAATATTTCAATTTGAAAAAAATGTTAAGAAATGATATCTAACAATTATTTCCCTTCCAAAACTCGGTATATATTTAGAAAAATTATTTTCACGTAAAAATATTTGTATTGTGATTCCGAAGGTGCCTGCCGTCTTCATTTTCGATCTTTAACGATACAAAAAAATTTTATTAACATAATTGTTTTAAATTACTAACCAGGCGCTTCGATGTGTGACGTAAGGTGAGAATAGTCACGTCTGTATTGAAAATTGTAAATTTAGTGGTTTAAGCTTATAAAAATGTGAATATGGGTAGGAAAAGAAATGAATAGGTATTACCTAAGTGGTAAATCAAAGAGTTTATTGCAAGAACGGTTCTATTTTGAGATTATATTTTTTTGTAAGGTACTTTTTGTTAGAGGCTGTCTATTAGACTGCATTTTACTAGTTTACATTAACAAACCGATCATTTATATATTTCTAGGCAAGTGATGAGCTCTCTTCTTCTCTAATGAACAGAGTAGTATAAGCATAGAGACCATAAATAGTGTCATAGTCAATGTATTGTCCGAAAGTATGGGTCAAGTACCTCTATAATTATAAAAAACCGACATACTACGGGTGTGAAGTGATTGACCGGTTGGAGTAGTTAGTCTTGTGAGAATTTAAACACACAGTTCCTAACCCCATTATGGGACAAACAGGGACGTTTTAGTTTTTTTTTTAACTATAATATATGCTATTTGAATTACGGCATCTTGTAAGACTCACAAGAACAAATATTTTCAGTATTACGTGATTTATTTTTTACGTACGATGCACCCATTCAGAAAAAAAAAATCGATGTTCATTCAATAATTTTTCTTTACAGAATAATTTTACTTTACAGAACTTATAATTTAAACTAATAATATAAACAGGAAAGATGATTGTTCTTTTATGTTTTTAACGAAAAAAGTTCAGAATTTATAATATATATGAACTGCCAAACTACCAACGCTCTGTTTATTGTACATTACTCTGTATAACGATCAAGCGCACTTGTACCGTCGGTTTGTTTACTCATGTGCTTGTACGGCTAACGCACATGATATTCGATAGACAGTTCGCGATTTGCCGCGGAAGTTTAAACTTGGCCAGTATAGGTAAGTCTAAAACTGTAAGAGATGCCTGTTATAGCAAAAAAACTTCCGTTAGCTAAGATTTTAGGCTTTAAAAAATTGAAGTTCTTGAAAAATGAGGAGGTTGAGTGTCTCCTCTTTTTTGTAGGTATGTTGCACGATATCGTTGTCAAATATAAACCAATTTTGTTGACCATTTTATTAAGTACTCTATAATTCAGAGTGGTTCTAAATAAATAAATATGAAAAAATGTTTGCTATTGCTGTGCTACCACGGCTCTCGAAATTACATGTTATTTTCTTATTTTACTTTAAAAAATTTAATACATTTTTATACGTGGTAGAGCCATGCTGCAATTAAGTTAGTAAAATAGTTGTAGCACGAAAGGGTCGGCTCAACCGGGGAAGGACCACGCTCTCACGGAATACCAGCGTAAAATTAATGCTGCTTTGTTTCGTACGGTGCGTGTAGAGAACCGGAGACCCTTTTTACTGGAAACGAGGCATTCCATCTTAGTCCTCACGGGTGACAACGCATATGCATTTTGATTCGTAATGGAGGATAGATTTAGATGTCTATGGGCCACAGCAACAACTTACCATCGGGTGGACTGTGTGCTCGTTTGTCACCCTTCTCCTATATAAAAAAAAAAACTTTAGATGGTTAATCGGATTACAAAAGGAAAATTTGGTTTCAAATTTATCATAGTTATCAGTTAGTTAATAATTATACGGATTTGTTAAGTTCATCATCACCCATCGCAAGCCCACTGCTGAACATAGGCTTCCCAGTCGCAATGTCTCAATCCAGCGACTTCCTGCATCTTTTACCAGCTCATCACGTTAGGTTACTAATCGATAAACTTTTTCTTCATTTATTACTTCGGCGTATTTCATTATGTCATTATTCTATCTAGTTAAGGGTCGCTCAAAACTTCACTCAAAACTCTTACGGATACTGTGTAATCTATTTAATAATTTATTTTAATTCAGAAATTAAGAATCACAATGCAGATTCGTTGTGTCCCCTGACGACTAAAGTGCAATGCCTTGTTTCCAGTAAAAAGGGTCTCCGGTGCTCTACTCTCAGCCATAATATAGTTTGATTCTATTGGTATTAGTTAGATAATAAATTAAAATTAATAATGAATAGGATTAGTTGAAGTGTACTTAGAACATTTGAGAATAGAATTAAAAGAGATTTTAAACGTTCTTTTGAAATAAACCTTTTAAAAAAATGCATTTAGTAAGCACTCGTCGGGTGTTTCATACTTGACTATTATTTTTGAGCGACTACTTGAGTTAAACTTTAAGAAAGCTGCTAATACATTTGCAAAGGCAGATTCAAAATGTACATTTTATCAGAATAGTAATTTATTGAAAGCGCTTTTCTCCATTGATGCATAGCTAAAGGATACATAAAGGCTTCAAATAAGGATTTTGTTCTAAACTGATTATTGAGATAGACTTGTATTGACTGAAATTTCAAAACCCATCTTTCAATGATTTCTTTGATAAATTTTAAGCACCAGAAACTTACGCACGAGCTTTTTATCTGTATTGTTTTTTTTATATTTTAGTTGGCACGCTTGGCGGCGGTTTCGCAATCGCAATGTTTTTAATATTTTGAGTTGTTATTAGGAAGACGCTGCTGTCCACCTCCTGTTACAGTTTCTGTCTTCTCTTACGACATTCACTGGACGATATGGGTCTAATAGCGACTAAAATAAAAAAATAAAACTGCAGTTCCCAATCCGATTGCCAAGTGTGGTAACTGTGGCAAATATTCCACCTATGGACCAAACTATTGGGGAATCCTAAGCCAGCAGAGGACTTAAAAAAACTGTAACGGTATCGGAAAGTTGCGTGCTCGTTTTTCCGTCACGTGTCCATTACTGTTACTGAGCAGGAGTGCGTGTCCTGATTTGTTTCCTTATGAAGAGTTACAATATTATCTTTGAAAAATTAGTTTTATTTTTCGATCTAGTTGTCTATTCTAAATATGTAATAGCCAGAATCTGACAGGTAATGAAACATCTGGTTTCCCTCGCACAATTTAATAACTGTCTAACAAAACGTAACTTAATATTCAACTTAAAAGGTTATTTTATAAAATTTATTACGAAACTGAAGCGTAGTATCGTCCTCAAAAAATAAATAAAGCTATCAATCAATGTCACAAATAACATTTTGTCAGAACAATTGCTCGAGGCACTCTGGTGTCAGATTGTTAGTCGATACTGTTAAGGAACAGTTGCTTTGTACTTTTCGTTTTCATTTTTTACAGCAATAATATAAAAAGCTACATTATCATCCACATCAGTATACTGTTGAACTTAGGCCTCATCTAAGAAGCGCCACTTATCCGGTATCGGCTTCACGTTTCAAGTTCCTACCGGCCACATTTGATCGTCACATTTCTAGTCAAAGGGCGTTCCACACTACGTATTCCCAGGTATGGTATTCACTTCAAGATACAACTTTTCCATTGGATGTAACTTCTGCAATAGACGCGATCTCCCCAATGTTAATACGCGAGGGGAAAACAAACAAGGCCAATTGTCAAACACATAAAATAGTCCGTGGTCAAACAGTCGCACAGAGTAGAGATTGTCACTTAACCTTTAAAATTTTGCTAAAAAATAACTACTGACTCGACGTTTGAAAAGCAAAATTTTAATTTCTTACGTCGAAAAATAAAGATTAGGCGCTAGTAAACATTTTGAAGTGGTGATAATAGAACTTGAAGATTCCCTTGCCGAAAATTTTATGAAAATAAATCATTGAGTTACAATACCTATAGAGTCACAAACAGACAAATAAAATGTCCGCGCCAAAACTCGGCGCACGCTGCGAAGTGCGCAGAGTTTTTGTTTAGTTGTAAGGCGACCACAATCCTCGTACAACGTCCGCGATGCCAAAGTGTTCGGTGATTTCCTGCCCAAATAACAGCAGACACGTGCGAAAAAAGGATGGTGTTTCATATTTTAGGTAAGTATCATACCAAATTTACGTATTTATGTATCCACAGTGCATGTTTTCATTTAAATTTCAATAATTTTCATTTTATTAGCAAACTAAATCACTCACCGCCGACCGCGCGGCGCCGCGATAACGTGCCCTTGAGTGAATGATGATGACATTGCATACGAGCGACTTTGAACATTGTACAAGCAGGTTAACGTCTAAATTCGAGCAAATGTCATTTTGAACTATATAATATCAAAATATATAGGTATATGGAACGGCGCTCGGACATTTTTTGAGTATTGTCAGTTAGAGATTGTGACTCTATAGGTATTGTAACTCAATGAAATAAATGTATAAACTGGTTTTACTATATATATTTATAAAAATTTAATGTATGTACATAAACATAAATAGCTTTAATAGGAACTATAGGATATGTTGACTACAAGCTTGTGATTCCAGGTATTTAACTCCACAGAATTAGTAATTTTTTTATGGTGCAATGTTTACACTAAAACTCTATAAAAAGGATTATTATAATATTTTGAAATACATGAATGCAAATAACCCCAGCAAGAGAGGTGATTGCTGTGTAGTGGCGGTATAGGAATATCCGCTACCTCATGTCATCCCGCGGGTGACGTAAGGGCCGACACAGGGAAATAAATCAGGAGATGGACAGCAGCGTCTTTTTAATAACAACTCAAAATAAAAGCCCACTTGCCAAGCGTGGCCGCTGTAGCAAACATCCCCCTATGAAGCAATCAATGGGGAGCCCTAAGTTCAGCAGTGGACTTTAATATGATGTAACGGTAATTATTGTAAAATTTTATGGTTAAGGAAATAATCACCCTGTATTTTGCGAGCCAGTGATAAACAAAAAAATACCTTCAATAAGTATAATGTAATATAACACCTCTACGGCTCTGTGTTGCAGTGGTCGGCAATGGGTTGGAGCGCTGAGGGTCGCGTCGAATCCCACACGGAGTAGAGTTTGTAAAGCCTACAAATAATTGTTCCGGGTCTGGATGTTTCTTCTTGTGAAATTTATGTTTGTAAACCGCCCCCGTGATACAGGAGAAATTATTAATATGGAGGTAATGTTTCATAAAAAGATAAAAAAGTTATGTATTTATTTTATGTATTTTCAAGTGGTCCACGATTTCGTCTACCAATTTCTTTTCTTTGAAAAAATCGTAATATTTGAGAGGAAAAAGCATCAAAATTATTTACGAAGGAAAGTTCAAAGTTTGTAACATTTTCCTCCGGTTTATAAGTTTAGTAATTTATTGAAAGTGGTTTTCCCAATTGATAGGGAGCTAACGGATATCGATTGGTTTTAGATAAGGATTTGGCCCTAACAGGATCGGCGACAATTTTCACTAAAGCTTTTATAGGACAGACCAAAGCAAATGCCGGTAGACTTTGAGTGATTGCAAACTTCCAATGAGGATATTTTAGGACAAAAGTGGGGAATTTTATGTAGTATATAATTTTCAGTCATTTGATTATTTTATTGGTATAGTGAAATAATAAAAATAATTGACAAAATGATTGATGACGATGATTTCTATTGACTATGCGATTTTGTTTTTTTCGTAACCAGCTTCAAAAAAAGAGAACGTTCTTAATCCGTAAGAATTTTTTTTGAAGTCGCTTCTTATTTTCTAAAATTTTAATAATATTAAATAACATATAAGTTATTATTTAATAAATAACACTTTAATTATTATAAACTGAACTGGGGAGGAGGATCCGCGGCGTTGCCATCTCTCTTCAGGACTTGCCTGCTCGTTTCCCACTATGAGGGAACAAAACACTGTCATTTTTGAATATTATCTTTAAACGTCATGCTTTTACACACACCATACCATGATTTCTCCTGTATTGTAGTCATTTTACATACATTAATTGGACATGGGCGAACATCCCATAAACAATTTGCAGGCTATACAATTTTTCTGTTTAGGGCTTGAACCCACGATGCCGCAGCATCTGAGCTAAACGCTAAGCGCTTAATCCTGACTCTGTTTTAAATGAAAATATCTTAAACTTTTTTTATATATAAGAGCGGCTAAAAGATCATGCGGCTTACCTACCTGATGGTAAGTGACCACGGTCGCCCATGAACAACTGCAACACCAGGGGAGTTACAAATGCGTTGCCAGCCTTTTGCGGGTGGGCAACCGCAGTTCTTTTAGTCGTTATTAGGAAGACGCTGCTGTCCTGCTCCTGATTTGTTTTCCTCTGTCGCCACTTACGACACCCACTGGGCAATATCGAGTAGAGGATATTCTTACACCGCCGCTACATGGTTATTTGAAGTTAAATTAAAAGCTTAAATACCAATTATCATAATGTTTTATTAAATTCATAAACTAATATTACTGATAAAAGAATGCAATTTTTATTTTTGTTTTATTTGTACTACTTCTTGTTGTTTAAATTATTTCACTCGGTAATATTTTCAGAGATATGTATAACCCGGCGAGCATGAGGTTATAAAAGTTACATTGAGAATGTGGCAGGGTGGGACATACCCATAATTTAAGGTACCATATTTAAGTTCTTATTATTACTATTTTTACTTTGATTGTTTTATTACGTAAAAATAATTAATGATTTAATAGAATTAAATGAAACAAGTTCCTAATTGTGAAATCATTATTATATAATCATGTTTTTCACAAACTTTGTAATTATAGAAACAAAAGTTTAAGGACTTACAAAAACTTGTAATTTTACAAAAAAATTATTCTTTGGAGTGTAAATCAACTTAAAATTAAAACATAGTAAGATCCTCCTTATAAAAAACTTATTATTAATTTTTTAATTAAAATTTATGATTAATCATTACTGTCGAGATCAGCACAATTTTCGAAAATAAATTTTGCGTGCCACATACATATGGGCTTGGAAAAAACCAAATATTCCTGCAATGCTTGTGCACATATGTGCCATATTTGTTTTTTTTTATCCTTCTTGCATGGACAATCCTGACATTTGACATATCGCCCGGGTATGTTCACATGTCTAGGCGAGGGCTCACTGAACCGTTTTAGGATTCGCTGGCGGATGTAGCTTAGAATATCCTTTTTTGATTTTCTTGAATGTAGGTGTTCGTAAATCTTTGATAAGCCCAAATTACGAATGAATTCCGTTCTCTCGATTGTGACGTTTTTGTTTGCTCGATATATCATGCAAGCATTGATAGCTGCCATGTTGAAGACACCAGAGAATAAAGTCGTAGCCGATCGTTTACTATTGCGACTAACATAACACAGTATAAATGAATTAACAACAAATGTATATACTAAAATCATCAAAAAAACTAATAAAACAATCATATTTCACGATCAAATCATTACGTTAAAAAATACGTCAAAATGAGGCAGGGTATAACATACCCGAGACAGGTTTGCTCACGAATATACCGGCCAGTGTACCACGCCACACGGCGATCACGCCACTAACCAGCCCCGCGCCCGCAGCACTCCAGCTCTGAGCGAGTTAAAGTTTCCAGGCGAGGATTTTCGAAAATACACTACCTTGAAATTTTATCAGGGTGTGTGATACCCTGGCTCATGCTCGCCGGGATAACGAGTTTTCACGGAAATTAAGTTATGATATTGTCAAAAGTATCCCAAAGTCGGTGAAGAAATTTGTAAGGCCACGCCAATATTTTTAATAGAAGCAGAAAGTGAATGTTTTTATATTATACTTTATCTTATACTTAAAACTGCTTTAAGTTAGAAAGTATTTCAGAAAGTGTTTAATTTATAGAAATGCGCGTCACTTAAATGTAAATTTAAAATTAAACAATAAAGAGTCACTTGAGGTGACTAAAGAGTCTTGAATGAATAATTTAAAAATAAAATTACTTTTATTCTTCTGCTGAAAATCGTTTTGAGCATTTTGCATAAGTTTAATGCCCGTTTTCTAAGGTCACGTACTCTTTGTTCTCTAAAGTTAATAATATATTATTGAAACTTATTTCATCTGTTTTTTCTTAAAAAAAATTAAAGCATGAATAACCAGGAAGATGCTTTTTTCTTTTAATGATGGCAAGGGGCCCGGGTCGGGTCAAAATCCGTTATTGGGTTTTTCTGTCAACAGTTCTCAGTAGCAGACTGGAGTCAGCAAGTTGGCGGTGTTGCACCGCCTTGCCTCGGAAAGGACTTAAAGGCGTTGGTTCCTCGCCTAATCTCTCCCCGTTTGTGTCGAATTGCCGCCCCGTCGGACTACGAGAGTTAGCGAATAGAGGGTGTACCTGCGCTTGCTCATACACTCGGGCACTACGAATATAATCCTGTCTATCGCAAACGTTTACTCTTCGTTGAGACTGGCCTCCGTGACTGAAACTCGGTCTGGAGCAGATTATTTTTATATATAACTTTAAACTATTTCCCCTATATGTTCATGCATGGAATATAATAATCAATAATAATAATAAGCACCTTTGCACGTGGGGTTTTTTCCTATATGAGTTGGTGCAATTAGCGTAAAACAATGTTTATTAAATAATTAGATTAGTAGAATCACAATACTAGAAACGAGGCATTCCATCTTAGTCCTTAGGTGTGAGAACGGATCTGCATTTTTAATCTTAATGGAATATACATGTAGATCTTTATGGGCTTCAGACTTCCAATACCAGTGCTCGTTTGGTACCCTAATCATATAAAAATACCTTTCTTTGTTACTAGCGTTAATAAACCAAATAAATATATAAATAATTAGAAAAGTCTGCATATACTTTGACACCTCAGTGGACTAGGATGAAGTTCCTCACGCCCTATATATACTATATTACTATCTCTCTATACCTTTCTGATCAAGTCAAGCCACTGTTGCTTGGCGGCTAAAATAGGTAAGAATATGTTCATACCCAGGATGACTTCTAGGAAAAAAAGAAGTTCTACCATAAAAAATAAGGTTTTCAATTATATGCATGTACAGTTGAAAAAAGGAATCGTGTCACACCTTCATAATATTCATTTGTTAAGGCTTAGACTTAGGTTCAGTTAACGCTGATGCGTTTTAATATATTTAGTTCGTACGCGTTTTTTGACATGCTATGATATGCGATGGCTAGTGATACGATATAGTCAAAATGGGTGTCCATACTTATGATATAAATACTCGATAGGATATGCCACATTACATATGACAAGATTGTCAAATGTGAACCCAGTCTTAACATTAAACTTTTATTACAATTGATAATTATATTTGAAGGTCATAACAGTTGAGTTGGTAGAGAATGCATTTATCGCATTAAATTCACGTTCTACAAAGATTCAGTATACAACTCCCTTACAATATGCAGAGACTCAAATTGAGAAAACCTCTTGAAATCATGTGAGTGTCATCAATTATAAGCATATATATATATATATATATATATATATATATATATATATATATATATATATATACATATATATATATATATATATATATAACACCGTTGTATGATCTGGGGTTCAGAAGAGAAATAATACACTGAGCTGGTACTAAAGATTTTTTAGATGCACAATGTAATGATTGTATTACATTTAAAAATAATAATAATACTAGCATTTGGAATGAAAGGTTCTCTAAGAGCAGTCTCGTACCATTAAGCGAATTGTAGGGCGGCCTCTCAACTCGATGGAGTGATAACCTTGTAAAATAATATGTAGGAAGTCGATGGAGGCAGGTGGCTCAATACCTTGCTTTGTGGCATTCCTTGGGGGATATGTTCAGCAGTGGACTTGTGAGTAATGAATGAATAAATGATAACTTATTATCTTCACAATAAGTCGATGCGTCAAATCAATCAAAATTGAAGTCAATTTTTATCATAATTGAAGCACTTGTTTCAACGTTTTCAATAACTGACGTTCCGATGTCATGCATGTTTTAATCAATGTGTAGTGTTCGCGTAAATATAAGAAATCATTAAATAGAATAACCATGAAATTCTTATTTTTTTTTAAATCTTTAATTAATGAAAAAACAAATGCTTTCCTGGAAATAATATAGGCAAACTGATCCGATTTCTTTTAATTAGTTTCCTTGTTATGTTATTTTATTTCTTATTTCATTTAACTCACTTTATTTCTGTTGCTTAAAGTTTCATGATGAGGTATCACTCACACATAAATTACTTCTCCAACTCTCTCGTAAATTGCCTCGAGGTTCAATGTTAAATGGCCCCTATATTTTCCATAGTAGCTGTTCGAATGACCAGAAAATGTATGGAGGGCCTCAACATCGACGGTGAGCTGAAGTGCGGGTTGAACGAAATTGGAGAGGAAATGTAAGGGTGTGCACTTACTTTGAATGCAGATGGGCGGATGATAAATGAATGGTGCTGGGTGGCTGGCACGCTCCTGAGCTGGTTATGCCGTTAAATGTGCAACTAAAGTCTTATATCATACACTGTCACTTTCACTTTAATGTTTAATTGTTCGTAATGATTATCACTTAGATATATTAGATACCGGCCGGCAATATATACATAATTAATGCGAGGTGATGAGCTGAAGGTCGCGGACGCGCTTTCTTACACCTCTCCGTGACTCCCTTCCGGCGTTGCGACTGACGCGATACTGCCGCGATACTGCGCTCGCGCCGAATCAGTGAGTGAGAGAGAGAAGGCGAATCAGAGAATCAATCGTCGCGCGCGAGTGGCGCGAACATCCTGGGGGGCCCGAGAGAGCACCTCTTCTTGGGCTGAATCCAACGGCAGCCTTGCTATCTTGAGTACAGGTCTGCGCAGATGTCCGTAGGCCGTATCCAGATCCACAACTCGGATCACTCCATCCTTCCCAGGTATTGTACGGGTAATTCTTCCCAGTTTTCATTGGAGCGGGGGCAGGTTATCTTCTTTGATGAGTACAAGTTCGCCAACTTGAGGAGGTGAGGAAGGGGAAAGCCATTTGGAGCGGGTCTGTAGGGTATGGAGGTAGGATCTGGCCCACAGTGTCCAAAAGCGTTGAGAAAGAGCTTTTATGAGTTGAAAACGTTTAAGAGCAGATAATGGCCTGTCATCAAAGGACGGCTCGGGCAGAGCTGTGAGCGGACGGCCTATAATAAAATGGCCAGCGGTTAAGGGCTGAAGGTCCGACGGGTCGGATGAGAGTGGGCAGAGAGGTCTGGAGTTAAGTACAGCCTCAATTCGTGTCAGAAGTGTGGAAAATTCCTCAAATGTAAGGTGTTGTTCACCAATTACCCGATAAAGTAATTGTTTCGTAGATTTAATGTTAATTTCATGTAACGCGCCAAACCAGGGCCCCTTTGGGGGGTTCAACAACCAGGTTACGTGCTGGTTGGCTAGTTTGTGTGTGATTGCATCATTATTAGCAGTGAGAAAATTTTGAACTTCTATGAGGTGATTTCTGGAGCCTACATAATTGGTGCCGCAATCTGATCTAATTAGTACCGGCGTACCGCGCCGTGAGATAAATCGTTGTAACGCTGCGAGAAAGGCTTCTGTGTTAAGAGCAGAAACGGCCTCTAAATGAACCACCTTCGTTGAGAGACACACGAATATACAAAAGTACGCTTTTAAGAGCTTAGCGTTCCGTAATGTGCTAGATTTAATGAGAAACGGGCCGGCAAAGTCAGTCGTGACTTGGCTAAATACAGGTTGAGGGTTAACCCTGTCCGCGGGAAGGTCACCCATTAACGGGGCTTCGGGTTGAGCGCGACATCGGAAACATCTTATACATTTAAACACCCTGCGTCTGATCACGCGGCGAGCAGATAGTATCCAGAATTGCTGGCGTAGAATGGCGTGTAGAGTGTCCGAGCCAGGATGGCAGTATATTTTGTGATAGTGGTCAATGATAAGGTCTACGAGTGGGCTGGAGCTGGGCAGTATGAGTGGATGTTGAGCATCGTACCTAATCGAAGCGTGAGAGAGACGACCACCGACTCTCAAGAGACCGTCCTTCATAAATGGCGAAAGACGCTGCAGTCGAGCGGTAAAAATTTTATCTGTTTGAAGACGGTGAAAGTCCTCTGCGAACTCATTTCGTTGAACGGAGCGAACCCAAAATAACAGAGCGTCCCTACGTTCACTAACTGTCAACGGACCAGCGCTTCGTGCCTCTGGACCGCGCTTGCAATTGAAAATGAAACGCCTGATACAAGCCGTCACCCCGACGAGCTTGCCAAGTGAGCTGAAACGAGTGAGCAGATCATGGTCAACATCCGGAATCGCTATATGCGCTGGCACCTTTTTCGGTTTAAGGCCTGGTAAAGCACGATGGCCTAAAGCAACTGGCATCTTGGGCTAGGTGTTAGGGGGCTCTTTGAGCCAACTGGGAGACCACCAGAGATCATGAGCTGATAGAGATTGTGCTGACATGCCCCTGCTTGCACAGTCTGCAGGGTTGAGATTTGTGGGAACATGTCTCCATATAGTGCTAGTCGGACTAGACATTATTTTTGACACTCGATTACCCTCGAATGTCTGGAGCCGATGAGGGGGTGTGTTAAGCCAAGCTATAACTATTGTGCTATCCGACCAACAGATATGCTGGTCCATCGCAATATGAGCTGATAATTTGGTGGACACACGAGTCATGAGTTGTGATAAAAGAGCTGCAGCTGATAGTTCCAGTTTAGGAATTGAGAGGCGATTCTTAATAGGCGCGACCTTTGACTTAGCAATGACCAGGTGTACATTGACCTGTCCATTGGCATTGAGCTCATGAAGATAAATGACAGACGCAAATCCAGCTTCTGATGCGTCCGCGAATCCGTGGAGTGAGTAAGTGGATGTCGGCTTATATTTGCAAATGTGACGAGGTAAGCGGAGATTCGAGAGTTGAGGAAGATCTTGTGAAATGTGCTGCCACTCTGTGTAAACTTCATTGCCAGGGGGTTCGTCCCATCCCAGTTTCAGAATCCATAGTTTCTGTAAAAGGAGCTTTGCGCGGAAAATGACCGGTGTGACCCAACCGTTGGGGTCATAGAGTGATGCTACTGTGCTGAGAATAGAGCGCTTTGTGATTTGGGTTATTGGAGGGAGAGAGATGCGGTAGGTGAACTCATCCGATTGAGGAATCCATTGTATCCCAAGCACTTTAATGGTGTTCGATTCTGGGCTGATGTCAAAGTCCTTAGGCATGTCACATTGGTCGTCTGGAAACCGTTCCAGGAGCTGGGGACAGTTTGAAGTCCATTTACTGAGCTGAAAGCCACCCATGCCAAGCAAATTAATTAACTCGGTTTGTAGTACCTGAGCAGACTCCACAGAGTCATGGCCACAGAGTATATCGTCAACGAAGATAGAATTGCGTAGGATCTGAGCAGCTTGTGGGTAACGATTACCTTCGTCATCAGCTAATTGTAGCAGTGTGCGGATGGCATGGTACGGCCTGGACCGTAAACCATACGTGACTGTATTTAGCGCATATGTGAGCAGAGGCTGGTCAGGTGACGACCGCCAGAGAATAAGCTGATACTGTCTTTGGTCTGGATGAATGAGTATGTTTCTGAACATCCTTCTGATGTCAGTACTGAAGACTACAGGGTGTGTTCTAAATGACATAATAATATCGACAATATCCTGTTGGAGAGCTGGACCTGTGTGCAAGCATTCATTTAAACTTACGCCATTTGAGCTTTTACTGCTACCATCAAATACAGTGCGTAGCTTATTTGATCCCGTCTTAAAAATGCCATGATGCGGAATATAGAAGTGCGGCCTACCTGCAAAGGTACTTGGGTGACAAGGTGACATGTGTCCCAAGTTGAGATACTCATTCATAAAGTCAACATATTGAGAGCGGAGGGGCGGATTTGCTTGAAGCTTCTTTTCGAGATTGAGAAATTTACGTAACGCAATAGCATGAGTGTTGCCTAAGGTCGGTGCATTTGGTAGAAAAGGCAATGTTACCATATATTTGCCTGATGTTTCTCGAGTTGTTGTGGTGCGGTAAATTTCTTCGCATTGCTCCTCCAAAGGACTGGTCGCTATATGAGGTTGGGGTTCTTCTGACTCCCAGAACCTCTCAAGGCGCTTGCAAATTTCGCGTGTAGTTACGTCGGATTCTGGTTGTGAGCTGATAACGTGAGCTGAAATGGGCTGGTTCGCAGACTTTGCATATAAATCCTCAATAGGTCCTATCAATGCATAATCGAAAATCGTGCCGAAGGCTATAGGCTTCCCCTGGCCCAAAGAAACCTTAGTCCCGTCCAGTACTTGCCCGAGAACGTCGGAACCCAATAAGAGATCGATCGGAGCTGGTGTATGGTAATCTTGATCTGCCAAGGGAATCGGAGGCTCTGCATCTGCTATGCGCGGAACTTTTTGTAATGGCAAATAACCTGTAACATTTTTTAAAATGTGCGCTGTAGCCGTAATCGTAGGTGTGTCATGGTGTGTTGGTCTACAGACTACTGAGATTGATGCCTTTGAGTCCTGTGTGTGGTGGTTGCCCACTCCTGCGATTTTTAGAGATGTTTGATTTAGCGGTAAATTCAAAATTCGAGCCATGCGCTGAGTTATAAGTGTTATCATGCTACCACAATCTAACAATGCTCGAGCTGTGTGAAACTGGCCATGTACGTCTGCTATTTTTAGGGAGACGGTGGGCAATAAAATTGGTAAATTGGTAACGTGCTCTTCACGTTGAGCGGAATTGCAAAAATAACTATTCATAGTTGGAGCTGATATCGCAGAGTAAGCTTGTGATGTCTGTGTGTGGGCTGAGTTTGAGTGAGTGTGCTGATTAGTTTCTGGTTCGTAGTGTTCGTTTATTGTAGATAGTCATTGTTGACCACCTACACGAGACCTACTAGGAGAGCGCGAATGACTTGGTTCATTGTTGTGTGGCCTGGGGTTGACATGTGCGGCGTGTGCTGAAAAATGTTGGGGCTCTTGAGCTGAGCGCTGTCTGGGTTGCTCTCTCAAATGCGAGGGTAGAAGATGAGCATTCGAGTGAGTTGGAGAAGGAACATCGGGCCGATGCAATGATGTGTGGTGTTTTCTATTTCCACACTCTTCGCAAGCCTTCGTGGACTTGCACTCATTCTCATAATGAGGGCCTAAACAGCGTCGACATCGGTTGCAAGCGTTGATGTAGTCCCATCGGCCCTGGATCGGTTGGTCATTGTACCTCGGGCAGGCGATGAGCTTGTGCCCTCTATGTCTGCAGAATGGGCAGGGCATATTATCCGCAATGGGAGCGGCAGGAGCTGATGGTTGAGCCGAGTATAACGGCCTGAGCGGAGCCGGCTGCGGGGTTTTATAGTCGTGCCGACTTGTAGTCGGGTGAATAGGCCGAAATTGATGATGACCGGGTTGACGAGGCGAAACCTGTGGAGAAGAAGAGGAGGACCGCCTGCGGTATTGGTTGCTCTGTGGGGAGTGTCGACTGGCTTGTGAAGAGTGTGGGCTGGACCACTCGGTCTCCACACAACGCGCGTGTTCTTCCAAGAAGGTGATTAAATTCTTGAGAGTTGGCAGAGTCTGACGTGATCCATATTTGCGCTCAAAGAGGGCGCGAAGCTCACCCTTAAGCTTTCGTACTACTATCGATACGAAAACGTAGTCACTATCCTTCATGGGCAGATCGAGATTGTTGAGGGCGCATTGCGCAGAAATGAGCGGAGTCAAGAAGAGTGTGCGGATATCAGAGCGCGTATGGATGTGTGGTAGCTCTAGTATAATGTCCACAAAACGGTCGATCAGGACGCGACGGTTTTCATATCGTCTGGTCAGAATATCCATGGCCACGGCGAAATTCTCGTTGGTGAGCTGAAGATGAGATACCATACGGCGTGCCTCGCCTGATAGGCACGAGAGCAGGTAATGAAGCTTCACAGAATCCGAAATGGTGGTCATATCATCGGTAAGACTTCTAAAGATGGCTATGAAGGAAGGCCAGTCTTCAGTTTTAGAGCTGAACTTCGGCAGAGCAATTTTGGGCAGAACGTGAGCAGGTGTGGCTGACGAGGACGGGTGAGCAGTCTCCGGAAGAGCTGAAGCCACACTTAATTTTTTAAACGCAACTAAGATGTCATTGTAATCTGAAATCGCCTTCTCATAATTCTTTATATAGGTGGCCTCGACCTCATCGGTGAGGTCCTCATCATCCAGGATCTCGTAGAAGACGTTCTCCAATTTGTGCTTGTGTTCCTCTAGCTTGGCGTACCTAGCAGTAAAGTCCTTTATAGTATACTTTTTCGTATCCTTAGCTATTACCGCCAAGGCAATTTCCTTCAGCTGGTTAATTGCCTTTATCGCCTCACGAAAAATGGCCGCTTTAGGACGGCATTGTATTTAAATTATTATAAAAGAAGAATGAGAGAAAAAAAATACAACGAATTGTGAACCTCCTCCTTTTTTGGAAGTCGGTTAAAAATAAATAAATGCGAATGTGTGTTGTAAATGTTATAATATGTTACTGAGCAGAACTTAAGATAAACGCGGAGCAGAGAATGTAAAGTGAACAGAATATACCTACAACCTAAATTATGTAAAAGTATTTTAAAAGTTAACACTAATAGTATAATAAACAGGCAATATAATTTTTGCAACGAACATATTACAATTCAATCGCCGTGTATTAGTCACCAGAACGAAAATAATAATAATGCCTATTGAGAAAGAAATAACACGAGTAAGTACATATAATTAATAATATTAATACTCTTTACTTTTTACCTATTAAATTAAACAACAAAATATTTTAACGCTTGCTTCTTTTCTACAAATGATCGAGACGGGACGGCGAGTCCTTGACCTACCTAGGACTCAGCTGATCGTACAAAGGGCAGTGTTGAGCCGATTGTTAACACTTTTTCATGAACTTTTAATTATATTATATGTTTAAAAATGATGCAATCAAACTGAAATACGAGACGTTATTTTGTAACAATTGTACATACTTGTGACTCGATTTAATATTATATTCGAAAGCGTTAGCTTAGTGCCTACTTAAAGAGAAACAATGTATGGAGATGTGAATTATTTTTTAATAAATTTTAATGTCGAAATTTGGGCGGTGCTGCAGTCCCTTCAGCGGTGCCAAGTTGACTGTCGGTATATCGAAGTGCTGAAGTGTTTGTACAGTAGGGCTACGATGGCTATCCGAGTACAGAACCAGAGCTCGAAACCTATCCAACTGCAGAGAGGTGTAAGACAGGGTGACGTTATATCCCCGAAACTCTTCACCGCTGCTTTGGAAGACGTTTTCAAGCTACTGGACTGGAAAGGATACGGTATTAACATCAATGGCGAGTACATCACTCACCTTCGATTTGCCGACGATATAGTCCTTATGGCAGAATCGCTGGAGGACCTAAGCACTATACTCAATGACCTCAATAGTGCCTCCCAACGGATAGGTCTTAAGATGAACATGGACAAAACAAAGATCATGTTTAATGTCCATGTCACACCTATGCCGGTAGTTGTTGGGAGCACTATGCTCGAAGTTGTTGACGAGTACGTTTACCTGGGACAAATAGTCCGACTAGGTAAGTCCAACTTCGACCGAGAGGTCAATCGACGGATTCAACTCGGCTGGGCAGCGTTCGGGAAATTACGACATATCTTCTCGTCAGGTATACCTCAATCTCTAAAAACTAGATTGTACAACCAGTGCGTGTTGCCAGTGATGACTTACGGATCTGAGACGTGGTCCTTCACTGCTGGCCGTATGAGGACGCTCAAGGTCGCTCAGCGAGCTATGGAGAGGGCTATGCTCGGAGTTTCTCTGCGTGATAGACTCAGAAATGAGGATATCCGCAGTAAAACCAGAGTGACCGACATAGCCCAACGGATTAGTAAGCTGAAGTGGCAATGGGCCGGCCATATAGCTCGAAGAACCGATAACCGATGGGGAAGAAAGGTTCTCGAGTGGCAGCCTCGTACCGGTAGGCGTAGTGTAGGGCGACCCCCCACTAGTTGGAGTGACGACCTGGTAAGATATGCAGGAAGTCGATGGATGCAGGTGGCTCAGGACCGTGCTTTGTGGCATTACTTGGGGGAGGCCTATGTTCAGCAGTGGACTTGTGAAGGGCTGTAATGATGATGATGATGATGATGATGATGAAATTTTAATGCTAAATATGTATTAATGAATTTTAATATATGGGCTGAGATTATATGATTACATACTTAAGAAATTTTTATCTATTTAAACGATTTTAATATTTTGTTGAGAGAAATGTGGGTAACTTTATGGGTGTGGTTGGGTTTATTTCCCGGTTTTAGGACACTGTTTATCCATAGGGGCTTATTTCTTATAATCGAAGGACCGTAAAATGAGCAGGGGTCGCTGGTTCAGATGCTTGAAGGACCAGAAAATGTTCGAAGGACCAGAAAATGTATGGAGGGCCTCAACATCGACGGTGAGCTGAAGTGCGGGTTGAACGAAATTGGAGAGGAAATGTAAGGGTGTGCACTTACTTTGAATGCAGATGGGCGGATGATAAATGAATGGTGCTGGGTGGCTGGCACGCTCCTGAGCTGGTTATGCCGTTAAATGTGCAACTAAAGTCTTATATCATACACTGTCACTTTCATTTTAATGTTTAATTGTTCGTAATGATTATCACTTAGATATATTAGATACCGGCCGGCAATATATACATAATTAATGCGAGGTGATGAGCTGAAGGTCGCGGACGCGCTTTCTTACACCTCTCCGTGACTCCCTTCCGGCGTTGCGACTGACGCGATACTGCCGTGATACTGCGCTCGCGCCGAATCAGTGAGTGAGAGAGAGAAGGCGAATCAGGGAATCAATCGTCGCGCGCGAGTGGCGCGAACAGTAGCTTATCTTTGATTTCTGTTTGTTTCAAAATCAATCAAACTTTCATTCCTTTATTTCTTATTTTTTTAAATGTCCAACTCTCTCATATATATATATATATATATATATATATATATATATATATATATATATATATATATATATATATATATATATATATATATACGCTTGGTAGGTGGTTTAACAACCGCAGATTTTTTTTCAGTTATTTTAAGGAAGATGTTGCTCCTCGTCTCCTGTTTTATTTTTATACATCGCCTTCAACACCACCAACGTTAACATAAAAACCCTTACGTCACTATTACATGGCTAAGACTTCCTCACTATAATGGAATATAGCATTTTAGAGCATGTGCTGATTTATTAAAGGAAAATTCGTAAGCATACGGGCGTCTCTAAGAATTTTTAAATTAGTAAACATTATGATTTGCCGCTCAACACTTAAACCCTTTATATTTTTTTATTCATAATTCCTTTAAGAAATTAAAGGAAAATAGCGATCAGCAGTAAGATGTTAACGGGCTGATAATTTACTTTTAAATGGCTTCCCATATAAGTTTTCCCATTGGCAATTCTTAAGAAAAATGATACATTACAAAATTATACTTGACAAAAATTACAAGATATACACTAGCATATAACTAAGCATTTTTAAGATTGACTTGCTAACTATAAGTTTTAAGTTACTAAGCGTGGATAATATGGATCTTAATCTATCACAAACAATTAACATTGTTATATGCAGTTTCGAACTAAAATTGTTAGCCCTAAGTAACTTTTGTTCACAAATTCTATGGTTATACATTTGCATTGTTCACATTTATTACGTAAGCACTCATACGAATGTCCAAACGTTAATTGCTTCACTAGGTTTTCTTGTAAATGTAGAGAGGAGAACCATATTAACGTGGTTACTAGTGAAAACAACGTTCCAGTCAAGTTAGCGAACGAGCGTGCCAGGGCAGCGGCTGGCGAAGCGCCAGAAGAATAATTTAAAAGCCTTTATTAGTGTCCCATCACTAGCTAAGTTTAGGTTAGAATATCAATGTTAAGAGGTGCCATTTTACCTACCTTTCGCGGTGGAAAACTGGCTAGCGGTGGAGCTATATCTCAGCAATAGACCTCTGGGGTCAGGAAGACTGGTGTTTCCGATTGCTCGTTTGTCCTGGGCCCATGGTCTGAGCAAATTGGATGCTAATTTTAGTTAAAAGACTCTGAGAGGGCCGCAAAGGAGGCCTATGGGGAGGCCCCAGAGGAGGACATATGGAAGGTGCGGCTTATTTTGGTACGCCTAGCCCGAGACGTAAAAGAGTTGTTGTTTGATTTGTTCTCCCCCAAGTTGAGGCCGCCATGGGGCAGCTACCACTAGTAGGGCCGCGGATGTCCGAAAGCATTCCCGTCCCAGCCTATCAGCATGCAACAAAGTTGGATGACACTCAAAGACATCAGTGCGAATCCAACATAACCCCTTCCTACCCCGCGAGCCGAGTATAGGCATTTCCCAATGTAGAAACAGTAGCGACAGTAGCCTAATGGCAGGGCGCGGACCGCGAACTCAAAAAGGTCGTGGTCACTCGTAACACAAGCAATTTAAGCTTACCACGAGTGGTTAAGGGGAATATTATTAACGTTTATAGCCTTGTTAATATTCTTTTTTTTAAAGAAATAAAGAAAAAGATGGAAAGGGTTAGAACACTTAAATAAGGAGTCACGCAATGAGAGTAAATAAAAATATGTTTCAGTATTAAATGATCATTTTTAATTTGATAACATCAGTGTGTTCAAGTTAATTATATCCTTAATTAGCGATCCGCGCTGGCTTTGCACGTGTCATATCTGAATCTCGACAACAGCGCCAATACGAATGAATCTAAACCACCTGCACCAATTTTTTTTTTATGAAAAGCGGTCCAGAAGCTTAGGAGGAGTTCAATGAGAAACACACTTAAAGAAGAATTATTTATATAAAGACAATTGTTATATCATTTGCACATTCAAACAAACTGTATTCCAAATGTACTCTTCAGAAAATATGTAAATTTCGATTTAGCGTTTATTTAAATGATTTAATTGTTGCAACGGATAAAAATATATTAGACATTAATAATTACTTCATACGATACATATTTCGTATTTCGAACATAAGTTACTTACCCGTTCAAAACAATAGCCATTTTCATTTTATTTATTAAAGTTATTGCTTATTGTTCACAAACGATTTGACTTGCAAGCGACATTGATTGAAATACACATTAAAACCGAATCATCCATCCTCAAATTATATCAGAAGCAGGGACTAAAACAGTTATATTTGCCTTTCGATGTAAATCAACTTCACTAATTTATTATTCAGTAACTTTTAATTGAAGGTCGTTATCATCCTCATAACAGCACATAAATTGATTAATATGGGCTATTATACCATTAAACAGTACATGATTTATAATAACCCCTGGGAATGAGGTGATCGCTACCATTTTGTTTCTAATGTTTTCGTAATAAATGTATAAAACAATATGTTATATTAATTTTGTAAAAAAAAGGTCTCGCTGGGTTTCTTGGTGGTTCTTTCCAGCATAGAGGATTTTACCAAACTGGTGGTTTGGTAAAATCCTCTATGCTATATATAAAAAAAGTAAAAAATTACATTCAATAAGAATTATATATAATCTATATTGAACTAACTGTTCCCCACGACTTCACCCACGTGTAATTTCGAGTTTTAAATTTTTGCGCTGAACAAAAAGTGACATTTTTATTCAATCACAGTGATTGACTTCAAAAACTCAAGTGAGTGACTTGAATTCAAAAAGTGAGATATTCTTAAGAAATACGTTTGAAGTCGTTAGCCGGTTCAAACCAGGTACAGTACCGGACATAAATGCTGTGTGATTTTGTATAGGAGGGTATAGGAAAATTGCATATATTATTAAATCAAATAGTGATATTTATAAGCTATTGGATCAAAGGATGTCATTTGATATGTATTTTTTCCAAATTTCAAAACCAGCAAGATAACCTTATAATACAGTAAATTTTACTTACAATAATTGGCACATAAATGGTTAATAAAAACTGCTTAATTCAACTTGAATATTTGTTTTCTCAATTTACTCAAAAAATTAAATACTGTAAATGACACTTTTTGTTCCCAACCTCCTCATTTGTCCCAGTTGTCTCAGTTGAGTGATCAAGGGCATTTTTGTAATTAAATAATGAAAAATAGTGTTCTACAATGATATTGTAGCGGCGCTGTCGTCGCGCCATTAGCACACCGAAACACACCGAAGCCTAAATCGCGCTATTAACATTCCGAATCATAGACAGTATATATAGAACTTCTCCGAACTATCACTCGGAGTGTCGGCCGCTCCCCGGGCACAACACCTTGCCCGGCGGGAGATCTCCCTTTTCCTTCACGGCCACAGTAGTGACCCCGACGTGATCTGAACACGCAACCAACAACCTTCGGAAACTTCAAGCTTCATCATCGTCATAATGTACCCCATCCATTCGCTCCCGAGCAGATATCGTCTGCAGTCGTCATACCCTGCAAGCTATCTAGCTTCACAAGGTTCATCGCAGCACTGGAATAATAATGCTTCCTGTTCCTTCGAGCTACTCTCTGCGCTATACAGTGTTCGGCACGGCTCTAAGCCTTACTGCTCGTCTCTGCTTCACGGCCACTCTCGCAGATTACTTGCCTTCTTCTCGACTCACCGCAGACTACAAGGCAATCTCCTGGCACTTGCACATTCGTCGGCAACGAGGCTGCACTATCGACCTCCGGTCTGAGCAGGGGGGTGATGTGGCGGCGAAGTCGTCGCGCCTCAAGCGAAACACACCGAAGCCTAAATCACGCTATCAAAATTCCAAATCATAAACAGTATATATAGATTTATACAGAGTTTGGAAAACGGATTCAAAGAATATGAACAAGAGATTAGTCTATACAAAATTTAGAAATAAAGTAAATAAATTAATAAATATGGCAAAAAATAAATATAGACAGGAACAAATTATAAAGTGCAATGGAGATTTCAGGAAAATATGGACAAATATAAACATATGGTTGGGTCGAAATAAAACTAGCTTGGATGATGTTATTTCAAAGCATTTAGGAAAAACAGATAGTATAAAACAGATTTGTACCAATTTTTCTAAAACATTTACGGAGGAAATAAAGGCAATTAAACACGTATGTAATTTGAAGTTTTTAGATAGAAATAATTATGTAAAGCCGAGTGAGGTAAGCTATAGATATAGTAGGGTGACTTCGTCAGATGTAGATAAGGTCATAAAAACATTGTCCTGTGAGAAAGCACCCGGTTCAGATGGAATACGGGCGCAAGACATTGTATATTTACGTAAGCAAATAAGTCCTGTTCTAGCTTCACTAATAAATATGTCCTTATCTAATGGTATTTACCCTGATCAATTAAAAAATGCAATTATACGTCCCATATACAAATCAGGAAGTCATTTAGAATATACTAATTATAGGCCCATTGCAATATTATCTGTTATAGATAAAATAACCGAAAAAATTATAGTAGGACAGATAAGCGCGTTCTTAGAACAACATAACATACTATGTGACTCTCAACACGGTTTTCGGAAAGGGCGCAACACGGTCACTGCGTTGTTAAGATTTTCAGATTTTATTAATGACTCCTTAGATTCTGGCAAACAAATAACAGTACTTTTTATTGATTTTAAGAAGGCGTTTGACACTTTAGACCACGATATCTTATTACAGGCAATGGACGAATGCGGAATACGCGGTCCCATAAATAATTGGTTTAAAAACTACCTCACTAATAGAAAAATAAGCACAATTGTCTCTAAAGTGGTTGGGGAAGAGGCGGGTGTC
This sequence comes from Parnassius smintheus behrii, assembly GCA_036936625.1. NCBI lineage: Eukaryota > Metazoa > Arthropoda > Insecta > Lepidoptera > Papilionidae > Parnassius > Parnassius smintheus. The sequence goes on from JAUPFT010000014.1 coordinate 45,554,010, forward strand.
CATTTGGGTGTGCCTACTGGATCGGTGTACGGTCCTGTGGGATATATAATGCATGTGAACAGTGTGTCAAATGTCGTACATAATTGCAAGGTGTTCATGTACGCTGATGATATGTGTCTTGTCTATGCCTCCAAGGACATAGCTGAGGCACAAAAGTGTATACAAAGTGATTTTGAAAACATTAGCAAATGGGCGCACGACAATGGCATTATATTAAATCTTACAAAAACCAAATGTATGCATATACACTCGCCATATAATCGAAATGCTAAATCTGTAAGAAATGATTATCTCACAGTGATAGGACATACATACGAATGTATGCATAGAAATAAATTTAATTGTAACTGTAAGAGATTGGAATATGTGGATAAATTTAAATATTTAGGTCTAACAATAGATAGGAATTTTAATTGGAGAATACACGTAAATGACATTTGCAATAGGCTAAGGTTAGTGCTAAGTCATCATCATCATCATCATTACAGCCTTTCACAAGTCCACTGCTGAACATAGGCCTCCCCCAAGTAATGCCACAAAGCACGGTCCTGAGCCACCTGCATCCATCGACTTCCTGCATGTCTTACCAGGTCGTCACTCCATCTAGTGGGGGGTCGCCCTACACTACGCCTACCGGTACGAGGCTGCCACTCGAGAACCTTTCTTCCCCATCGGTTATCGGTTCTTCGAGCTATATGGCCGGCCCATTGCCACTTCAGCTTACTAATCCGTTGGGCTATGTCGGTCACTCTGGTTTTACTGCGGATATCCTCATTTCTGAGTCTATCACGCAGAGAAACTCCGAGCATAGCCCTCTCCATAGCTCGCTGAGCGACCTTAAGCGTCCTCATACGGCCAGCAGTGAAGGACCACGTCTCAGATCCATAAGTCATCACTGGCAACACGCACTGGTTGTACAATCTAGTTTTTAGAGATTGAGGTATACCTGACGAAAAGATATGTCGTAATTTCCCGAACGCTGCCCAGCCGAGTTGAATCCGTCGATTGACCTCTCGGTCGAAGTTGGACTTACCTAGTCGGACTATTTGTCCCAGGTAAACGTACTCGTCAACAACTTCGAGCATAGTGCTCCCAACAACTACCGGCATAGGTGTGACATGGACATTGAACATGATCTTTGTTTTGTCCATGTTCATCTTAAGACCTATCCGTTGGGAGGCACTATTGAGGTCATTGAGCATAGTGCTTAAGTCCTCCAGCGATTCTGCCATGAGGACTATATCGTCGGCAAATCGAAGGTGAGTGATGTACTCGCCATTGATGTCAATACCGTATCCTTTCCAGTCCAGTAGCTTGAAAACGTCTTCCAATGCAGCGGTGAAGAGTTTCGGGGATATAACGTCACCCTGTCTTACACCTCTCTGCAGTTGGATAGGTTTCGAGCTCTGGTTCTGTACTCGGATAGCCATCGTAGCCCTACTGTACAAACACTTCAGCACTTCGATATACCGACAGTCAACTTGGCACCGCTGAAGGGACTGTAGCACCGCCCAAATTTCGACGGAATCAAAGGCTTTCTCATAGTCCACATACGCCAGGCAAAGTGGCAGATTGTACTCTTCAGTCTTCTGTACAATCTGCCGCAGGGTATGTATGTGGTCTATGGTACTGAAGCCTTTTCGGAAACCGGCTTGTTCGGGAGGCTGGAAGTCGTCAAGTCTGCGTGCGAGACGATTCGTAATGACTCTCGAAAACAGCACGTAGACGCGGCTCAGAAGGGAAATCGGTCTGTAGTTCTTTAAGAGAGCGTTGTCGCCTTTCTTAAAGAATAAGACCACCGCACTTCTGCTCCACGCCTCTGGAGTAGTGCCACCATGGAGGACGGAATTGAAGAGCTTCTGAAGGACTACAAGTACCGGTGTTCCACCCGCTTTCAGAAGCTCCGCTGTAATTCCATCCTCGCCTGGGGCCCTGCCGTTTTTCAGGTGCTGGAGAGCCATTCTAATCTCGCTTAGACTGACGTCCGGGATATCATCGGAATAGTGTCGGATAAGACTTGCTCTTGGATCGTTACTCACACTTGCGTGTGGCTCCAACGATGATGTGTACAGCTGCCCATAGAACCTCTCAATCTCACTCAAAATCTCAGGTGTCCCGGAAACGATGTTGCCACACTCAGTCTTCAGCTTTGACAGTTGGCTCTTTCTGGCAGACAGATCTCTGGCAAAGACTTTGGAGCCCTGGTTCCGCTCGATCGCTTCTTTAATACGAGAAGTATTAAAGTTGCGTAAGTCTCGCCGCATGCATTTGGAGATCTGTCTGTTCAGTTGCCTGTATGCTGTCAAATCTGTTGACGATTGCAGCCTCATCTCCCGTCTAACAGCCATGAGATTAAGAGTGTGATCGGAGAGTTTTTGTGTTCTTCTGCGGCGGGTCTTGCAGAACTTAGCTCCGACCGCATGGACAGTTTCCACGAGCTTGTCGTTCATATCGTCCACTGCATTGCAATCTTCTAGGCACTGGAAGCGGTTACGTAACTCGAGCTGAAAGGTTTCGGGATTCTGGATTAGAGCACGAGGGGGACGGAGCGTTGACTTCATTAGACGAGACCTCTCCAACTTAACGTTTAGGTTCAGTGTGCCTCTAACCATTCGGTGATCGCTGCCAGTTTTCACCCTTGCGATCACTGAGACATCACTGAACAGTTGGCGTCTGGTCGTCATAATGAAGTCAATCTCATTTTTTGTCGAACCGTCGGGGCTCGACCAGGTCCACTTCCTGTGGGGCCGCTTCTGGAAGAAAGAGTTCATCATAAAGAGTCCCTCTTTCTCCATAAAGTCGGCCAGCTGCTGGCCCCTTCGGTTCCGTTGCCCTACTCCAAATTTCCCTACCTTCAGCTCACCGCTTTCTCTTGTGCCTAGTTTTGCGTTGAAGTCTCCCATCAACACCGTGTAGTGGGTTTTGGAGGAATGTATGGCTCTGGAAATATCCTCATACATTTCCTCCACCTCCTCATCGGGGTGTGCCGAGGTTGGTGCGTAAACCTGAATGACCTTCAGCGAATACCGTTTGGTGATTCTGAGTATCAGGTACGCGACCCTCGTCGACACACTCCCAATCTTTACAACGTTGTTGACGAGAGACTTGTGGACGATAAATCCGACACCTCCTTGGGACAGATGGTCGCCCTCCCGGTGATAGAACAAAACTACCTCTTCTTCCATCTCCAGTATCTTCTTGTCAGTCCTCAGGGTGCGTGCGTTATATGTTGCCAGGTCGAGTCGTCGTAGGTGGCAACCGAACCTCCACCGGAGATTCTTAGCACCCCCTTCTTATTCTTAGTCCCTTCTATTCTTAGTGCTAAGTAAGTTTTACCAATTAAAAAATGTATTGAACAAACAAACGTTAAGAATAGTATACTTTGCACTTGCCGACTCGCTAATGAGTTATGGACTTCTTGTATATGGGCGAACCTTTATTACATATCTGAAAAATATCAAAGACATACAAATAAGACTGATTAAGTTTCTAGTTAGTAAAAATGTTAAAGAAAAATGCAACAAAGACTATAATAAGTTGTTTCCCATTTGTAAAATTATTCCCATAGATAAAAAAATAGATTATTTGGTAGGATTGGAATACTATTATAATGATGAATATAAAGTTAATGTTAAAAACAAGTACAACACACACAGGGTTAGAGAAAACAAACTGGTTCAACCTAAAATAACAAACTATTATGGTAAGAGAACAACTAAGTATTTGGTACCTAAAGTGTTTAACAAAATATATCTATTAAGAGATAAAGTTAAAATTAGTAAAAGATCAATTAAGAGAAAATTAAAAAACATTATACAGGATGGCTAATAGAACTAAATACGATAGTATATTAATAAACCATAACAATATAATATATAACTATCAGGTAATTAATTTTTATAAATAAAGTTAAATATGTATGCAACTTGTAACATAATTAACGCACTTTGTGAAAGTAGTTTAACTAAATCTGTACAGTCAAAGCAAACTGAAATGGACTGTAACTTAAGGCAATAAGACTTTTAAAAGTGCAGTTTTATTTGTATTATTACTAATTCTGTCATTCAATAAAAGTAAAGAAAAATGAACTTTATTTCAAGCACGTTAAAGTCTTTGCGTTCGTGGATTTGTACTGTGACCACAACATTCTTCCGGAATTTTTGAAAATGAAAATGAAAAATTTGATAAATAACCAGTGCACAAAAATGTTTAACTAAAAATACAGTGTATGTATTACGATTATAACATAATATAGTAATTGGGGTGTCTGAGGGTGTGCGTTGATTGCGTTACATATTGTGTATATGTGTATATATATATATATATATATATATATATATATATATATATATATATATATATATATATATATATGTGTATATGTATATAAGATCATATAGTTAACATAACAACAAGATGTCATAGGTTTATATATTACTGTGTTATTTATATAATTGTATATTATTGTGTCCAATATTAGGAGTACATAAATTGGTTCATTGCTATGTAAAAGAGCGCCTCTCGCCATCAAACGTAAAAGTTTGGCGGGTTTAGAATTAAGTAACACCACTGTCTTATAAATTTATTAATAAATAATAAATAATAAAAAAAAGAACATCTCCGAACTATCATACGGAGCGTTAGCCGCTCCCCGGGCACAACACCTTGCCCGGCGGGAGATCTCCCCTTTTCCTTCACGGTCACAATATGATTGTATCTAAACGCAATAAACAAAAATAATAAAGAATAACGTAATAAGTATTTATAAATATATATCAACCCTTTTAACTTAGTGAAAAAGTACAATAGTTAACCAATATCATCGATAGATGGTGCTGTCCAAATTATTTATAAAATTTTAAATAAGTAGGTTAGCTTATAATTTTTTTCTTAACCTCCGGCTACCTACAACATGGTAAACCAAATTTTAAAAGAGCTATTAACAATTTCTTTGCTTTCGGCGAGGATCACAGGAGCTTGGCAGTGGGCATGTTATACTTCCCTTATGCAGTTCCAAAAAGTTTTAAAATTTATATTGTCTTCAATTTGGAAAATAACGTTACCTGATTTTGAGTGTTTTTAATATTATTTCTATCCGTTCTGTTCTAAACATCATATAATATTTATTTTACTGTAATAACAAGTCAACTACTATATTTTTATATAGATGGCGCTATATGTATTTTCAAGCACCATAAGGTTTAATTATAAGAAAGATATGAAAAACGCAAACATAATATGTAAATAATTACTTTGCTTGCTGCTTTCAACGCAATGCTTGTACTGTATCACTAAATACAATTTTCTTGCTTTTATTCGATAACCATAACAGCAATTTAAAGTCCACTGCTGAACATAGGCCTTCCCATTGATTGTCTCATATTTGGCATAGTTTCACGCATGCTTTACTCGATATCGGAACCGAAGAAGCGGGTTATATATTATAATGTACAGCCAATATGATATGGTTCACGGCTGGGTATAGGCATTCAATGAAATGTATATATAAAAAAGATTCATCAAGGATCAAGATCAAGAATTCATCAAAGGATCAATGTAGGCATTCTCATACTTCTTGGAGCGGGGAAGAATCCATATTTCCGTCCTGACGCATTTCTTCTCTACTGGGTTAGGTTAGAATAGGTTAGGTTGGGTTTGGATGTCTACTTTGCGTCAGAATTACTGGATTCTTTCTGCACACAACTTCATTCGCAATCGGGTGCACAGATGTATCACTTTTTTTCGAGTTTTTCCTAGACCGTCATTCCCGGAAATGGCGGACCTTAAGTTTTGTCGTATGACACAGTCCATAAAGCCTTTTATGCACACCGGATCAGACTTTGCTGGCCCGTTAAAGGTCACGCTTACACGTGGGTGCGCTGTAAGATCTACGAAGATGCATGTTTTAACTTTCGTATGTTTGACTACTCGCGCTGTAAACATAGAATACGCCGGTGATCAAAGCACGGCTACCTTCATGGGTGCATTAAAATGTTTCTTTTTCCCTGCGGCTCTTTAAGTAAAGTGTACTCGGATAATGGTACAAACTACGTAGGAGCAAAACGTATTTCAGCGTTACACCAGTTTTTAACCTCTAAATATTTCGTTCGGAGTTCGGAGTTCGCTCATATCTTAGCTGAGAACCACGTCGAGTTGTTTCTAAACGTCCCCGCCGCAAATTTTGCATGATTGATGATAATTGAGGTCATTGAGCATAGTGCTTAGGTCCTACAGCGATTCTGCCATAAGGACTATATCATCGGAAATTTGAAAATGAGTGATGTATTCGCCATTGACGTTAATACCGTATCTTTTTAGCTCAGTAGCTTGAAAAACCTTCCAATGCAGGGGTGAAGAATTTCGAGGAGACAAGGTCACAATATCTTACATCTTTGCACTCAATAGCCATCGTAGCCCTACTGTACAAACACTGCAGCACCTCGGTATACCGACAGTTAACTTGTCACTGCTGAAAGGACTGCAGCACCGCCCTAATTTCGACGGAATTAAAGGTTTTCTCATAATTCATATACGCAATACAAATTGGCGGAATGTACTCTGCGGTCTCCTGTACAATGTTTCGAAGAGTATGCATGTGGTCTATGATGCTAAAGCTTTTCGGAAGCGAGACGATTCGTAACGACTCTCGAAAACTGCACGTAGACGCGGTTCAGAAGTGAAACAGGTCTTTAATTAGAAAATATTTTATTTACATATCACTAACCATTACGCCAGCGCACGCCGATAAATCATTTCGGGAGCGCGCTATAAAATACAAAAATAATTTTTTCAATCGGACAGGTAGTTCTAGAGATAAGCGTATTTAAACAAACAAAATAACAAAAAAAAAAAACTTTTTCGCCTTATTATATTAGTATAGATTTATCGCGTTATTAGTTGTAACGTTATGAGGGACCAAATTTTTAATTTAGTTTTCTTCTCGTCTTGCAGTTTTTGAATATTTTGTCATCTTTCATACGGATATTTCTTGTAGGGTGCCAATCCTTACCAGAGAAATAAACGATTTCAGAGCCTGGCGTCTAGCTCTTACTACTTACGGCTACCGCTCACAAATAGGGTAAATGTAAATTATTTCAATATACTGTTTATTGTGGACTAAACCGTGTAGTGGCAGTGTAAAAATATATACTACCCATATCTAATATATATATAATACCAGTGGTATACTTTTATAATACTGTTACCATCTCTGGGCCGGTGATCCCCAGTGCCAGTTCCTTCCATTTGACCGTTCCATCCAGTGAAGAGCGGTTCGAATCGTCGGTGACCAAGCACTTTCTGATAGGCTTTACCCATTGGTGCTGCGAAGAGATGTTGCATCTCTTTGCGTATTCTATCGTATTTACCACGGGGTAATTACCACAGAGTATTCAGAGGAATTGTTCGGATTAATTCCAGCCGCTCAATTTCACCATCGCACATCGCAATAGAACTCGAGATACCATCCTGGATGATTGACGGTTCACTGCTGTGCAATTTACAAGAAGTTTTCTTTCTCGCACAACATCTTTTCACACAATTTCTTTCTTTGTGGAATCGTCTACCACCAATTATTTTTCTAATCAATACGACTTAGGGATCCTTAGGGACCCTCAATAAAAGAGTCTACTCCTGTTTAAAAGGCCGGTAACGCATCTACAATCCCCCGTTGTTGCATTTGTTCATGGGCAGCGGTAGTCACTTATCATCAGGTGAGCTGCATATTCGTTTGCCCTCTCTCATATAAAAAAGTCGTAAGAGCCGACAAAGGGAAACTGAAACAGGATATGGGCAACAGCATCTTCGTCACTACAACTCAAAATAATAAAAAATGCGGTTGCCAATCCGCCTGCCCATCGTGGCAACTATAGCAAAATCCCCCCTATGATGCATACTATTAAAGAGGCCTATGTTCAGCAATGGGCTTTTATAAGCTACTTAGATGGATGAAATGGATTTATTGTAGAATGTCATAAATGTGGGTATTGTGATTTCAGCGACAAAATTTTTTATCACTACATATTAAACAGGAATATTTGTGTTGTGCAATATAAAATATAGCAAAACAAAGGGTTTTGCCCTACTCAAACTAAAATGCAATGGTTTATGTTGAGGTTTATTCCACGAAAATTTTTTATATTCGCTTATGATTAAATGTTGAAAATTTTATCTTTTTTTACGTAGGTACATATTATATATTCATTTTACGTGACAAAGCCATGCTGCAGCTACATTACGGTTGTAGCTCGAATAAGTCGATCGACGAAGGAATGACCATGCTTTTATAGAGAATAGCTGCGTAAAATATCGGCTTAATATCTAAGTGAGCTATGAGGCAATCTGTGGGGCAAACCGTTGTTCAGAAGTGGCCTGTTATAGGCTGTAATGGATGGATGAACGCATAATACGTAATGGATCGGCCTTAGTGCATGATATCTGCTGTGTAGGTTGTGAATTTAAAGATACCTACTTTATCAATTATAAAACTTTGCACAAAGGCGACACATTAAAGCTTTAATTTAACTGGCCTTTACGAGAGAAGCATTCCTGTTTTGTACGTGGCAAAATGTAAACCATATCAGGAACGTGGAGCACTTGTGAATGGTATTTTTAAACAGACGGCTCAGAATTAATATGCACAGAAATCCTACTCAATAGAATAAGCGAATTTCAAAATTGAGCATGAAACGACGCCGTCCATTAATGCTATTTAACATGGTTGATGTTTGCTGAAGAGAACACCATCAAGTGTTACTTTATACGTTTTGTCATTATAATTAATAATTGACGAAAATACGTCGACCATTACAAATTAATAACTGTGGTTTTTTTATAGAATAATTTTACCGTGTAGTGAGGTTTAAGAATATCCGCTACCTCACGTCATCCCGTGGTCCGTGGGTGTCGTAAGAAGCGACAGAGGGAAGCAAAGTAAAAAACGGGCAGTAGCATGTTCTTGATAACACCGTACTTCTACATGACATCCGGACTGCTACCGAGATCGGGAATTGAACCTAGGACCTCTTGATCAGACGACAATCATTTACGATCATTATTCCAACGTGAGATATATGAACACGGAGATATATGGAAAATAATCAGTTAATTGCTGCCTTGGAGTGTCTCGAGTTTCAAGGCCAGTCTGTAATTGAATTCATTTTTCACACAGGTAGGAGGAGTAACGTGTAATAACCTTATATATTAGAACCTCAGATAAGATTTACGATTTTTTGGACTTGTGATAGCGTTGGAACTTTAATGTAAAATGAAATTTACTAAATGTAAAGAGGAATCGGTAACTGCAGTTTTCAAATATTTGTCAGTTTTTTTTTTGACATGACGCGTTCATAATTTGTTCAAATTATTGTTGTCGAATTGCCAAAATATTTTTTTCAGAAGTGAGGTTTAGCAGCTGATATAACAAACACCCTGTGGGACCTGGTAAGTGCGTAAACAGATTCAGTATTGAAATGACCATACTTCAGAAAAATCGACCATAAAAATAATAATAAATTTAAATATTTTTTTATTTACAAATTTTTTTGTGTTTTCATAACCTCTGCATTGGCCGCGGAGTAAGGATATTGTTTGATAATACCAACAACACTCGAATTTACCAAGGCGTGAGTTACGTTTGCGGCAGCTTGGGAGGGTTGAAGTGGAAAGAGACGGAGACTTTTTCCTATATACTTTATTTTCTAACTAACAACTTAACTTGTTACTAGATTAGATAACGTACAAACTAACTTAACTACTACTGGGCTGTCTTAAAAATTAAACCTAGGCTTATATACTACGTTGAAACGTGCTGGGTTTTGCTTAGCAGGCGGTAGGTGTGACATATACGTGTGTAGTACGGTCATCCAACCAGTAATAAACGGTGTTAGCAGACAGCGGTTGTTTCATTGCATTCACAAACATATCATTGGCGACGAAGAAGGAGTACCCACAATAAAAAAAAATGGCTTATCTGGGAAATCTGCCTATTTTTGACCATAAGTCAAGTGAATGGTCAATTTTCAAAAGCAGACTAACTCAGTTTGCGAAGATAAATCGCGTCGAAGAAGTGAACAAAAGTGGAATTATTCTCACCCATCTTACGGATGAAACGTATCGCTTGGTACGAAACTTAGCGTACCCGCAAGACTTAGAATCTCAAAGTTACTCGAATCTCGTTAAATTACTCGACGGTCATTTCAAGCCAAAAAAATGCTCATTTGTGAATAAAGAAAAAATTTTTGGGAGACTGGGCAGCGCGATTGAGAGGTCTCGCAAGCAATTGTGACTTCGGCACTGCCTTGGAAACGAATTTAAGAGATCGTTTCGTCCTCGGGCTGGGCCCTGGCCCGGAACAAGATAAGTTGTTCGAACAAAACCCGTCCACATTGACACTGTCAGTAGCTATGGAGCTAGCCGAGCAGGCGGCGTATGCCAGGCAGGCGAAGGTTATATTGTGCACCAGCGAACGTGCTCCAATTAAGGAGGAACCGGTATACCGAGCGAAATTTCAAGGTCAAGGAGACAGCGGCGCAGTTATACGACGTCCTAATGCTGGCAGGACATCAGCAGGTCGCGACCAACCGAGAGATTTTTCTCGTTGTTCGGTCTGTGGCTTGAAGAACCACCAAAGTGATAAGTGCCGTTATAAAAGTTACAAATGCCAAAAGTGCGGTGAAAAAGGTCATTTAAAGAAAGTGTGCGATAGTGTCAATAGATCGCGGATGTACCATATCGAGTTGGTAAGCGAACCAGAGCAGGTCAAGGACACGTCTTGTGAGGAGTGCCACAATTTTAATTTGAGGTATGTGACTGATAAGCCCATTTCAATTGATGTAATAATAGGTAATCAGTGTATGACAATGGAGCTTGATTCAGGATCAAGTAAAAGTGTGATTTCTTATAATACATATAAGGAAAAATTCTTAAAATATTCATTACGTAGTAGTTCTGTAAAAATGTGCTTATATAACGGACACAAGATTGATCCATTAGGTTATATTACTGTAGAAACTAGTTACAATAACAGTACAAAATTGATTAAATATTTTGTTGTCAAAAATGGGGGACCGCCTATACTAGGTAGGGATTTCATGAACGCCTTTAATTTTGTGATTACTACTAAATTAAATTACATAAGAAATGATTCCGAATTGCATGAGTTATTAAATAAATATTCGGCGTTGTGGCGTGACGAGTTGGGCGCATTTAATAACTTAAAGTCAGTTTGCAGTTGAAGGCGAATGCTGTGCCTAAGTTTTTTAAGCTGCGTACCGTACCCTTTGCCCTCAGAGATAAAGTCGAACAAGAGCTAAACCGATTAGTGCACTTGGGTATCCTTGTTCCTATTAATTATTCTCAATACGCCACCCCCATTGTGCCAGTTTTAAAAGATAATGGTCAAGTTAAAATCGCAGGTGATTTTTCTATTACATTAAATAAGGATCTCATAATAGAAAAATATCCCCTGCCTCGAATTGAAGAGGTTTTTGCCAAAATTGGAGGGGGTGAGCACTATAGTAAAATTGATTTAAGAAACGCTTACAACCAGTTCGTCCTAGATGACGCGTCTCAGGAGCTCACGGCAATTAATACGCATAAAGGACTTTTTAAATACACTAGGTTAGTGTACGGCCTTTCAAGTGGTCCAGTCATTTTTCAAAGGAGCATGGAGACACTCCTATCAGGAATAGACGGGGTAAGCATATGGCTTGATGACATTTGTGTCACGGGCCTCGATAGAAATTCCCACATGCAGCGGCTAAGTAAAGTCCTAGATATATGTAAGGCAGGCCTACGTTTACAAAAAGACAAATGTCAATTTTTCAGAGAAAGCGTCAGGTATTTGGGTTACGTGATTAGTAAAACGGGATTAAGGATTTGTCCGGATAAAGTACAAGCCATTCTTAGTACACCGGAACCGAATAACGTCACCGAAGTTAAGAGATTTCTAGGAGTAGTCAACTACTATAGAAATTTTATTCCAAACGCCTCTTCTGTACTGAGTCTTCTACATGAGCTATTACGTAAAGATGCAAAATGGGAATGGGGAAAACGGCAGCGACAAAGCGTCGGCGAGATACGGCGCGAACTGGCGTGTTGGCTCATTTCGAGCCAGCGGCGCAGCTAGTGCTGGCGGTGGACGCCGGCCCGACCGGTCTCGGCGCCGTACTCTCACAAAGGGCGGAGGACGGCATCGAACGCCCGCTAGCGTATGCATCTCGCTCACTTACGAGCAGTGAAAGAAACTATAGCCAGATACAGAAGGAAGCGACAGCCATTATCTTCGGGGTCCGACGCTTTCATCAATATTTGTACGGTCGCGAAGATCCTTTTATCCTGAAAACCGACCACAGACCATTGGTATCAATTTTTAATCCTAAAACAGGTATTCCTGTTACTACTGCGCTAAGACTGTTATATTGTCCGCTTATAACTATGTCGTACAATATGTATCTAGCGGAAATAATATTGTGGCCGATTACTTCTCACGCGCTAATGTAAAATGCGTCAACGAGTCGTCGAACGATATAGATACAAACGATATAGACACTCATTATGCAGTTAGGTTTCTCGATGCGTCATCGCCGGCCACTTTGGCCCGCGACGTTGCGCAGACGACGGAGCGAGATAGGACGATTAAAACCGTGCTTAGGTACATGCAACACGGGTGGCCGCGTAAATTAAAATGTAAATCTAATTTACCTTATTTTCATTGCAAGTCCGATTTACAATATGAGAATGGTTGTCTTTTTAGGGGACATAGGATTGTTATACCACTCGGGTTGAGAGATAGAATGTTACGTGAGCTTCATGATTCTCATTTAGGAATAACCAAAACTAAATGTAACGCTAGAAGTAGAATGTGGTGGCCCGGTATTGACCGGGACATCGAACGCTGGATCGAATCATGTGCGACGTGCGCAAGCGTGCGGGCCGCCCCGCCGCGCGACCCCCCCGCGCCCTGGCCTCCCTCCACCGCGCCATGGCAACGAGTGCACATTGATTACATGACTGTAGGGCAGAGGGTATATCTGGTAATCGTCGACTCCTACAGTAAATGGATAGAATGTCTATACATGCATAACGAAACCTCATCTAATGCTTTAATAACAAAATTAAAAGGCGTTTTCTCCAATTTTGGAATACCAAATGTTTTAGTGTCCGACAACGATGTAAAAATTAATTCACCCGAGTTTCAGACATTTTGTTCATCGAATGGCATAAAATACATGACGTCACCCATTTACCATCCGCCAAGTAACGGTCAAGCTGAGAATTCAGTAAGAACATGTAAAATTTGTTAAAATATATATTAATTGACAATTTACCTGTGCACAAAGTTCACGACATGTTATTAGGGTACCTATTTAACTATAGAAATACCGTGCATTGTACCACGGGTGAAACGCCGGCAAAGTTAATGTTCGGCAGAAATTTGCGGTCGCGTTTAGATTTGATTTTACCCTTAAAAAATCATAATTCTAATTCACTTACGGCAGCCGGGAAAAGGTCTTTTGAAATCGGCGATATCGTTTGGACCCGATGGCACAGTGCACGAAAAGAATCTTGGCAGTTAGGTAGAATAAAGGAAAAAATAGGAAATAAAATGTATAGAATTCATATTAGGGACATGGAGGTTTGGTGTATTAGACATGTGGATCAAATTATTAGATATACGGGTTCAGACAGTAGTCGCGACGATATTGTCGCTGCTGAGGAGACTCGTTGCCCATCCACATCGCCGGCTACTGTAAATGCACACCCTCCCGCGCAACAGCCTATGTTTCCGGGTATAAGTAATACGGAGCAAAGTATGGAACAGGCTACGAAAATGCAGACGGGTGAGCTGCAATCGCCCTCGAATACTGGAGCGCCGAATCTTGGTTCATCTGACCACGGTGAGGCAGAAGAAGTAAGTGACTGTGAGACTAGGGAGTATGAAAAGGACAACACTGCCCCCGTAGAAAGGCCTATGGCAGAAACCGAGGCTGTGCCGTCCACAATTGGCGATTCCCATGTACCGCCAACATTGCCACTTTTAGCCACACGCCCGAAACGTACAAGACCAAGGGTGGATTATAAAAAGTATTTTTAAATAGCGATTGTTAATTATAGTTATGCAGAGATCAAGTTTGCTAATTATTGTTAATAGTTATTATTAGTTGTTAAGTTTATGTAGAAAAAAAATTTTACTGTATTTAATTAAGAAACCTTGTTACCAGGTTCCAAAATTAAGTGGGGAGGAATGACATATACGTGTGTAGTACGGTCATCCAACCAGTAATAAACGAGTGTTAGCAGACAGCGGTTGTTTCATTGCATTCACAAACATATCAAGGTGACTTCCTGATGGCACTGTGTTGATTATTATTAAGTCACGCGTTGTTATTTGATTAGCCAGCGATGCTGAATTGTAGGTGACTTCCTGCTTGCTTGCAAGGTCTTGGTAGGCATATGTAACTCGCGCAGTTAGAGGTAATAAAATCACATACAAATATTATTTTTTTAACAATTTGCAAATGAAAATTTTTGTGTATTTGTGTAAAATTATTTTGTATTTATGTTAAATTTATTATGTTTGAATATTGATTCTGATAACGTACTTAATGGAACCACAGGGTTTTTGTTACATGTTGTATATGTATCAATCAAATAATTAAATCACCCTTAGGTCACAACGCATCGAAAACTTTATTTGTAAGAAATTTATTGCTGGTGTAAATAGGAGGCACTACCTATTTATCAGCAAGTAGACGTTTAGCCAAGTACATCTCTTTCATGTTATAAAATGGAGAGGACATGGATTCTCTATGAAATAAACTTCGTAATGAGGATATCTGCAGTAGAACTTGAGTAACCAAAGTGTAGCTAAGTGGCAATGGAGCGGGCCTTGAACGAATCAACCACTGGACCCGACATAAAACACAAATGTATGAAATGCAGAACGTCAATTGATGCAGGTGGCTCAGGAATGTGCTTTGTGGCATTTCACGAGGGAGGCCTATGTTCAGCAATGGACTTATTATTGATTTTAATGATGATACAATAAAATGGTAGCATTACGCGAGAGTACAGATATAGTATAGTTACAGTTATATTACTACGTCCCATTACTGGGGATAGGCCTCCCCTCATTATGGAGCCGAAATGCTTCCGTGAGTGTTGGTGGATTTCACATGACCTCGAAATATTTATTTTGTAGAATTGCAAGTTTCCTCACCAAGTATTTCTTAAAGGTGGCAAATATTTACGTACGAGAGTATGGCTATATCGTTACATTATATTAAAAGGTCACTGCTGAGCAGAGACCTTCCCCATAGAAGGCCTCATAGGACAATATTTACCACAACTGCCACGATTGCTCGCGGTTCGGCAACTGTAGCTTTCATTTTTTATTGTTACAAGGAAGATGCTGCTTCCCGTCTCCTCGGTTGTTACTCTCTATCGCTTTTACGACACCCACGGACCATATGGAATAATGGAAATTCGTTGGATAGGTTGATAGTATAGCTACATGATCACTTAATTTTAAGTTTTTTAATGATTTAAAATAATTTTATGATATAAAATAAAGTTCAAATTATTAAATTAGAAAATTATTGAATTTAATCAATCACTTCCTTACAAATTAAGTCAATAATTAATTTTCAGCCCAACGTAACGTTGTTATTCAAAATATTAAATCATATTCCATTTTTCCATCAAAAAGTAAGGTTCGGAAGGAGATAACGAGCGAGAACGGAACTTTTATATTTCCCAGGACTTTGATTTAAGAAATAAATTATCAAAGTGCAAAATTAAAGCGCTAAATTACGTTTCTTTTTAAAGACTCGTAGATTCGTCGTTATTCTAGATCGATATTTTCTTCTTGTTTATTTGCATAACTTTTTCACTTGCTATTGAAAAGTTTGAATAAATTTTTATACTTGGTAGAGGTATTTCTATACGCTGCAGCTATATTATGGTTATAGCACGAATGGATCGGCTCGAGCGGGGAAGGACCACGCTCTCACAGAATACCAGCGCAAAATAGCAGCTTAATACTGCTGTGTTTCGGATGGTAAGTGAAAAGATCCGGAGACCCTTTTTTACTGGAAATGAGGCATCTTCTGAGGCATCTTAGTCCTCATGGGTGACAACGCATCTGCGTTTTGATTCTTAATCGAGGATAAATGCAAAATTTCTATTGGCCAGAGCATCCACTTATCATCAGGTGTCAATATGTGCTTGTTCGTAACCCTTATTCTATTAAAAAAAACATTTAGGAAGCGATTTCATAATTACATTGATTTTCATTAGTAAACCTTCAATAAAATACAAAGATAATATTTCAACCATTTTATTAGACCAGAGGGATGGCATTTCACTTATCTTCATTCATTTATCTTCCCTCGGACCTCCGTAAGGAACAGTTGTGTCTCTGGAGCTATTGTAAATTCGTTTATTAAAAATTAAAATACAATCAGTGATATTAAATTCGGACAAAATAATAGGAGTGCATAAACTTGAAGGTGAAAACAGTTTTACTACCTCTCAGAACTTCCTGAGCGCCTGGTACTTCGTGCTCTGCCTACTGCTGTGACGCAAGTATAAATTACAACCATTCCTGCGCGAGCGCTTTGACACCATTTTTGTTGAGCAACAGCCGCACCCCCACGTTTCAACGCCACCCAATTAGCGGTCTAAGAAGGTGCAAAAAGTTTCTACTACCTCTTTCAACTTTATGAGCGCCTGGTACTTCGTACTCCGCCTACTGCTGTACGCAACTATAACTACAACCAATACTGCATTAACGCATCGACACTATTCGTGTTGAACAACAGTCACACACCCACGTTGCACCGCCACCCAATTAAGGGCTACCACCACCATCTTCGTCTGCACTAAAGCCATATTAGAGGCAATATGGCCGCACGCCCCAACGCTACGTCATCCGTGACATCAGCGTTTGTTTCTCAACGAAATAAGAGACGCAGGGATCAATTGGATGATTCGATGTCTAACCAAATGGATGATTTTAAACAAGAAATGCTTAGGTTAATGACATTTTTTTCTGCCTCCCAAACCAATGAACTTAAACAAGTAAATACCATACTTAAAGAGATACAACAGACAAATAATAACATTGAAAGCTCAGTCTCTTTCTTGGCCGCACAAAATGAGGAGTTTAGGCAGCGAATAATCGAACTTGAAACACAGGTTAAACAGGATAGGAATTATATTACTGTTCTGGAGAATAAAATGGAAGAATTACAATTGGAAAATCGTAAGTCGAGCTTCGAAATTAAAAATGTTCCGAAAAAGCCTAACGAAAAAAAAGAAGACCTTATTGAGATGGTTAGCGCTCTCTCCATGTCTCTGGACTATAATATCACCAAGATGGATATTAAAGACATTTACAGAGTACGGCCAAAGTCCATTAACAATAAAAGCCCAACCATTGTAGTGGAAACGAGTTCGACCATACTAAAGAATGATTTACTAAAAGCAGCTAAATCATTTAACATCAAACATAAATGTAAGCTGTGTGCCAAACATCTCAGCTTTAAAATACAAGAAGATACCCCTATATTCCTGTCCGAGCATCTAACCCCTAAAGGAGCGCGTTTACATTTCTTGGCGCGTGACCTGGCCAAGTCAAAGAACTATAAATTCTGCTGGACCGCCTATGGTAAAGTTATATAAGAGAGAATGAAAACTCTCCAATTATAATGATACGTAATGAAAGTCAAGTACACCAACTTTTGGGTAGCCAGCAGCAGGGACCCCAAGTAATCTGACTATCTGAACATGTACTGCCAACCCATGGTATTACTGTTTATACTAAGCTCACCCAACTGATAAACTCTGTTATTCCGCCTGATCATCTGTTTTTATTGTGTTATTTGTATTTTTTGTCTCTGTTTCACTTTTTAAAAACTTTTAGAATTATTATTAAGCATAACATTCCAATATATGTCACACATTTCTTCTACCATACTTTACAGACGCAATTATTTACTCAAAAATCCTCATACATTACTCCTCTACAACAGTCATCATTCAAATCTCTATACACACAACCGCCAAACGAAAAAAATCTTTACTTCATTCTGATAGAACGAAACCTTCCTCATATAACTAAAATCATTACAATTAGTCACAATCCTGTAGTAACGATATTTGCATTTTTCTATACACCAAATGGGTGATCCTCAACTACGTAATTTGAATGTGATAGACGGTATTGATATTTCTCGTGCAATTGAGTGTGACTGCTCTGAGCTCCCATCTTATAAAGTTAATTATGAATCCGGTCTTGTGATTATTTCCCAAAACATCTGTAGTATTTACAGTAACTTTGACGATTTGATGTTGACACTGTTTAGTCTTCCCTTTGAGGCGGATATTTTGATCCTGACTGAATGTAGACTTACCTCTTATAAACCTGTACCACAACTTCACAATTATAGTTCTTATGCACACGCCATCTAAATCAGAATGATGGTGTAGTTACATATATTAAAAAAAATTTACAGCCAAAAGTCAGGGAAATAAGTCTTACTCACGCTTCTTGTCTTCAGCTTGACGTACTTAATAACACAATATTTTGTATTTATCGATCCCCTTCTAATATAAATGCTGATGAGTTCATAGACTCACTTTGTTCACACTTGGATACCTTAACTAATCAAAATACCATTATAATCACGGGAGATATTAACATTAATATTACACCCAAACTTATTGAACCGGCATATGAGTACAAAAATAGAACTAACTATTTGAACGCTCTCTCGGCATATGGTATACTAGCGGGTCACACTATACCTACTAGAGAGAAGAACTGCCTAGATCACTTTATGCTAAAGATTAACAAGAATAAACATTCAGCATTCATAGCAGTTTTGCGTACCACTATCACAGATCACTTTACTACCGTTCTTTCTCTATCTAAGACTAAACTATTAAAGTCAAAATCAAAATAAAACAAAAACTAAAACTGATTATATTAAAGCTCATAAGGACCTCCAACAAAAAATATTAATGAATTACTGTTTTATAGTGATCCAACGGCTTTATCTGACCGTCTGATAGCTATGCTCACTGAATCACTGAATTCGAATACCATAAATATCTCGATTCCTAGAAGCCAGCGCACAATAAAGCCGTGGATTACTCCTGGCATTTTACGATGCATCAAACATCGTAACAAACTACAAAAACAGCTTCGAAAAGAGAGTCACAATGAAATATTAAAAATAACCTACACTAGATATAGAAATTTCTGTAATAAGCTTATTAAAAAACTTAAAAGGAAATACGAAAGGGACTTGCTTACTAAATCAGTTAGTAATAATAGACTGCTGTGGAAAAATATAAAAACCATTACTTTTAACAATAAATCACACGATGAAAGTGAGGCATTATTCAAACTAAAAAAATGATCCAACTGAATCTGCAAATTTTATTAACAATTACTTTGCGAAAATAGGAGAGCATCTTGCCGAAAATATTAATCCTCGTGGCTATTCTAATCTAATACGCGGAACTAGAAAAGCTGTTGCTACATGCAACTCCTTTGTTTTGCTACAAACTGATGTGAAAGAAGTCGAAAGAACACTCATGAACTTGAGATCAGATGGCGCTCCTGGGTGGGACAAAATTCCCATCACGTTCTTAAAACTTGCAAAAAACGAAATTGTACCTATAGTTACTCATATAGCTAACTTATGTTTTGAGCAGGGCGTTTTTCCAGACCCGCTAAAAAAGTCAGTAGTCACTCCTGTATACAAGAGTGGGGACAGGGATGATGTGGGTAATTATAGGCAAATTTCGGTACTGCCAGCTATTTCGAAGATACTTGAGAGACTTTTGAATTCTAGATTATTACATTACTTAGAAAAATATCGGCTTCTATTGACGTCACAGTTTGGCTTCAGACAGGGCAGATCAACTGAAGATGCAATAGCTGCACTTAGCGAACTAGTTACTGAGACGATGGATAAAGGGATCAAGTGCCTGACTGTTTTTTTGGACCTCAAGAAAGCGTTTGATACTGTTTATATCCCTATTCTTGTCCAAAAAACTAGAACAATTAGGTATCAGAGATGTTGCGCTATCTCTCTTTAAGAGTTACCTCTCTGATAGAATGCAAAGAGTGAAATTGGGTCATTACATCAGTGAAGACGTTGCTGTTTCTTATGGTGTACCACAGGGAAGTGTGTTAGGACCAACGCTTTTTCTTATATATATTAATGACCTCTGTAATCTAAAAATTGACCATGCGCGCATCTTTTCCTACGCCGATGATACTGCAGTCGTTTTTTCCGGGAAAAACTGGGCTGATGTGAAGAATAATCTGGCCTGCACTTGATAAACAACTGACTAAAAAATAATCTGTTGACCTTAAATACAGCCAAAACTAATTACATCTGTTACAGTATTCAAAATAATTTACAACCTGACACTAACTACAATTTATTAATTCACTCTTGCAATCCTGATACTGAACCCACTAATTGTGATTGTCCGGCTATAGACAGAATGGATAAAACAAAATACTTGGGGGTTGTGATAGACCAGCGGCTCTCCTGGCATTCACACATTGAACTAGTCTCTATCAGATTAAGAAAACTGATCTGGATATTCAAGACCTTGAGACATGTAGTGCCTGGGGGGTGGGGGGTTGATCATAGCCCCAGAAGGAATATTTTTAAAGAAATCTACACCTTACTTGCGCAATCAATCCTAACTTATTGCATTTCCATTTGGGGAGGAGCGGTTAAAACAAAAATGATTGAGGTTGAACGTGCGCAACGTGCTTTACTGAAAGTGATGCTCTTTAAACGTAGAAGATTTCCAACGCACATTCTATA
Source organism: Parnassius smintheus behrii (assembly GCA_036936625.1). Lineage (NCBI taxonomy): Eukaryota > Metazoa > Arthropoda > Insecta > Lepidoptera > Papilionidae > Parnassius > Parnassius smintheus. The sequence continues at coordinate 45,574,868 of JAUPFT010000014.1, forward strand.
CGCTGTTTGTAATATCTTATCTGTAAGAAAGCTGTACATTCTCAGCGTTATATTAAAAAGACATAAAACTACACCTTATGTCTCAAACAATTTTACAGCTAGAAGAAAAAAAAATGTTATTCCACTTACCAAAACTAGAACCGCCTTTGCTAAAAATCAACTCAACAGTCGTTCGGCCTATCTATATAATAAAGTAAATAAAATCGTAGACATATATAATAAAACACTACACGAATGCAAAAAAATAGTTACCAACTATTTAATACCTCTTGATTACGAGGAAACAGAAATTATTCTTAGACACACGGCATGCCTTAACACACACACACACACACACACACACACACACACACACACACACACACACACACACTCACACACACACACACACACACACACGCACACGCACACGCACACGCACACACACACACACACACGCACACGCACACACACACACACACACACACACACACACACACACGCACGCACGCACACAATTCTTATTGTTCATATATTTATGTACCTCTAATACTGTTATAGATAATAAAATAAATTATTATTATTATTATGGGGTATCTATATAGTTTTCTCATCTGGTTGGGTTCTATAAATATATAATTATAAATGAAATGTATGTAATACATAAATATCAATAACATAAAATAAATATAAAAATACATAAATAAATAAAAGCCCAACCAGATGGACGCCCTCGGCAGGGGAGACCAAACGGCCGAGGGTTAGGGGGAAAGGGAGAGAAACCGGCGGACGATGCGGGCGGTATCGATGAGCACCGCCTTCTGCATTTGAGCCCGTAGCGGTCCACCACGTAGTCCCAGTCGCCTCAGATGACCCGAGAGGCTGACTGGGATTAGCCCGTTTGCAGAGACGACTACAGGAATAATTTCAGTCGGCAGACCACCCCACATGTCGGTCACCTCGTGAGCCAGTTCCAGATATTTTGTTTACTTGTCTGTTTCGGCTTTCACGAGTTTCTCGTCATACGGAATGGTAATGTCGACCAAAAATATCTTTGACTGTGCCCGGTCCATCAGCACAACATCAGGCTTATTCGCAAGAATAGTCCTGTCTGTGATGATGGCTCGGTCCCAATAGAGCCTGGCGCGATCATTTTCGAGCACGGCTTCCGGCAAGTACTTGTAATACGGCAATTTCCGATCCACGAGACCGTATTTCAGAGCGAGCTCCTGGTGAAGAATTCTGGCTACCAGGTTGTGCCTGTGCAAGTACTCAGAGTTAGAAAGCGCCGAACAACCGGAGATGACATGCCTAAGTGACTCACCGGGATGGCGACAAGCTCGACAGACGTCGACAGTGCCATCCTTTAGGATGTATCTCCGATAGTTGTTGGTCTTAATAACCTGATCCTGTATTGCACAGACAAAACCCTCGGTTTCCCCGAAGAGATCACCAAAGCGTAGCCAGTGGAGGGAGGCGGCTGTATCTACGTGAGGCTCATGTAGAGCCCTGTAGTACCTCCCGTGGAGCTCCTTCTCCTTCCACACGGTCTCCCGGTCGGAAATTGTCTGCACTGCCGGGTCTTGCCATTGCTCGTTGGCTAAGGATAGAGGGGTAAGTCCTTTATCACAAGAAATGACGTCCTTATAGAATGGATCATCCGATCTCGCCAGGAAGTAATTACGGAGGCTGCACACTTCGCGATTATGCATGGTGAGCGCGCTCAAGAAGCCACGCCCACCATGCTTTCGCGGCAATTACAGCCTCATTACCGACGATCTCGGATGATGCATCCTGTGGGACGTCATGGTAGTGCGGACTTTTCTATCCAGGGCGTTAAGTTCAGTCTGAGTCCACCTGAGTATGCCAAAGGTATATATGAGGACAGGCATGACCCAGCCGTTTTATGCGTGTGTCTTATTCACACCGGACAAAAGGCTGTTAAGCACTTTGGTCAAGCGTGCATAAAACACGTCGCAAACTGACTGTTTCATACCAGCCTCATCGATACCGATGTTCTGTGACATACCCAGGTATCGGTATGTTTCACCCTCGGAAAGGGTCCTTAAGTTGACGGGCATAGATAATTCTATGCCCTCAGAGTTAGCAACCCTTCCCCTTTCAACATGGAGGACCGCACACTTATCCGTTCCCAGCTCCATTCCAATAGAATTGCTAAATTCACAAGTGATGTTTAGCAATTCCATAAGATGGGAGCGACTGGAGGCGAATAACTTGAGGTCATCCATATAGAAAAGGTGGGTCACTTTTGTACCTCCTTTCCGAAGCTGAAATCCCCTCCCGGAGCCCTCCAGTAAAGTACTGAGAGGGTTCAGGGAGAGGCAGAACCAGATTGGACTCAGACAATCGCCCTGGAAGATACCCCTTCTTATTCTTATGTGGTTCTCCGCAGCCATCATCCGCTCACCCAGATGACAAAGGATCGTACTCCACTGCCCCATACACTGCTCGAGGAAGTCTCTCACTGTACAGTCTATCTTGTACAGCTAGAGGACTCTCTTTAGCCATGTATGGGGCACCGAGTCGAATGCCTTTCTGTAGTCTATCCAGGCGGCGGAGAAATTCCGACGGTTGCGTTTCACCACTTTGCCAATGACCGCGTCAATGAGGAGTGGTTCCTTAGTTCCACGATTATTATTATTATTATTATTATTATGGGGTATCTATATAATTTTCTCACCTGGTTGGGTGCTATAAATATATAATTATAAATTAAAATGAGAAGATAAATATACATAAATATCAATAAAATGAAATAAATACAAAAACTACATAAATAAATAAGATTCAACCAGATGGGAGCCCTCGGCAGGGGAGACCAAACGGCCGAGGGTTAGGGGGAAAGGGAAAGAAACCGGCGGACGATGCGGGCGGTATCGAGAAGCACCGCCTTCTGCATTTGAGCCCGGAGCAGTCCGTCACGGAGTCCCAGTCGCCTCAGATGACCCGAGAGGCTGACTGGGATTAGCCCATTCGCAGAGACGACTACAGGAATAATTTCGGTCGGCACATCACCCCACATGTCGGTCACCTCGTGAGCCAGGTCCAGATATTTTGTTCGTTTATCCGTTTCGGCTTTCACGTGGTTCTCGTCATACGGAATGGTAATGTCGATCAAAAATATCCTTGACTGTGCCCGGTCCATCAGCACAATATCAGGCTTATTCGCAAGAATAGTCCTGTCCGTGATGATGGCCCGGTCCCAGTAGAGCCTGGCGCGGTCATTTTCGAGCACGGCTTCCGGCAAGTACTTGTAATACGGCAATTTTCGGTCCACGAGACCGTATTTCAGAGCGAGCTCCTGGTGTAGAATTCTGGCTACTAGGTTGTGCCTGTGCAAGTACTCAGAGTTAGAAAGCGCCGAGCAACCGGAGATGACATGCCTAAGTGACTCCCCGGGATGGCGACAAGCTCGACAGACGTCGACAGTGCCATCCTTTAGGATGTATCTCCGATAGTTGTTGGTCTTAATAACCTGATCCTGTATTGCACAGACAAAACCCTCGGTTTCCCCGAAGAGGTCACCGAAACGTAGCCAGTTGAGGGAGGCGGCTGTATCTACGTGAGGCTCATGTAGAGCCCTGTAGTACCTCCCGTGGAGCTCCTTCTCCTTCCATACGGTCTCCCGGTCGGAAATGCTCTGTACTGCCGGGTCTTCCCATTGCTCGTCGGCTAAGGATAGAGGGGTAAGTCCTTTATCACTAGAAATGACGTCATTATAGAATGGATCATCCGATCTCGCCAGGAAGTAATGACGGAGGCTGCACACTTCGCGATTATGCATGGTGAGCGCGCTCAGGAAGCCACGCCCACCATGCTTTCGCGGCAAGTACAGCCTCATTACCGACGATCTCGGATGATGCATCCTATGGGACGTCATTGTAGTGCGGACTTTTCTATCCAGGGCGTTAAGTTCAGTCTGACTCCACCTGAGTATGCCAAAGGTATACATGAGGACAGGCATGACCCAACCGTTATATGCATGTGTCTTATTCACACCGGACAAAAGGCTGTTAAGCACTTTGGTCAAGCGTGCATAAAACACGTCGCAAACTGACTGTTTCATACCAGCCTCATCGATACCGATGTTCTGTGACATACCCAGGTATCGGTATGTTTCAGCCTCGGAAAGGGTTCTTAAGTTGACGGGCATAGACAAGTCTATGCCGTCAGAGTTTGCAACCCTTCCCCTTTCAACATGGAGGACCGCACACTTATCCGTCCCCAGCTCCATTCTAATAGAATTGCTAAATTCACACGTGATGTTTAGCAATTCCATAAGATGGGAGCGACTGGAGGCGAATAATTTGAGGTCATCCATATAGAAAAGGTGGGTCACTTTTGTACCTCCTTTCCGAAGCTGAAATCCCCTCCCGGAGCCCTCCAGTAAAGTACTGAGAGGGTTCAAAGAGAGGCAGAACCAGATTGGACTCAGACAGTCGCCCTGGAATATACCCCTTCTTATCCTTATGCGGCTTTCCGCAGCCGTCATCCGCTCGCCTAGATGACAGAGGATCGTACTCCACTGCCCCATACACTGCTCGAGGAAGTCTCGAACTGTACAGTCAATCTTGTACAGCTCGAGGACCCTCTTCAGCCATGTATGGGGCACCGAGTCAAATGCCTTTCTGTAATCTATCCAGGCAGCGGAGAAGTTCCGACGGTTGCGTTTCACCACTTTGCCAATGACCGCGTCAATGAGGAGTGGTTCCTTGGTTCCACGACCGCCGCCCCGACATCCATTTTGAGCGCGCGACATCACCTGATTTAAGTCTAGGTGACGAGCGATTCTCGCGCTCAAAATGGATGTTAGTGTCTTGTATATGGTCGGTAGACACGTGATGGGGCGGTATTTGCTCGGGTCTGTGGCACCCTGATCTTTAGGAACCAAATGAGTGATCCCAGTAGTGAAGAGGCTTGGGAGCGACTTCTGGTTGAGAGCCTCTTGAAACTGTCGGGCGAGCACAGCGTGACACACCATGAACCCCTTCAGCCAGTAGTGATGCAGCCCGTCAAGCCCCGGACTTTTCCAGTTCGGGGCCCTACGGACCGCCTCAGCTACGTCATCCGGCGTAATGATGACGGGGTCCATGGGCGTAATACCCGCACACTGACTCGCCACAACTTCCGTCCAAGGGCCCTCGTTGTGGTTTACGGGCTCTGACCACAGGCTGCGCCAGAATGCGACCGTGTCGGTCTGATTTGGTGCAGGGCCCGTTCCACTTACTATTGGTCGCTCCAATGATTTATAGAGCCTCTTCTGATCACTCTGGAAGAGACGATTCTGGTTGAACCGTGTCGACCTCTCGGTATATCGCCGAATCCGCTTTCCCCAAGCAGCTATTATTTGCTTCATTTTTATTCATATTTCTTCCGGCTGGGACAAACTAACATTTGTCCCAGCAAACGCCATCCTGACGGTGCGCACAATCCTTGGCCTGGTATTGCCTGACCTGAAGCATATCAGTCTGCCGATGAGGGCCCTAGCCTTTGCGATACGTTCTTCAATTCTTCTTCTCCAGGCTGGGATAGCACTACTTTGTCGAGTAGCGCGTCCAGCCGTGGAAAGTTTGGCGCCTATAATACGGCAGACTGCCAGTGCGGCGCCAAAAAGAATTGAGTCCGTCTCGCAAAGGTCCCGGCTGGCTTCCAAATAGGTAACCAGCATTGGGTTCAGAGCCCTCACGACAGCCCGATTCCGCTTGCTTAGGGCTAAGCGGGGAAGTCGCGGTCGGTTTTCGAGAGGCGTACTGCACGTTTCCACAATCGCCTCTTCCAATGTACTCCTCATTTGCTCTAGTTCCAGTTCCTGGGCGACTGTTCCATCATCGTTTGAATCAACCACAACTGGCGTATTCACGACGGCATCCACATTTGCCGTTTGCTCAGCAAGTTGTGGCGCCGCATCCTCAGCCGCAGCATTTTCACCCGATGAAGGAACAGCCTCACGTCGTAGCCGTTCGAGTTCGGTGACATCAAATGTATTTGAGCGCAAGATATACCGAACTCGGTCTGCCAGGTTTTGCTCGGTGACGGTTACAGATGGCTCCAGCTCAGCAAAAAGTCGATGCATCCTTGCCCGATACGCAAAACCTCCAGTTTCTCCCCCTTTCGCCCTAAAATACGCCCGCAATGCGTTGCTGTTCATCTGAGTTGTCCAACGCATGCGGCGTACTGCACCAGTGGCGGGTGCCGATTGCTGAGCCCGCGAAGACCCTGCCGACACCAAGCCAGCTGGTGGGGATGATGGATGCGAGGAGCTGCTGGGTGGTCGTGCAGCACCTCGCGCTCGGCTGGCGGTTCGCATGCTGTCGCGTCCAGCGCCAGCTCCAGACGCGCCCTGGCGACCTCCATACAGCGGCCCTGGAGGTCGCCAGGGCCGCTGCCTGGAGGTTCGCCCTTATTATTATTATTATTATTATTACCTTCCTTCCTGAAGAAATATGCAATCACTCTGGCACCGATATTACGCCATATATTTAATCTATGTTTCAACACTGCTTTTTTCACATCACTTAAAAAGGCAATCATTTATCCAGCCTTATAGGGAGGTTACGGGAACGTACCGAATAATTACCATCCTATAGCTGTTCTTAGTAATCTATCAAAGTTTCTTGAAAGATTGTTTAATAAAAGACTTGTTTCCTACCTCGAACATTATAATTTAATTTCTTCACAGCAGTTTGGCTTTCGCAAGAATAAATCTACTAATGATGTTGTTTAAAGTTTGACTAATAATATTGTCCAGATTTTGAATCAAGGCAATAAGGTTCTAGGTTTTAGCTCTCTGACTCAAACAAGAAAAGGTAGGTGTCAGAGGGTGGCAACTAGATCTCTTTTAAAGACACCTAACAAATCGCTCCCCGACTGCTAAGATTATATCATTTGCAGATAATATCGCAATAACATTCATCGCCGAAATATGGTCTCAGCTTGGCTTCGACCTCATATCAAATTGGCTTTATTACGATATTCTGACGCTTAATGCCTCTTAAACTAAATTTATTGCCGACTCAATTAGTACAGTCGCCCAACCAAATTTACCAATATCCCTTAAAGCCCACTCTTGCCACATACATACTCAGGTCTCTTGTCAATGGTCTTGTCTGGGAAATAAGTAAACGTCCAAAAGACAAAATTTGTTCCCTTCCACAAGTTCGCTCATCATTCACTAAAAGATTCTTTTATTTCCTGGATTATTATTCTTAAACTGCAAGAAGTCTGCCTTACCATACCTGCAAAACAAATCTTATGATGAAACAGAAAAATACCTAAACTGATTGTAAAAGAATAACTTATAACGCGCACGCAAACGGACACGCACACGCATACACACACACACACACACATCTCAATTTTATATCAATAATTTGAATAAATAGAAACTATTATAATTGTAGCACTTGTACACTGTAAGCATGTACTTATTATACACCTACTATTATGGGAATTGAGACTGTTACTACTTAATACAAGTTATTCTGTTACCTAGCTAAGAGAACAGAGCTACATCTACTAGATTGAAGATCATATTTAGTACAAACGATGCTATGTCCCACTCATGTACTACAATCCCTTTTATATAAATAAGGTTCTATTACTAATTTATTATTTGATATGAGTGCAAGAAAAATGTACCTTAAAAGGATAGTTTTAAACATAAATGTATGCAATAGTGTACATACTTTGTTACATCGTAAATAGGTTACTTCTACATAAATACAAAAATGCATTGGTTTTTAAGAATTTTTTAAGGAATTGCTGGAACCATGATATTTATATTATATCGTATAGGTACGAAATAACTGAAAAATCACTATAACAGCTATTAAATTTATAAAAATCCATTAATTTATTTAAACAATGGAAAGAACAATTGTAAGTTTTAGTAGGTTATTATAAACTTTGTGATTCATTATCTTTAGAAAAAGAATTAAAACTTAGTATAATAATAGTGAATTGATTAGTACCACTTTTCAAAATTTTATGTAATTTCACCAGCTTTACTGTTCAGTTGACAGAGTCGCGAGTGAAGAGCTTACTATTGCCACTTAAAATATTTACAGAGGAAATAGTTGACTACATGTTCTTTCATAGAGTAAGGTTGACAAACGACCACACAGTCCACCTGATGACAAGTGGATGCTGTGGCCCATAGACATCTACATTTATCCACGATTAAGAATCAAAACGCAGATTCCTTGTCACCCCTGAAGACTAAGATGGAATGCCTGCTTTTCACTAAAAACGGTCTCCGGATCTCCACACTTACCATACGAAACACATCAGTATTATAAGCTGCTATTTACGCTAGTATTCCGTGTGAGCGTGGTTCTTCCCCGGTCGAGCCGACCTATACCGGTCTTGTCAGTAACCAGGAAATTCTAGCCTTGGTCGTTTGTTTTTGCGTCAGTCTCAAGCACTTACTTGTCAACAAAAAATCTCCCAAAAATGACTAAATGTTCAGTTAAATGGCGTAAAAACTGATGCAGCGCAATTTTTTTTTACTTGTAAGTATATTATTTTATTACATTTACTGTTATTTATCACAAAATTTAATCAAATGTAAAATAAAATTTTGTATTATTCAACTATGTTAAATATGGTCGATAATTCTATGTATTGTTGTCATTCAGAACGAATTACTAAAACTGTGGAGTGAGTCAATTTGACATCGATTAGTGCTTGACCATGTCGATAAATATATCGATATTTGACGATATGACCTCGATGTATCGATGATGTTATTTGTACAAAACAATAACACTTAAAAATACTTATATAACAGTATCTTACAATCTGATGTCTATAAATTTATATTAGTAATTTTTATACTTAAATAAAAATATTATAAATGCAAAAATTATAATTAGTATCTATACTTAAAACATTTAAACATATAAATTACACAAATATTCAGATTTCCTAGTGACTCTTCTCAGACAAGAAAGTGGGTAGAAGCAGTTCGTAGATATGAAACCTGGATTCCGACGAATTGCGCCATATGCAGTGTACATTTCGATACTGCCTGTTTTAATACTAATGAAAAGAAACACAAAATGACACCAATGAGGGCAGTCTCATTGCCCATAAAGACAAGGGAAAACTGATACTTCCCTCAAGTGATACCATAGCTATTTGTCAGCACTGCGAACTCGAACTTACGAAGGGTGTTCGGAATAAAAAACTAAAAAAAGATTATAACACAGACTTTCTCCTGCTGAAAGTAACAGAAACGTTGCTGCAACTTCCATTGTACGAAGACATTCATTTCCATAAATTTGAAAACGCCGACGTGAATCACGTCGAAGAATTAACGAAATCCGTTGCTGAACACTATATAAATATAAGAATTACTTATATAAGAAAACAAGCGAACAAAACAAATTCTATGAAACACATTTTAAGAAAGATGATACATAATAAAAGTCAGTATAAACCTATTTAAATAATTTAAACTTAACAAAAAATTTGACGTTTATCATAACTAATTGAATAAAAAGTCCATAACAATGTCCTGCTTCTTTTATTTTAATAAAAATTTAAATACAGGAAGCTTACCTCACCTTCATTGTCCCTTTATTTCCTTTGGCTTACAGCTTATTTACGATACGCCTTTTCTTTCTCAGTCGTTCATTGATATATTTTATCAACTACGTTCAAGCACTAGAAATAGAGTGAAATTCTACGAATTTCGTATCTGTGTTTATACTAACGTAATAAAATCTTTGTGTGCGTTTTTCTCCACTAGGTTGAACGAGTTTTCATACATTTGTGTTTTATGTCGGGTCCAGTGGTTAATTCGTTCTAGGGCTGGTCATATAGCTCGAAGAACCGACAACCGATGGGAAAAAAGGTTCTCGAGTGACAGTCTCGAACTGATAGGCGAAGTGTAGGGCGACCTCTCACTAGGCAGAGTGACGTTCTGGTAAAACACAAGAAATCCATGGATGCAGGTGGCTCAGGACCGTGCTTTGTGGCATTCCTTGGGGGAGGCCTATGCTCAGCATCGGACTTGTGAATGGCTGTCTAATGAATGATAATGAGTCGTTACATAGTGTTAATTATATAAAATATTTATAAACATAATTGAGATTTGAGATTTGTGATTTGTGCCGTGTAGTGGCGGTTGAGAATATCCACTACCCCATATCTTCCCGTGGGTGTCGTAAGAGGCGACAGAGTGAGACAGGCAGGAGATGGGCAGCAGCATCTTACTAATAACAACTGTGATAAAATAAAAAACTGCGGTTGCCAACCCGCTCGCCAAGCGTGGCAACTATGGCAAATATCCCCCCATGAATAACGACGCAAAAAAACGGCCCCAGTCTCCGACGGCCCTGCTGTTCCTGGCTACGATGGCGACCATGGTAACGGCGGGGCAGGGGGTGCTAAGAATCTCCGGTGGAGGTTCGGTTGCCACCTACGACGACTCGACCTGGCAACATATAACGCACGCACCCTGAGGACTGACGAGAAGATACTGGAGCTGGAAGAAGAAGTAGACGAGTTGCGCTGGCATATTATTGGATTATCCGAGGTCCGAAGAGAGGGGGAGGACACGGCAATCCTCGAGTCCGGCAACTTGTTCTACCACTGGCACCATCTGTCCCAAGGAGGTGTCGGATTTATCGTCCACAAGTCTCTCGTCAACAACGTTGTAAAGATTGGGAGTGTGTCGACGAGGGTCGCGTACCTGATACTCAGAATCACCAAACGGTATTCGCTGAAAGTCATACAGGTTTACGCACCAACCTCGGCACATCCCGATGAGGAGGTGGAGGAAACGTATAAGGATATTTCCAGAGCCATGGATTACTCCAAAACCCACTACACGATATTGATGGGAGACTTCAACGCAAAACTAGGCACAAGAGAAAGCGGTGAGCTGAAGGTAGGGAAATTTGGAGTAGGGCAACGGAACCGAAGGGGCCAGCAGCTGGCCGACTTCATGGAGAAAGAGGGACTCTTTATGATAAACTCTTTCTTCCAGAAGCGGCCCCACAGGAAGTGGACCTGGTCGAGCCCCGACGGCTCGACAAAAAATGAGATTGACTTCATTATGACGACCAGACGCCAACTGTTTAGTGATGTCTCAGTGATCGCAAGGGTGAAAACTGGCAGCGATCACCGAATGGTTAGAGGCACACTGAAACTAAACGTTAAGTTGGAGAGGTCTCGTCTGATGAAGTCAACGCTCCGTCCCCCTCATGCTCTAATCCAGAATCCCGAAACCTTTCAGCTCGAGTTACAAAACCGCTTTCAGTGCCTAGAGGATTGCAATGCAGTGGACGATATGAATGACAAACTCGTGGAAACTGTCCATACGGTCGGAGCTAAGTTCTGCAGGACCCGCCGCAGAAGAACACAAAAACTCTCCGATCACACTCTTAATCTCATGGCTGTTAGACGGGAGATGAGCCTGCAATCGTCAACAGATTTGACAGCATACAGGCAACTGAACAGACATATCTCCAAATGCATGCGGCGAGACTTACGCAACTTTAATACTACTCGTATTAAAGAAGCGATCAAGCGGAACCAGGGTTCCAAAATCTTTGCCAGAGATCTGTCTGCCAGAAAGAGCCAACTGTCAAAGCTGAAGACTGAGTGTGGCAACATCGTTTCTGGGACACCTGAGATTCTGAGTGAGATTGAGAGGTTCTATGGGCAGCTGTACACATCATCGTTGGAGCCACACGCAAGTGTGAGTAACGATCCAAGAGCAAGTCTTATCCGACACTATTCCGATGATATACCGGACGTCAATCTGAGCGAGATTAGAATGGCTCTCCACCACCTTAAAAACGGCAAGGCCCCGGGCTAGGATGGAATTACAGCGGAGCTTCTGAAAGCGGGTGGAACACCGTTACTTGAAGTCCTTCAGAAGCTCTTCAATTCCGTCCTCCATGGTGGCACTACTCCGGAGGCGTGGAGCATAAGCGCGGTGGTCTTGTTCTTTAAGAAAAGAGACAACGCTTTCTTGAAGAACTACAGACCGATTTCCCTTCTGAGCCGCGTCTACGTGCTGTTTTCGAGAGTCATTACGAATCGTCTCGCACGCAGACTCGACGACTTCCAGCCTCCCGAACAAGTCGGTTTCCAAAAAGGCTTCAGTATAATAGACCCATACCCTGCGGCAGATTGTACAGAAGACCGAAGAATACAATCTGCCACTTTGCCTGGCATATGTGGACTATGAGAAAGCCTTTGATTCCGTCGAAATTTGGGCGGTGCTACAATCCCTTCAGCGGTGCCAAGTTGACTGTCGGTATATAGAAGTGCTGAAGTGTTTGTACAGTAGGGCTTCGATGGCTATCCTAGTACAGAACCAGAGTTCGAAACCTATCCAACTTCAGAGAGGTGTAAGACAGGGTGATGTTATATCCCCGAAACTCTTCACCGCTGCGTTAGAAGACGTTTTCACGCCACTGGACTGCAAAGGATACGGTATTAACATCAATGGCGAGTACATCACTCACCTTCGATTTTCCGACGATATAGTCCTTATGTCAAAATCGCTGCAGGACCTTAGTACTATGCTCAATAACCTCAATAGTGTCTCCCAACGGATAGGTCTTAAGATGAACATAGACAAAACAAAGATCATGTTTAATGTCCGTGTCACACCTATGCCGGTTGTTGGGAGCACAATGCTCGAAGTTGTTGACGAGTATGTTTACCTGGGACAAATAGTCCGACTAGGTAAGTACAACTTCGACCGAGAGGTCAATCGACGGATTCAACTCGGCTGAGCAGCGTTCGGGAAATTACGACACATCTTCTCGTCAGGTATTTCTCAATCTCTGAAAACTAAACTGTATAACCAGTGCGTGTTGAAAGTGATGAATTACGGATCTGAGACGTGGTCCTTCACTGCTGGCCGTATGAGGATGCTCAAGGTCGCTCAGCGAGCTATGGAGAGGGCTATGCCCGGAGTTTCACTGCGTGATAGACTCAGAAATGACGATATCCGCAGTAAAACCAGAGTGACCGACATAGCCCAACGGAGTAGTAAGCTGAAGTGGCAATGGGCCGGCCATATAGCTCGAAGAACCAGTAACCGATGGGGAAGAAAGGTTCTCGAGTGGCAGCCTCGTACCGGTAGGCGTAGTGTAGGGCGATCCCCCACTAGATGGAGTGACGACCTTGGCAGGAAGTCGATGGATGCAGGTGGCTCAGAAACGTGCTTTGTGGCATTACTTGGGGGTGGCCTATGTTCAGCAGTGGACTTGTGAAGGGCTGTAGTGATGATGATATTTGAGATCGTAAATTAATAGACTATATACAGATATGAAACATTTCTTACACGTGAGCTTCCACACGTTTTACATGAGCATAATTTTGGCAAACACAAACAAAAATTTGTTACAAAATTTTACTTTGTAAATTATGTGCACTCTAATAAACGTAAAGACAATTACCCACAGTTTCCATAACGTATCTAAATAGCAATGATTTTACTTCTTCAGTGACTGACCAAGCATAATGGGAATAGCGGATTAATTTACTTTATTTTTTAAAATACGCAATTTTAACGTGAATTACTTAAATTATACGTATCTTAGTTTATTATGCTGTGTTGTTTTTTATGTTGGTTTGAGATAAATCATATTTGCATTTTCCCCGTGGGTGTTGTAAGGGATATGCCGGAACCATATTGCGCCTTTCGATAGATGGCATATCGCCGTGCAAACTAACTCGTTTTTAAATGGCGGCGTGAGACGTGAGCAGTAAGTTACAAAGTAAAGAGTAAGGACCAGAGGGGAGGCTTCCTTACAACGTCGAACAGTATGTAGAATGGGTACATTCTGATAGGGTTGTCACCTGATGCGTGTGAAATATTTAAGGAAAAAATACATAGTATAAAACAACATGTGTATTTACTAAACTGATATCAGTTTTATCCTTAAACAGATATAATTTTTATGAGAACCAGGCATACAAATTAGTTTAACATGCATAAGTTTAAGAATAGAAATGCAAAAGCGTTATCATCCCAGAGGATAAATCGTTATGAGTTGTAAGGATCTAAGGTTTTCTACTCTCATCATACGAAATACAGCAACGTTATGCCACTATTGTACGCTGGTATTCTGTACGAGCGTGGTTCGTCTAGGGTAGAGCCAAGTCATTTGTACTGCAAGCATAATACTCTTATTGTTGCATCTTACCTCCATGACGAACATAATTTTTTTAGTTATCAATGTGTTTGTTTGTATTATACAAAATTACAGAAGAGGGGATATCTGCAAATATATTTCATCATATCTTCTCCGCCATACCCCTATAAATGACAAAATGACGTATGAATCAATTTTATTTCGTACGTCATATAATTTCCTAATTATCCTTGACGAAAATTAATATTTTATAGAAGCACAATGACAGATTTAGGGGTCTCTAATTTCTGTTCATTACAATCTACTACTACTACTACTACTACTACTACTACTACTACTACGATCATTGATGACTCAATATTAATCACCGTCTCGTTTAAGCACTAACACGACTGCTGATTGTGAGATCTTAAATAGGAAAGAATCTCAAGTCTAGAATGCTTTTATTAGGGAGCTTACAACCTGTACGAGGAAATGTGCAAGATATAGCTGCATCTCTTATTCGATGGTAGAAAATTCAAATGTACTAGATGATAGTGACAGCAGACACCAATTCGCCTACCAAATGGCGTTTATAAAAAAGAGCTCTAAACTTCTCTACAATGAGGGAAGATTTAAAAGCCTGATTTTACTTCTAATTATGATCAACAAAATCCTTCAACGCTTATGACTTGTATTTATATCTGGTATTCTGCCTAACGAAATATTTATCTAATGTTTTCGCGTAGAGTGTAAAATCGTAAAGGAAATACAAGTAAATTTTCTTTGATGTTATTACTTGTTATTTATTAGCAATTTATGCGAGAATTCAACGCTTCCTCGGTTCCCTCTCGTTTTTAATTATTTAACGTGGTGGTAATTAAAGTAATTAATTGTCTACCAAATACTGCTGATAATGAAATATAGAACCTTTAATTTTATTCAGTTGTTTTCTTATAGAGGGGAGACTTGCTATGGTTGCCACGTTGGCAAACGGGTTGTTATCTGCAGTTTTATATCAAGCTATTATTAGGAAGATGCTGCAGTCAGTTCCCTCTCATTGTCTCTTATGACACCGACAGGATGATATGGTGGTGAACATTCTCACACCGCTAATATAGTGTAGACCACTAGATGGAGTCACGACCAGACAAAACACTCAGGCAATCGATAGATGCAGGTGGCTCGGGCTATAATTTTAGGCAATCTACATGGCAGTAGTAGTAGCATGTTTTCCTACCCGACTGCGGCGAAGCACAAAAGATAGTAATATATTTGGATAGTACGGATTTCATTCATTCATGCCATATATAACATATGTATTCCAGCCTATCAAAAGTCCTTTTCTGAACACAGGCCTCCTAATAATTTTCCTCTTACGAGGGATATTGCGATAGTTGCAACGCTTGCCAATGCTGTCGACATGCGCAATGTTTTATTATTTTAGTTGTTATTAAGAAGATACCTCAGTTCATCTCCTGTTTCAAAAGAAAACATGAGATCAAGGAATGATACACCAACTTCACCTAACAATTAGAGTTTACCTTATTTTGCCATTTAATTAGATTTTGTTTAGAAATGTTACGAAACAAAATTAGATTTTAGCCATTCTACGTTTTGTCAAATATTTATTAATAAGACATATTTCAAACGCAAAGCCCATATAATTAAAAACTCAGCTAGCAACGAGATAACAAAAGCAAAAAGTGAATTTATCATTTCTTTAACTCCTCCGATTTCAAAAAAAAAAAAGAAAAAATTGGGTCACAAATTAATAGTATTTAAATGTTACTGATTTTAATTATAGGTGCTACAACTTGGCCCCTCGTTTCGTTTACTTAAGGCGCAAAAGAAAAAAGCAGAAGAAGTTAATATTTAGTTTACACCTACATTAATTCTTGTTCAAGAATATAATGGACCATGTCGTGGCGATGTAAGAGTACCCGTTACCCTATATTGTTCTGTGGGTGTCGTATTGTAGGGAAACAAATAAGTAGATTTGCTGCAGCGTGTTCCTAATATCAACTAAAAAACTAACGACACCGACTAACGACTAAATAAAGACAACAAAAAAGGTTGCCAACCCGCCTGCCATGCATGGCAACCGTTGCAATTATCCCCCGGATCAGGGGATCTATGTTCAGCAGTGGACTTTGATAGGCTGTACAATTTAACAGTAAGACTAAAATCCAGATACGTTGTCACTCGTAAGAATTATGTTGAAATGCCTCGTTACTGATAAAGAGCGTCAAAGGTTACCGTAACTCATACTAAATCCAACTTTCCGCTGTTATCCTAAGCGAGTTTGGTTCATCCCCGGTAGAGTCTCGGCTGAGTACGCTGTAGTAAGCTCTATTTAATAGGATATAGAATTAAATTAATATTTGTAATAAAGATGTGTGTTACTAAAGATAACGTTTTATTAGAATAGTTTATCCTATCCGTTAGTATTTACCTTTTTTAATGTCATTCGATTTTGAAATTGCTGCGAAGTAATAAGATCTCTTTTTTTACCAATTTTTAAATAAATTAAAAAAAACGTTCAAAAGGAATATTTGACGTGGATGTTTTGTATATAATATCAAATAAATTATTATTTTTTCAATAAATAGTTTATATTTCAGGGATAGTTTCATATGAATTTAAAGAAAAAGTTACATTCCTAAGTGTAGAAATTTATATGTGAAGATTTTAGTGTACTTATTTAAGTCCTTCCTATAGCGGGAGAGATCCATCCAGCAATGGACTTTTAAGTGCTGATGATTATTATAAATATATTGCTATAGTAGCCAAAATATATATAAAAACAACAATTTTTAACTATGACCTTTACTTGCTACTTTTAAGCTTTCATTTTATTTCATTTATTTAAATATAAGTCGTTCGTAACACCAACGGCATAGATACATATCACGTAATACAATGTTTTAAGTCGACATAGCTATTTAAAAGCACTCGTAGATGGAAAAAATCTGCAACACTTGTTTTGTTGTTTTACTCAAATATACTATATCATTATACTTTTATTTCAAATATGGCACAGTGTGCACCCACCCTTACATAAATCAGAATACATTTCTCAAGTTATAAATAAAGAGCTTTACCTACATAAAGTTACGCAATATATTCTAATGTTAAATTGAGTGTGTTTCGCGAGTTGTGGCACAATCACAAGAGGCTTAAAATACCAGTCGGGAGCTCAAGTTCCATTATAGCGGAGATTATTTGCTATTATTCGGATTAACGGTTATTATTAACCGCGCTCCAATAAGCAAGGCGTTGAATCATGAAGCCAAATAGCATGGAATGAGAATATTTTCTACAGATATACGCTTGTTGTAATGTATGTATGTAAATAAAAGTCACCACATATAATACACAAAACGTTTATTGTCCACAAGCACAAAGAGAGTTTAAAAAGGCGGATAGCATATACAGTGACAGCAAAAGAAAGGAAGAGTTAGCACAGAACAAGATATAGAATTTACACAGAACTTGATATACACAATGAGAATATAATTAAAGCGAGCGAAAGCGTTAGGCCGGACCTGCGCATGAGTGGCGTGCGTTCTGCGTCGGATACAGCTACGGACTGACGGGCGCAGTGTTGCCAGATGCCTTGAACCTTTTATCTGTATTAGAAACTGCTAAAATCTGTATTAAATCTGTATGCTATTTTAACTTAAAATCTGTATAAAATCTGTATAATATAATAAACCAAACTAGAATAATTGATCATCATCATTGCTTCTTTTGAAAAACAACACAACAAACAAAACTACTAACGTGATAAGCTGATAAAGTTTGATTACCGTTATTAAATAAAAATATTTTTATAGAATAAGGGTGACAAACGAGCACACAGTACGCCGATGGTCAGTGGATGCTGTGGTCCATAGACATCTACATTTATCCTCGCTTAAGAATCAAAATGCAGATGCGTTGTCACGCCTGAGGACTAAGATGGAATGCCTCGTTTCCAGTAAAAAAGGGTCTCCGGATTTCTACACTCACCATACGAAGCACAGCAGTATTAAGCTGGTAATTTACGCTGGTATTCTGTGAGAGCCTGGTCCTTCCCCGGTCGAGCTGACTCATTCGTGCTGCAACCATAATACGAGTATAGCTGCAGCGTGGCTCTACCAAGTATAAAATATACACAAAAAAAATTATATAGAAAAATTGAACACATTAATTTAGACAAACAACGTATTAAAACTCAAACATTTGCAACAAACAAACATATAATTAATTTATTACTTTCAGTCACACATATTTTTTATATAGATATTATATAATACACTTGTATGTCTGCCGTACTAAGTAGATAGTCACTT
Source organism: Parnassius smintheus behrii (assembly GCA_036936625.1). Taxonomy (NCBI): domain Eukaryota; kingdom Metazoa; phylum Arthropoda; class Insecta; order Lepidoptera; family Papilionidae; genus Parnassius; species Parnassius smintheus. The sequence goes on from JAUPFT010000014.1 coordinate 45,593,307, forward strand.
ATTTTGCTTCTTCTTTTTAAGTTGAATATTATGGTAACCCAATCAATAGATATAGAAAACTCCGTAGACAGAGAAACCTATAGACTAATGATTAGCGGGGCCTCGAGTGCGAAAGAACGATAACGTAGTTTTAGGTTATACAATAATCTTTATGACTTTTAAACCTATTTAGATAAAAATTTTAATTGTTCTAAGAACTGAACTGAACAAGATTCACCAATCTTAAGCTCACAATACACCTTTTTCTCATTTAAACCAACTTGTAAACTCCTTAGATCGCTACGAACTGTCAAAGTTTTTGGTTTAGCAAAGTGTAGTTTGCTAAATAAAAAAACCGGCACGGAGAAAGGGACAAACAATCACACCACTCTGTCTCATTTCTATGCAAGACGTATACATAAATCTACCTTTTTCGTGTGCGAATGCGAAAGAAGGCGTCAATTTGTCTATAGGTTTCTCTGTCTACGGAAAACTCTGTATAAAAATCTGTATCCAGTGCTAATCTGTATCACACACCGAAAATCTGTATAAATACGGGGAAATCTGTATATATGGCAACACTGGACGGGCGTAGCCCGCTCGCGCGCAAGCTGATCGAGGCGTGGCCGTTTGACCTAGATATGGTCGCGCCATAGGTTCAGTGAGCAGTGCTCTCTCGTTGCGGCGCGTTGAAGATACCAGGTTCGGTATGCCTCCACACGCTCTTTATACGCGTCGCGTTATCATCTAATATGAATAGTGCCAAATCAATTTCGCTAGTTTTGCACATTAAATCTTACTATTCTGTTAAGATCACCGACCTAGCTTTTAGTGTTTGGCAACTGAAGTAGCAATGGTGGTAATGGCGGTAAAACCTTTAACACTAGAGTGCACGCGCGGGCTACACATGTAACCCAGCGTGTAATATTGTCGTATATCATTTTAACTTGCCGCACTATAGCGCAATCGTCTAGGTGTATTCCTCAAGTATTCCCCCCCCCCCCCCCGCTACTGCCAGCAGCGTGCCGACTCCCGTGGCTCAAGGACGTCCGCAAAAATCGTCCTTGAAGTTGGTGGGCTACGCCTGTAGCCCACGCGAACGTTGGAGGAAAATGAGTGTTTAGTGTGCAAGTGGTGAAATTGAGGTAATTATGACACATTTCTTGCAGTATTTCTACAAAATGTACAGTTAATTAATTTTTAAGTGTTTGTTGTTGGTATTTGTAGATTTTTCATTTAGCTTTATACTGTTTTGTTCACTTTTTAGGTGACGAGTAACTCGATCAGATTGTGCGACTAAATACAAAGATGGCTGCTGGAGGATAATGAATACGACGACATTTTGAGCGGGTATTGTTATTGTCTACCCTCTACAATGATGACAAAATTGATGCTGCGACTGGCGATGCTAGAAAACCTGAAATCATCACATTCTATAATCACGTAAATACGGCGTTGATATTTTTGATAAAGTGTGTAGACAGTACGACGTTTCTCGCAACAGTAACCGATGGCCTCTCACCATATTATACAATTTTTTAAATATGGCGGGCATAAATAGTTTGGCTATATATCAGATGAACAACCATCAAATGGAATTGATCCGTCGTCAATACCTCCTAGATGTTGAATTTGATCTTGCACGACCTTCTATTGAGCGTCGTATATCCCAAAAAAATATACCCAGAGGTATTAAACTAAAAGGCAGACTACTTCTAAGATTGGCAGAACAACCCCTACAACAAAATATGCCTTTGGATCGATGTGCTTTTTACAGCAGGGCTCGTGACCGTAGCACGCGCTAACAATGCAGCAAATGTATGAGGCGTATTTGTGACGAACATCAGGCAGTCGTGCGTCCTGAATGTAAGCCAATAGACTGATTTTTTACCCGATACTTTGATTATAGACTCAATTACGCCAAATAAATGCCTTAAATGATAAATATTATGTTCTTAAATGAAAATAAGACTTAGAGATATCAACCCTTCCAAATATTTGTTGATTTCTAAGAGGTTTACGTTAAAGTTTCAAATTATATTAAGGAATCAAAATTTTGTTGATTTTATAAACCAATTTGATAAAAATAAAGATGTTTAGTAACTACATGCTGAGTTTTACTCATTGTTTTGTCTTATTTAGAGAAATAATTGATCCGCAACTGGTCTACACATGTAGCTTGCGCGTGCGCTCAAGGAGTATTTAAGGGCGCGTGCACTCTAGTGTTAATATAGGATGAAACAACTTCTTATCTTAAGTCCGCCAACACGAATTAGGGCAGCGTGGTAGACTATTTTCCTACTCCGAAATCGTCTCAGAAATTACTAGAGGTATATTCCTTTTAAGATGCAACAGAGAGAAACTGAAATAGTAGATTAGTAGCAGCATCTTTCTGCTTACAATTTGAAATAAAAAAAAATCGCGGTTGCCTGCCAAGGTATGAGGCAATCTATCGGGGAGGCCTACTTACAATAACGGCCTTTGATAGACACGGATGGTGATGATAATAATCATGGTGATGTAGTGACTTATATAGGCCGTGAACTGGATTACGTATTTGTTTAGAGCAATATATGTGTAGGTTGCTTAATTTCATTTAGGATCCGTCCATAAAATGCGTAACCAAAAAGGCGGAATAAAAAAGAACGGAATGAGGGTTTTCCCCAAAATTATTCGTTTACCCAATACAAAGATTAGAAAATTAAATGTACATTCTGTAACAAGATAACGAACGGACAAGGGATATTGGAGACTGCCTTACTTTACTCTAATTTCACCGGAAAATATTCATCATCATCAACACCATTACAGCCCCTCACAAGTCCACTTCTGAACAGAGGCCTCCCCCAAGCAATGCCACAAAGCACAGTCCTGAGCCACCTGCATCCATCGACTTCCTGCATGTCTTACCAGGTCGTCACTCCATCTAGTAGGGGGTTGCCTACCGGTACGAGGCTGCCACTCGAGAACCTTTCTTCCCCATCGGTTATCGGTTCTTCGAGCTATATGGCCGGACCATTGCCACTTCAGCTTACTAATCAGTTGGGCTATGTCGGTCACTCTGGTTTTACTGCGGATATCCTCATTTCTGAGTCTATCACGTAGTATCATATAGCATATAGCATAGCCCTCCCCATAGCTCGCTGGACGACCTTGAGCGTCCTCATACGGCCAGCAGTGAAGGACCACGTCGCAGATCCATCACTGGCAACACGCACTGGTTATGCACTTTAGTTTTCAGAGATTGAGGTGTACCTGAAAAATATTCAGGACATAGCAAATTAACTGAAATTATTCTATCCATTTCTATTAGATTGTTTTGAACTTTTTACTACAACTACAAAAGAAAAAAATGTTAAAGAAGGAGGAATTAAGGCTGATTATTTAATTCCTCCTTTGGCCATGAACTGAAAGGCTGAGGGAGGATGGGGATGAGAGACCGTTTTGTGACGATTGACGACTGAACGCAGTTTTTGTCCACTATAAAGTTCAAAAGGGTGTTTAAACGCCTTTCAAACAACACACAGGTAAGAAGAGATGCAGATTCGAGTCAAATGGCACCAGAAAAGGTCGGAGGCCAAAATATTTGAGTCACTGAGCCACTGCAATAAATTAATATTGTTCATAAATATTATCCATGCTTTTCTATTCCAAAATATAAAAAATTAGCCCGATTCACCATCTACAAGACGAGAAATCTTAAAAATAAGTTTATGTTACGAATGAAATATAAAATCGATAACTTTAAGCGATTCACTTTAATGATAGTTTTAACAGTTAAACATAAAAACAGCTTGAACCAGATTTCCAGATTCAATCAAAGTAATTATATATATAAGGATTAAAATAGCGTCAACAACGTTTAAAAAGTTAAATATGAACATAATAAAAATAAATCTTTAAATCAATTCTCGTTTACAGTCCGATTTATTACTTGTGTTTGTCACTTGTGTTTTATTACTTGTTGTGTATTTTAATCTGTGCTGATAGTGGAAGCTCTTGTCTAACTATATCTCTGTCTAACTCTGTCTGTGAACAGTTTTCCGTTGTTTTATTGATTTAGAACCTTAGACCACTGCTTTCTTTCTACGATCTTCTGATCTTAATTAACTTGTTCAACCGTTGTATCATACCGAACACCGATAATCTCATTTACTCGTTTGACTTTGGCTTGTTATTTTGGTTTTTACGGCATGGATCTTATCTAGTCTGTTTTTTCTCTATTTTTAGTCTATTTTATCTAGACTAGTCGCAGTAATGTAAAGTAGCGTAATGTCTATAACATGGTAACTTGGGCTAGGTACCACCTGCAGAGTTGTTGGATGATATTTTAATTATATTCGTTGAAGCCTCCTCTGTGTTTGTATACTATGTAGTCATAAATTGATGGATCGAATCACTCGAGTTTCAACCTTCCGGGGGAAAAATAATATTTTTAGTGATATCGCAACCTATATGAACTCGCACTGGCAACACTATCCACCTCATGTCATTGTGAAATTTTCGTGCCGAATCAGCGAGTCACATCCACAAATTAAAAAGTTTAAAATTAGTTTTTAAGTGAAATTCTTAATTTTATTATTAGCAACATGTGAAAACTTACTTACTTAACACTCATTAACTTTTTGGACGATTGCATTGTATTTAATTTTTGCATTTAAATAACTGGTAGGGCAAATTAACTATAGCGTGAAATGTATAAAACTATATTTGAAACAGGACGAGCATCTGTAAGTACATAATTTTTCAATAAACTTAATATGTATATTGTATTTATCTATTAAATACGTATATTGCATAAGTATTTTAAAAAAACCTGTAGGGTAGATTAATAAAATAGCAATATAAAAACAATGTATAAATCAGAGCAATAATCCGAACATTACATATAATCTGTCTTGCGGTGCCACGATACATTGAGTTGATACAAGACATTGAATTCTACTTTATATGAATATTCATACATTCATATTTACTACCAAATATTTATTACATTATTGCTTACATTGTAATAAAATATCAATATAATATCCATGTATGAAACAAAACAAGGGTCTGTATGTACATCACATATCTACCTTGCGGTGCCACGATGGGGTACACGAGGTATTGAACTTCATTTTATATGAATATTCATACGTTCATATTGACGACAAAATTATATACAATATCATTGTTTATAGCGTAATAAAAACGCAGTATAAATCTTTGTATTAGACAGATGGAGAGTCTGTACATCACATATCTGCCTTGCGGTGCCACGAGGCATTCAATTTCATTTTATACCAATATTCATACGTTCATATTTACTACCAAAGTGTATATAATATCATTGATTACAGCATAATAAAATGCAATATGAAATCTATGTTTGAGATAGAACGAGTCTATAAATTCCATATCTGCCTTGCGGTGCCACGAAAGGTTACATTAGGCACTGGATTCTATTTCACATGAATATTCGTATGTTTTTTTTCTCTACAAAAAAGGATGCAAGGGTTATTATACCCGCGGAACCACTGGCGTATTCATGAGGCTATTTTCAAAACTGATCTTACTGACTTTCGGGAGAAAAGAGGAGAAAAATTATTTGCTCAAGTGATGAAGAAGATAAAGATTCTGTTTCATACAGCATTCTCAACCTAAAAACTTATCAACCAATCTTGTATTAAGGGAAAAATTGCTTATAAATCCTCCAAATTCTATTATTTTTATCAAGTGCCAAATCAGAGATAAAAGATTATGTGAAAATGAGCCATATACTTTCAAATTTCAACATTATTTTCTTCACCAGTCTTCTTGATAAGACCTGTATATGGTCTTATCAAGAAGACTGGTGAAGAAAATAATGATGCTGTAAATAAGTGCATTAGACTGTTATGTGCCTTATATAATTTAAAGGCTCCTTTAAGAACAGCATTACCGCTATCAGAGCTAACCAATGATTATAAAGAAAGCTCTTAAGGAAACCCAAGTGACTTCTTATTTGATACAGAATTTTGTTTTAAAAAGATCAAAGGATCTTTGTAAATCTTGAACAAACATTCGATAACCTTTAAAATATTGAGACCTGTCTTCATCAGTAACAACTCACTAGACACGCAATAGCCTCCAGCAATTGCTTTATACCAGCAGAGGTGATACTATCAAGTAATATGCTGCAGGCGCCAAGCCCAAACATCAAGGAAAAAAGAATAGAGATAAACACAGCTTAAGAGGTAAGCAAAATCACTTGACTTTATTTTATTCCAAATGGTCTAAAATATTATTAAAAAAAACTTTCTCATAGTAGGTCGGCAACAATACATAAGTGTGAGTCAAGCATGTCCTCCCACATATATTGAGTTTAGTATGTCAGAAAATATTGTATTTAATGCAGCTGCAAAATTAATTAAAACGAGACTAGTCATAATTTTGTTTTTACTTATTGGTGAATACCATGAAATAAGATGTATACATAGATGAAAGAAATTCAGATATTAAAAAGTTGAAAGTTCTAGAATTGCTGTTAATTGGAGTATAAAGTTAATTAAAAAAATCAATACCATAAAAGTACATTTAAATAACTTGGTTTTAACATATAAAATTATAGCATTTTCATACCTGATGTGAAACACAAATATTTCACATGAATGATAAGTCAATTATTAAGTCCTAATCCACTACAATCATATAGGAAATTTTCTAATTTAATAGACAAATTAATATCTGTTTGTCCAGTATCTTTTATGGGTAAATGTATACAAAACAAATAAAATCTATCAAAAGAGAATTATTTTGAATCTAAATTAATACTGAAAAATCATATTCAGATTCAAGTTATCCAATTACAGGTGGGTGTTTTATTACTGGTCAACAACTATTATGTAAGATCTCCTTTGATCTAAACTTACCTTGCTGTGGCAGTGCTTTCGAAGAGGTATTTATGTATGTAAAGCATAAAATAAGCCCTTGTCTGTATATACAATATGTCAGTTGTCTAAAGTCGTGGTAGATAAAGTAAGAAATTTACTTATTGTTCTTCCTATTATGATTTGGGCTCATACTGTGATGTTAAACAGTTCTTTCCTGGTGTTTATAGAAAGAAAAATAAAACCTAGAATACAATCAAAGCTGAAGTCTAACATAATTTGGTTCACAAAGCTGAATTTCATCAAAAAGAAAAAACAAAGAAATATACAGTAGTAAGACAAAATATGAGTATTTTTAACCGACTTCAAGAAGAAGGAGGTGTTAAGTTCGACTGAATATTTTTATGTGTGTTGCCTCATAGCTTTTCTCTGGGTGAGCCGATTTTGATGAGTCTTTATTTTTGTTTGAAAGCTGGTGGTTTGCAATTCGATTCTACATGGATAATAAATGTAGGTTTCTACGGGGCACTAACCATTAGGTAGACTGCGTGCTCGTTTGTCGCCCTTATTCTATAAAAATCGAAATACAACTTTTTGACTAAGTTGTTAGAGCGGTTTTCAAGAAATCATTTACATATTAGTATTACTAATAAAAATGTATATTACAAATATTATAAAGATAGAGTAACAACGTGGTAAGCGATGACGAAAATCGTTGGATGCAGGTAGCTCAGGACCGGTCTTTGTGACATTCCTTGGGGGAGGCCAATATTCAGCAGTGGACTTGTGAACGGCTGTAATGATGATGATAGCGATGATAAACATACAGTGCTGCAGTCAAGTACAAGAATTGCTTGGTTAGATTATTAAGTAAATCAAGTAAACTTCTCTTTCAACGATATGCAATTGGATATTATTTCAATATTCGAATAAACTGCTAAAATGCTGATAATAAATAACTAAAATTTAAATTTGAAATGCTAAATTGTAATAATTTTGAACCGAATCAGTGATTAGCAATAAACTAATTACAATAATCGTATATAGTCCCGTGTTCGCAAAAACTCTTTTCAAAGCTGAAAAAATTATCACAGTTACCTTGGAAGATATTTTTTTTAAATTTCAACTAACACTATAACCTATGTCCCATGTATGTTTGGTGGCGACACAAATTTACTTTCTCATGAAAAAACTCCCAGATACGAAAAATTATTTGTAGACCATGCAAATATTTATTAAATACTTATTCTGTGAGGGTTTCAAACATGTGAGTTACAGCGCTTTAGTCAAACACTACTCTTCGCCACCGCTACTGTTGCAGACCATCATAGGGAGTGATATTTGCCATAGTTGCCACGCTTGATAGGCGGGGTGGTAACCGCAATTTTTATTTTTATAAGTGTTGTTTCTTTCCTCTATCACTTCTTACAATACTCAAGCGACGATATGGGGCAGTATATATTCTTACTTCACCGCTCGGTACTGTGATCCCGTGTCCGTCACATTGCAGACACAGCATGTCACCCATACCCTAGCTAGCCCTCAGCATTAGCTTTCAAACGAGTCACATATCGGAATTTTCGACTATGTTATATACGCCGTAATAAATGGAAATTGACTGTATCGTTGGTCGTCATCACGACTGATGGTTATGCGTTCTCTTGTTCGAATTTCAAATAGGATCCAAATTAATAATTGGGTTTTTCTGTCAAAATATTATCAGCAGCAGCCCGGGGTTTAGAAGTTGACGGTGTTTCACTACCGTGTCTCGAAAAGCATGTAAAACTTTCATAGCCTTATCCTTCGATCATGTCGGATTTCCGTCCTATCGAAATAGGTAAGTATAAAAATATTAACAATTACATCTATATATATACTAGAAGTATGCACATTTGTAAAAAAGAATATGCACCTTTCTTCAATATACTCCCGGCCTCATTTTTTATGTCCTAGTATAAAATTAGCTCCACCTATCACAAAATTACAAACAGTTAAATCAGGACCCCATGGTATGTGCGTAAAATTTATAATAAAATTCCCAAATGTCTACAAAAAGGAGAATCGTTGTATAAATTTCAAAGAGAGCTTAAAAAATATTTTATTGAAAAAAGTTTCTATTCGTTGTCAGAGTTTTTCGGTGAAAAATAATAATTGTTTATTTTAAATATGTATACCTCTTTAATATCGTTGTAAACATTGCAAATGTTTATTAAACCTAAAAGTGTTGTAGTAGTTTAAGTAAGTAGTTTAAGTAAATAAAATAAAATTCGTCTTTCTAAATTGATTAGAATAGATTGATATATAACATAATATAATATAATATTATGTTATATATCAAAGCCCTATTAGGGCTCATGTTTGGCTCTAATATATCTAACTTAAGAACTATTTATGTAACCACATGAACGCAATAAAATGTTTGAGTTTGAGTTTAAGTGAGAGAATAGAGAGTGCACCCGTGTTTGCGCATACACTCTGCGCATCTGCTTAGGCTAGATAGTGCACGAGCTAGTCTCTATTAAGACTGGCCGCTGTGGCCAAAATTATGTCAAGATGGCATTTTTATATTATTATTACATCAGAATATTAATTAAGGTGTTATTTTCCATCACTATCTCAAGACCTTATGCAAAACAAACATAAACAAAGCTTTCATAATTTTAGAGGCGTTGTCATGAATATGTTCAACTATTATCCCATTTGTGGTGTTAATGGATAAATTATATGTTACTTTGACAACATACATAAACTTCGTATATCGTCCTCCATTAATTTTCGATTAACATAACACCTTATTCATAATGTCCAATCTGTTGACATGATTAAGTATATATTCATAGGATCTATGTATACAATCGTGACTAACATAAATTGTATAACAAAAAATAGAAATATCTTAAACATTTTACTAATCTATTAAACGATAAGCGTGTAAATTTTTTTCGGCATATATAAATGAATAAATAGTAACAAATAAAAAAATAATACTTTAATATATAATTTGCTTTTAATATTAATTAAAACTCTTTCGAAAATTCGTCTTCAGTGCCGTTAAACTCTCTTATTTCTTTAAACATACCTGTATCGTTGAGACAATTTCTTTTATATAATGAGAGTGACGAACAAGCGCACAGTTCATCGGATAGTAAGTGAATGCTGTGGCTCATAATCATCTCCATCTACCCTTGATTAAGAATCGAACTGCAAATGCGTGGTTACGCCTGAGGACTACGATGGAATGACTGGTTTTTATAAGAGTTTTATAGTTTCTAGGGTCGACACGAATGGGAATCCCATTATATATGGGTGACAAAATAGCGCACAGTCCACCTGATACTATGTGGATGCTGTAGCCCATAGGTATTTACATCTCTCCTCGAATAAGAATACAAATACATTGTCAACCATATGGACTAAAATAGAATGCCTCCTTTCCAGTAAAAGAGGTAACCGGTTTTCTATAATCACAATTATTCCAAGAATTCTATGAGAGCATGCTTTTTCCTCGGTTGAGCCAACTTATCCGTGCAGCAACCATAATATAGTTGCAGTATGGCTTAACCCTATAAACTTTCGTTGCAGGGAGAATTCGCATTAATCATCACATGGCAGACAATTTACATATATGAAAATATTTTTCTACAAACTCGATAATAAAAAATTGAAAAGGTCATATAAGTCCATATGGATACAGAACTCTAAAGTAGGTACTTATCAAGAGGAGTGAAGATGAAAATAAAATTCGCCAAATTAAAAGTGCATGAATTTACAATGAACGAATTCGTTAGAAGGACCGTCTACAACAATTTAGGGAAGAACAAAATGCGTCAGTAAATATTGTACATTTAAATGTAAGATTAATGCGTAAAAATTTAATGAACTAATGGCGTTGTTGGATATTTAGGTAAACTAGAAATTATATTATTAACTGAAATAAATATAAAAAATATGAAATACCACTGTACTTCATACCTGGTTAAAATGCTCATGCGTATACAAGAAATATTCGAAGAGGGTGAGGAGTTTTAAAGTTTGTGAAAGACATAATAACTTGTACCTACTGAATATAGCGGACAATCTTGTGTGGTGTTGCATGGCCTAATAAAAAATAAGACTGATCGACCTATATATTTTTTGTCGTGTAGAGGCCCCCATACACTAATGAAAGTAGATTTGTAGAAGAATTGCATGAATTATTGAGTGGTGTCCCAGCGACGACTGATATTGTCCTGGTGGGTAATGTCAACATTAACATTTTACATGGTACAATGAATTAGTCAATATCAAGATATAAAGACATATTATGTAAGTACGAATTGCAGTGTGCCGTAACGGATCATTATTTAACAGGTCTTACTTTGCATACACGTAATTATGTATAAAGCGAACGGCCTGAACATGTAAGTACAATAATTATTGATAACATAATAGTTAAAGAAAACTTGAGTTCAGTTATTTGATCGAACCTATTATCTATTAACTGTCCGTTAAAATTTTATGATAATTTATGTAAAATTTTCAATGAGACATATAAATGTGCAATAAAATATAAAAAAGTGATCAAAAATAAAATATTAAAATCGTGGGTTACAAACATTGAAGTAATATGTACTTACGTACTAGAACAGCTATCTCAAACAAAAAATGTGCGCTACTCTGTGTACGCGTGGTTGTTTTTTTATCATAGAATAAACATAATAGGTATAAATGTAATAAGGTAGAAATGAATGATCAGTAGGTAATAGTAGATTGTATTGTTAAATAGGTAAATTATATCGAGAACAATATTTAAATTTTGTCATTTATTTTGTATATTATATTTGCTTATTAAATATAATATTATATCAAAATTAAATTTTAATGATATTTTATCTGAATATTTTAAAAGATATCTAAGTATGTCAAATATAAAAAAACATACTAAATTTATGTTTATCAAAACTTATAAACGTAATATTTAAATTACACATTTATTTATTTAAATTAGAATAAGAGTCGTTCATAAATGCTGGGCAAGCGAGAATTATAAATGGACGTATTTATTCCACTTTGACTTTGAAGTGGAAACTTAAAAATAAAATAAAAGAATAAAAAGCAAATTTGAACATGAAAAATTTAGCCTAATTATAATAACTTATATATGTTTCTACAAAAAAAAGTGAATAATTATATATTCGTCCTATACTTAAGTATCCACAGAAATGTCGCATCTGAACATATTAATTTCATAATTTATTTCATGACACGAGATGACGTCTTAGGAATAATTTGTTTTATTATTAATTTATTATACTTTTTATTGATTAAGTATCTTATTAACCGATGAAGAGTAATTCCTAGGTTTTTACTGACATTTCTTGAGTTATTTGTGCAATATCTAAGTACACACGACGGTATATTTTTATCAAGAGATTTTTTTAATCAACACAACACGAGACAACTCTACAAGCGCCTAGCGAGTGACTGATTAAAGTGCGGTGTATGCACCGCAGTTGAGTGGAACAGAGTAGCTGAATGCAGTGTCGCCTCTAGTACGTAATACATAATAGCTCAATTTTTTGAAACGAACTAATTCTAAAGACTAAAATAAGAGATGAACTTTTTAAAAGGTCGAAATCAGTTCCCTAAAACATGTGTTATCGGTTAAAATATACAAGATACTAGCTTGCCAGGCAGACGTTGTTCGGTTTTTTGTACTATTAAAATCCTTAAATTCGCAAAAAAATTGTAGGTCACTCATGGGCAAAAAAAAAACTATCCTATCTCTCAAGTTGGACCAACCTGCACACGGTGTGCAAATTTGATTAAAATCGGTTAAGTAGTTTAGGAGTCCATCGCAGACAAACAACGTGACGTAATTTATATATATATATATATATATATATATATATATATATATATATATATATATATATATATATATATATATATATATATATATATATATATATTAAGATTGAAAAGAGTAAATTATTGAGCGCGGAAATTATTTCAGAAATAAATAGTTGTTATTAATGAAAGGATAAAGGTATTTTAAGTAAATTCTATTTATTGAAGAAACTAACATTTGAAACCGTACTGTATGTGGTTTATTACGCATTGGTTGTGTCAACGCTGCAATATGGATTAGTAGCATGTGGAAGGATATTTACAGATTTCGATAAATTTAAGCAATTTCAAATTAGATTTATGAAAATATTAGCGAACCTAATAGCTAAAATATATAATTTTCTACTCATAATTATCCCTTAATATATAACGGATAATTATGAGTAGCTCTTTCAGGAGTGTAACTTAATACCGATCCATGAGCAATTTAAAATATCTCATGCCACGTGTAATAAGTATTAAACAATCTTGAGCGACGCATTGCGTAGTTTTATACCCATAGATAAGAATACCGCATAAAGTAAAAATATTACAATATAAATGTGCTAATTACTATAGCAAAATAACGTTCCAATAAGTATTAACAAAAATTTGTTACAATATACCGCAAGAAATTCCTTTCGCATAAAACAAAAGACAGTTTGAAGATAAGTTATGAAAACTTTAAACAAATAAACAGTAAAAAATTTAATTTATTGTGACGATCCATGTTACAACAATATAGGTGTGCTGTAATAATTATGTATGAATATATATGTATGTATGTATATGTGTATGTGTACTTGCAACATTTATGCATATTTAAAAAATGCCATCGTCCTTTAAATTGTTGATTAATACTATTGGTTTGTTATATAAGAGGTGGTAGTATAATTATATTAAGCTAGTTATTGCATGTTGGGAAGTAAGAGAGCATTTTTTTCTGCCAACACACCGCTGAGCAGTTTGTTAGACTGTATAACTGTAACTGTCTGAACGTTTATTATGTTAAATAAATAAACCGACAATCGCAGTAGGTAGCAGACGTCTCACTACGACTATGTAGAGTATTTTACGTCCGGTATAAATGGTCATATAGTCATCTATAAGAAGCCATTGAATTGGTGCAGATTAAATTAAAAATGTCTTATTTATTTGTAAGTCCCTTTTTATATTTTTCGAAAGAAATGGCGGCCTTATAAAAAAGGATTAAAAAGGATTTTTATACGAGGTAGAGCCATGCTACAGCTATATTAGTAGTAGTTGTAGCACGAATACATCGGCTCGCGGAAGGACCACGCTCTCACATAATATTAGCGTAAAATAGTAGCTTAACGCTACTGTGTTTTGTATGATGAGTTTAGAGAACCGGAGACCTTTTTCCTGGAAAAGAGGTATTCCATCTCAGTCCTCAGGGGTGACAACACATCTGCGTTTTGATTCGTAGTCGAGGATAGATTTACTCGTAGATGTCTATGGGCCACAGCAAGCACTTACCAGCAGGTAGACAGTGTGCTAGTTTGTCACCCTTATCCTATAAAAAAAGGAATACTTACTCTTCAATTTCTATCAAATAATCTATTTTCCAAAATTATGTTATTCGATCTGTAACAGTAGACTGTTATAACTGGACTTAACATGTTCTGAAAATTTTTATTCTTTAGATTTTTAAGGTTTTTTCAAATTAAATCAGCCATTAAAATTACAATCGATAGTTTCTGTTGGAATCAGTGTTTCTATCTTCTTTCTTACATATAAAAATCAATTGTTGTCATTTAGTCTAACTAAAACTCGAAACTAAAAATACTTTAGGAAATGGTTCAGTAACCATAAATAAAAGGAGAAAGAGCGGAGGGTTAAAATAAACCAAATAATTGTGTTAAAAATGGTTATAAATTTACATTTTTATTCTTTCATTCCACTTTTAATATTACCTAGAACATGTTAATATTGCAATTTCCCATCTTTGCTGCGCCTTTTCGATTTGTGCCTACAAAGCGTAAAAGTGTAAATTGTTAAAAAAGTTTTTACCCTCGCTTTCGGCATAACCGGATATTGGACCGAACACTTTTAAATTTTTTTACACAATTCTTTTAAAATACACGTTTGTCTTGTTGTTTTTGGTATTCTATCTTTGTAATAAATATTATTTTCTTTACAAAGCGTGACAGAGATATTTTGTATTAGCCGACTTTAGAAAAGTAGGAGTTACTCAGAGCGACTGTATGTTTTTAGTATGTTACGCGATATATTATTCAATAGTAATTCTTTGTTCATAAAATAGCCTTCTTGTCACGGGTGGCCCCATACATATTTGGGAAAAAATGGTGATATTCATCAATTTACTCAAAAGGGTAAAAAATTAACTCACTTTGTGTATGGAAGTATTATAGCCCTTACTTCAGACGCTATTATGTGGAAAATATTTTATTATCTTTAGCTTTTTGAAATCGGATTTTACATTCTATTAAAAGTTTAATTTTGTTTTCAAAACACCGTTACACATCAAATCATATGATCATCAAAAGGGTAAAGATAATAACTTATTTCTGACGTGTGGTCGCGGTGTAGAAATATCCACTACCCCATAACGTCCTGTGGGTGTCGTAAGACAGAGAGAAACAAACCAGAGATGGACAGCGTTGCTAAACCGCCTGCCTAGCGTGGCAACTATGGCAAGTATGAGGCAATTTTGTGCTGACCTTAGGCCTTCTACGTGGGAGGCCTCTGTTCAGCAATGAACTTTTGGAAAACGGTGCTCTTCGATACCGACAGCATCGTCCGGTAGTTTCTTTCCCTATTCTCCTAAACCTCGACCCGTTTCTGCGCCTTTGCTGAGCTTTCCTTTAATCTGGTTACATACTTAATACGAGTACATATACATCTCAACCGGTTGAAATTTGTATTTAAATACCGTAATAATAATAATATAAAAACGTAAATCTACTATCATCATCATTACAACACTTCAGAAATCCAGTACTGTACATAGGACTCTCCCTAGAAATGCCACAAAATACGGTCCTAAGCCACATGCATATATTAAAGTCCTATATCTCTTACGGGGTCGTCACTTTGTCTAATGGAGGCTCCTCTACACTTCCCTTATTGGTACTAGACTCCCACTTGAGAACCTTTCTTCCCTATTCGTTGATAGTTCTTGGAGTTATTAGTTGGTTCTTTGCCATTTTAGCGTACTGTACTATATTATCATTTACATTACGTAACGTAATATAGTTAACTCGTGGGTTTTATAAATTTTTTTTTAAATATAAGGACACTTTTTCTGTCTAGGAGTTCGTCAGGATGGGTACATTTTTTTTAAATATTTTTGCCGCCAAATAGTACTTCTTGCTCTGCTGCGTTCCGGTCTGAAAGCTATAGAGAGCCGATATAATTACAGGCTCTGAAGCGTTCAAAGTTGGTCCTCAAAGATGGCATGCTTAAGTAGCCTTTTTTTGAAGTTTGCTTTACGTGTTCAAGGCACTACGTTCACTACTGACACTAAGTTCATTTCTTTCTTCCGCTTTATAAAAGAAGTAGGCAGTCTCCTCTTAAGTTTTGCAAGAGTGTAATAACCTCTGTTCAATTTTTAATAAATATGACATTAACTTTCGAAAGAATGTAAAATATCCGATAGTATTTTATGTACACAAAGCATACTTGTTGACGCTTACAGCCGTGAGCAATCTTGTCGACAAAAGCCGATTAGAAAGGACAGGATATATATTAATAATTCAACAGACGTTGCTCGTAGGCCCAGCTCTAGAGGATATTTTCTTCTCATACCGTTTAGAAAATATTGAGTTGGCGACGTCGTTTAATGTCTTTTTCTTTGATTTCATTTTTCTCAAGTCTTTTGTAATAATATTACAAGTGGGAATTCCGCTCACTTCAACTTTATAAACATGGACGGAATGTTATATTACCAAGGATTTTTTTAATTTGATTTTTATCATATAAGAGTGCAAAAGAAGCTAACTCTACCTAACTATTTAGAAGAAAATCTGCGTCACTCGTTAGTTCTCTCAGAATAAGTATGACAAATTAGTACACATTACACCTCATACGGTATTAAGAATCAAAATGTAGATACGTTGTCACCCCCGAGAACTAAGATAGAATGCCTTGTTGCAAGTAAATGACGTACGTGTAAGAGTCGCGCTTCAGCTATATTATAGTTATAGAATAAATATGTTGGCTCGACTGGAGAAGGCCCTGGCTCTCATAAAATATCAGCGTAAAATAGCAGCTTCACAACAAAAACGAAAGAAGCTTATATGATCACTAACCTATTGATTGCGTCTTATAATAAGGACTAAATCTAGCTGTGGATTATTATGGGCTGAAAAATATCAAAGATGAACATAATAAATAATTATTGTAAACACACAAGCGACTTTACATAACTGACGAAACTCCCTTGTTAGTGAGTTTGAATATTGCTAATTATGACTTAGTGTCGTGATCGAAGTCAAAACAAATTGTTTTGTCTATTTAATTCAATTCAAATGCATTAATTTTATACACTGATATATTTCAAATTACCATTTATATTGTTTTCAACCATAAAAAAAAATTATTTTAAGCACCTTGAAATCTGAGAATGATAGTGGTGCATGGCTCGTAAAACTGCCATGAATGACCACCATGTACGGAAATTAACAACAAACTCTCTCTACAATAAGTTTGGCATCATGTCCAACAGTGGCCATCCAATCGTGGCTCCGAGTCAAAATTTTTAGCCAACATCAATATTTATGCAGTATTAAAGTATAAAAAGCCAAAGCTAAACATATGGACACATACAAGAATAGCCATATAGGGGTGATATTTGACATAGTTACTACACTTGGCTGGCGCGTTTTCAGCCGCAGTTTTACTTATTTGTTGATCCGGAAGACGTCGCTACCCATCTTCTTGTTTGTTTCCCTCTGTCGCCACTTACAACACCCCGGGATGACATGGGATAGTGGACATGCTTTCACTATTAAAACAAGGTTAAAATATAAATTTATTAGCAATGTAATTATATTCGAACTTAAATTTATGTATTAATGTTTGTTTGAGATCAGTATTTCATTCGTGCTTATTGCACACTTAATAAATCAACTCATCATCATCATTACAGTAATCTAAAAGTCTACTGCTGAACGTTATAATCAGCCAGATTGATTTCGAAACGGATTCGCTACAAATTTACTTTGACGTGTGATTTTCAAACATTTCATGACGTTAGATTGGAATATTCACTATATTTTATCGCTTCTTTCTTTTAAATAATGAATTAGAGGATAAATGAGTAGACGGACTACTTAAAGGTACGTGGTTACTGTATATCATAAACATTTACATCTGTCTTCGATTAACAATCGAAATGCAAATACTTTATCACCATTGAGGATTAAGGTGGGATGCCTCCTTTATATTTATTTTGGTGTTTCACGATGGAATTCTGTGAGAGCTTGCTCCTACTACTACTAAGTCCAGGTTCAGCAGTGAAATTTTATAGGATAGTTAATAACATGAAAATATTTTATATCTATCTTCTATATAAAACCGACTTCATTGTGAGTATGGTAACAATTTGACTGTATTTTTGTATTCTAAGTAATATCTACGAATGTCGTAGGCTTCACGTAGCACCAAATAACGTTAACCATTTTATCATTATTTTTTACCTACACATTCATTTTTTCACCTACTTTCGTAGTGATGATCTCGTAGACATAACTAATATTTACTAAAACGAGTTACGTTTATTCAAAAGTTTTGTTATATAAATGAAATATATTTTACAACTACGAAGCATAAATTGTTCCCACGGGATTGTTCGGCTAATTGGATGCTAACAGGATCGCTTTGGATTTTAGAGATAACTTATTCACAAAATATGGCGGGCTGAGATAGAAAATACAATTCAGTTAATTTTGAACTGAAATTCTATTCCGAAACTGCTTAATTAATAAAAAGTTTAAAGAGCTATCAGATTTAGAGAGGATTTAACTCAAGTATTTCTTTTTCAGTTTGAATTATTAAGTATTTATGCATGCACTCGTGCACTATAATCCTGTCCTGCGCTGATGGTTATTTCACGTTGACTGACGGGTGTTACCAAAATTCGATCCCTTCAATGACGCTGTTGCCCAACTCATCTGTGTTTCTCTCTAGTTTGTTTTCCCTTTTATGCTCAAACTACACCCATGGGGACGTATGGGTAAGTGTATATTCTTATACGGCTACTGCACGGTCGAAATAGGACCAAAGAACATCATCATCAACAATATTCACTACATACTATCTTTGGAATTTAAACATACTAAAGCAAAAAATCCATTGCGTTTGAAGTAAACAAAAAACGTAATTGACTTCTTATTCGGGAAAATATAAGAGAACCCAAAATCCTGCCGACGAATAATATGGAAATTATAAAACATCGTAAGTTCGATACAAAAGGCGACTAAATACTACACGAACCCGCTAATGATCCTGTAATTAATCAAATTAATACTTAAGCCAAGCAAACTAACTGCTAGGCTATTCAATATATTGTGAAGGCATTAATTATGAGCCAACCAAAATTAATAATTAACACCTAAGGATATCCGGGGTTAGTTAACTATCATATCTGGTTTATCAGGAAGTTAAACACCTCTGTTCACTATGCGATCACTCCAAACCATCTATTCAAAGCTATAAAAGTCTACTGTTGAATAAAAGTTTTTCCGTTAGATTGATTAAAAGGGGGAATTTCACCACAGTTTCCACGCATAGCAGGTGAGTTGGCAACCGCAGTTTTATATAATTTTGAGTTGTTATCAAGAAGATGCTACTGGTCATCTATTGCAGTTTCCCGCTGTCGCCTCTTGCGACACCCACGAGGAAATTTACGGTCGTGGATATTTTTACTACGCCAAGATTACAATCACTTTAATCGTGGGGAATTAATGATGAGAAAACCAAACTCGAAAAAATTGCTTTTAAAAGGCTGTTTTGTAATCACCTATTAAAGACAATGATTGTTACATGACCATGTAATATGTATTGTTAAACAAATGTATATTTTAATTTTTTTTTCAATATTTCACAACTATCACACAAAGCCATCTAGTCCCAAGCTAAGCAGAGCTTGAGTTATGGGTACTAGACAACTGATAAACATGCTTATATATTTCTAAATACATAAATATTATAGATAAATTACACCCAGACACAGAACAAATGATCGTGCTCATCACACAAAAATTTGTCCTGGGTGGGAATCGAACCCACGATCTCCGGCATAGCAGTCAGAGTCACTAACCACTAGACCAACAGGTCTGTCATATTCATAGTTATTTGTTGGGACTAATTATATTTGTATATGTATTTTATGTATACAGCGCAATGTAGTTCTGTTTATATTCAATATCTACTACCGCATATCGTCCCGTGGGTTTCGTAAGAGGCAATAGAGGAAAACAAAGCAGGAAATAGGCAGCAATTACTAATAATTGCTGGTATCCCCTTTAGGAGTATATAATAATTTTTGGAGACAAAATGACAAAATAATCGCCAACACTTTTCCAATATGGCGCAAATGTATGACGTCATATACTGTTCTATTTCAATGAATCACCAGTATAGCGTCGATTCATAACATCATTTGCATTGGAAAGTACACTGGGTTATATTTTGGAACATACTCTTAAATTACCGATATGAGGCTGCCACACTCGTCGAGCAATATGGCCGGCCTATTGCAACTTCGGCTAGCTCTTCCGTTGGACTTTGTTGGTAGATCCGAAGCTGGTGTAAATTAACTAGTAGAGAATTACGCTAATATATGAAGATAATTTTTGAACGGATTTTTTTTTCATTCATTTCATTTAGATTCATTTGGATCTAGAAATAAAAGTGCAGCCGTCTTGCACCCTTTGATTCTACGATCTTTCGCGAAGATCCATAGATTATCTTCAGTATTTCTGGCATTAACAACAGTCGCCTCGTGCAACACCTAAGGAACTGAAGATCTTTTTAGAAATACATCACGAATTTTATTTCGTGTGAACCATTTTTTATTAACACAACTTACCTATGGTGTGACCTAGTAGGAGGTGCAGGATGGATACAGGTGACTTAGGACCGCGTTATGTGGTATTATTTTTGGCATTTTGAAGCTGTAATAATCAAAATGATGATATATTGTATTATAAATTATCCATAATAGTTATATGATCTAAGTGTCCATAACAGATTAAATAAAAAAGAACCAAGAATATGAGAATGATAAATTGAATTTCATTAGTAGCTAACAACGCACGGCACGGTCTTTGAGTGTTTATTACGTTTTTAATTTGAGATATATTTTTGGCTGCTACTAGTTTTTATTATTTTCGTGGTTATTTGAATTGATATATGAGTTAGAATGATATTTTAGAATTTAATAAACGTTTGTAGCGTAAAAGAACTTTATTTCGTAGTCAAATTTTTATATGTACACGAATACTTTCATGGAATAAAACTAATTTATGCGTTTAATTTTATGTGTGCATTTCGTTTGGCAGTCGTTCATCAGAGAAGAGCAGACGGTGAACATTGGTAAAAACTCTGTGATCTGGATAGCGATCAGCATTAGGATATCTCTCGCGATACGCTAATGCTGATTCCCCATAAATGAGGTGCATGTTGGCATATTCCTGTGTGGTGTACACATAAATGGTATGGTACAAATACAAAATAACACGTTAGTCCAGGGAAAAACAAAGGTCGTCGTAAAAAAATCACAAATGTCCAAATCCAAATCCAAATCACACACAAACAAGTCCAGTAAACGAAGCCAAAGTAGTAAGAACACAAGATATCACCAGGGAATACGAAAAGATGCGTAGTAAGCGAAGTAGCGTTGCGTACTGATTTCACAGAGTACTTGACTGATTTGTAGTGCGTGTACCAATACCAATAAGAGGCGTCACTACCTGTCTTGCTCACACTTAGCGTGTCTCTCTGTCTTGTTCACTCATTTGCGTCTGTGTCTCATTAGCGTCACTATCTGTCTCGCTCACACTGTATGAAATGTCTCTGTCTCATTTAAACCACGCCATTTTCATTACGAACGCTTTGGTTGCATTATCATCATCATTACAGCCCTTCACAAGTCCACGGCTGAACATAGGCCTCCCCCAAGTAATGCCACAAAGCACGGTCCTGAGCCACCAGCATCCATCGACTTCCTGCATATCTTATCAGGTCGTCACTCCATCTAGTGAGGGATCGCCCGACACTGCGCCTACCGGTACGAGGCTGCCACTCGAGAACCTTTCTTCCCCATCGGTTATCGGTTCTTCTAGCTATATGGCCGGCCCATTGCCACTTTAGCTTACAAATCCGTTGAGCTATGTCGGTCACTCTGGTTTTACTGCGGATATCCTTATTTCTGAGTCTATCACGCAGAGAAACTCCGAGCATAGCCCTCTCCATAGCTCGCTGAGCAACCATGAGCGTCCTCATACGGCCGGCAGTGAAGGACCACGTCGCAGATCCGTAAGTCATCACTGGCAACAAGCACTGGTTGTACAATCTAATTTTCAGAGATTGAGGTATACCTGACAAGAAGATGTGTCGTAATTTCCCGACCGCTGCCAAGCCGAGTTGAATCGGTCAATTGACCTCTTGGTCGAAGTTGAACTTACCTAGTCGGACTATTTGTCCCGGGTAAACGTACTCGTCAACAACTTCGAGTATAGTGCTCCCAACAACTACCGGCATAGGTGTGACATGGACATTAAACATGATCTTTGTTTTGTCCTCGTTCATCTTAAGACCTGTCTGTTGGGAGACACCATTGAGGTCATTGAGTATAGTGCTTAGGTCCTCCAGCGATTCTGCCATAAGGACTATATCGTCGACAAATCGAAGGTGAGTGATGTACTCGCCATTGATGTTAATACCGTATCCTTTCCAGTCCAGTAGCTTGAAAACGTCTTCCAATGCAGCGGTTTAGAGTTTCGGGGATATAACATCACCCTGTCTTACACCTCTCTGCAGTTGGATAGGTTTCGAGCTCTGGTTCTGTACTCGGATACCCATCGTAGCCTTCCTGTACAAACACTTCAGCACTTCGATATACCGTCAGTCAACTTGGCACCGCTGAAGGGACTGTAGCACCGCCCAAATTTCGGCGGAATCCAAAGCTTTCTCATAGTCCACATACGCCAGGCAAAGTGGCAGATTGTACTCTTGGGTCTTCTGTACAATTTGCCGCAGGGTATGTATGTGGTCTATGGTACTGAAGCCTTTTCGGAAACTGGCTTGTTCGGGAGGCTGGAAGTCGTCGAGTCTGCGTGCGAGACGATTCGTAATGACTCTCGAATACAGCACGTAGACGCGGCTCAGAAGAGAAGTCAGTCTGTAGTTCTTCAAGAGAGCGTTGTCGCCTTTCTTAAAGAACAAGACCACCGCACTTCTGCTCCACGCCTCCAGAGTAGTGCCACCATGGAGGACGGAATTGAAGAGCTTCTGAAGGTTTTCAAGTACCGGTATTCCACCCCCTTTTAGAAGCTCCGCTGTAATTCCATCCTCGCCTGGGGCCGTGCCGTTTTTAAGTTGCTGGAGAGCCGTTCTAATTTCGCTCAAACTGAAGTCCGGGATGTCATCGGAATAGTGTCGGATAAGACTTGCTCTTGGATCGTTATTCACAATTGCGTGTGGCTCCAACGATGATGTTTACAGCTGCCCATTGAACCTCTCAATCTCACTTAAAATCTCAGGTGTCCCGGAAATGATGCTGCCACACTCAGTCTTCAGCTTTGACAGTTGGCTCTTTCTGGCAGACAGATCTCTGGCAAAGACTTTGGAGCCCTGGTTCCTCTCGATTGCTTCTTTAATACGAGAAGAAAGTTGAATAAAGTTGCGTAAGTCTCGCCGCATGCATTAGGAGATCTGTCCGTTAAGTTGCCTGTATGCTGTCAAATCTGTTAACGATTGCAGCCTCATCTTCCGTCTAATAGCCATGAGATTAAGAGTTTGATCGGAGAGTTTTTGTGTTCTTCTGCGGCGGGTCTTACAGAACTTAGCTCCGATCACGTGGATAGTTTCCACGAGCTTGTCATTCATATCGTCCACTGCATTGCAATCTTCTAGACACTGAAAGCGGTTACGAAACTCGAGCTGAAAGGTTTCGGGATTCTGGATTAGAGCACGAGGGGGACGGAGCGTTGACTTCATTAGACGAGACCTCTCCAACTTAACGTTTAGGTTCAGTGTGCCTCTAACCATTCGATGATCGCTGCCGGTTTTCACCTTTGCGATCACTGAGACATAATTGAACAGTTGGCGTCTGGTCGTCATAATGAAGTCAATCTCGTTTTTTGTTGAACCGTGGGGGCTCGACCAGGTTCACTTTCTGTGGGGCCGCTTCTGGAGGAAAGAGCTCATCATAAAAAGTCCCTCTTTCTCCATGAAGTCGGCCAGCTGTTGGCCCCTTGGATTCCACCCTATCCCAAATTTCCCTACCTTCAGCTCACCGTCCTTTCTTGTAGAATCGTTTTAATGTAAGTTCCAAAAAATTGTTAAAAACTGACTTTGTTTAACAAAAATATTTTATGGATGATCTAAGAAATAATGGAGTAATTGTTATACTACGTTAGAATCCATATTAAATGCGCTAACTTTTAAAGCTTTTTGCCAAACTGGCGTAGTATAATTTTTTTCCAGGACGGTCAGTTGAAGTAGTGCGAAAAACTATTTCTGAAAACTTGGTTCGGTATAAAGTTACATTTCCTTTCAAGCTGGAGTGATCGGCACAGGGTTTAGGATTACAGTTTACAGAAGCACTATTCAGGATGATGGAAGAGAAAAAAAATTGGCAAAAAGTAAATATTTGTAGCAACAGGAATGAAAAGACTGTCAAAATACTATGATTTCTGAAATACATGACTAAGATTTTTTTATATTTTTCTGGTAACAAGTATGGCCACGCCTATCAGAAAAACTCGGCTTGACGTCGACTTTTGGGACACCTATTGAAATATTATTTGTACAGTTACACAGTTGTACAGTTACATCATTAAAATTAAAAGATTTTAAATTATTCTTTGTAAGTTATTCTTGAACCTTTTTAATTATCGCCATTTATCGTCGAAATTCTAGCGTGTTTAGAAAAATCTTTCTACTCATCCATTAGAAATTATAAGTAGACCAAAATGAATTTCTTAACACTACTTTCTGGATTTGTTCGATTCGTGAATAGGATATAATGCAGCAGAATGAAAATAGACTAATTCTAACTAAGTGGTAAGATGGAGTGGAAATAAGCCAGCTATGTAAAAAGTTCCTTGGGTGACATCCGTGTACTACATGCGCAGTCTGACTGTTGACTTAATGAAATGACCTGTTGAAGCATTAGAGCTTAAAACGCTCTAATGCTGGTTTCTCTCATGTCACAAACGGAAAATTTTGAGCTGAAAGCGACTGGCCACAAACTAAATTAGTTACAGGCGCACTTACTTAAATGGTGATAAAATACTTTAATGACAGCCAGTGTGTATGAATAAATATTTAGCATATCTGCTAATATTGCGGAGAAGTAAATTATAAAAAAATATTTAAACATGTTCTGCCTTACTTTTTAATTATTTCTATACCTATCTCTCTCTCATTTGTTATTTAATGAAGGGAAAGAGAGAGCAAATTATACGATAAGTAAATGATAAGCATTACGTAAAATGACGTCGATTCTTATGAGTAAGTTATTTGCATATAAGTACATGGGCAGGAGCATCTTTCTGATAACAGAAATACTATAGCATAAAAAATGCGGTTGCCCCGCTATTCCTGGCCACGGTGGCGACCACGATAAATGCGGGCAGGGGTGCTAAAATCACCGGTGAAGGTTCGGTTGCCGCCTAAGACGATCTGATCTAACATTTAACGCACGCACCCCGATGACTGACGAGAAGATTCTGGATCTGGGAAAAGAGATAAAGAATTTGCGTTGTGATATTAGACGATTATCTGAGGTTTGAAGAGAGCGGGTGGACACGGTAATCCTCGAATCCGGTAACTTGTTCTATCACCGGGAGGTCGACCATCTGTCAAGGAAGTGTCGAATTTATCCTCCACAACTCTCTCGTTAACAACGTTGGAAGGAAGTATAAGGTACGCAACCCTCGTCACCTGGAGGTGCGTTCTTCTTCTTCAACACCCTTATCTGTATCATCACCTTATCTTAACTGGATAGGCCTATGCAAGTTTAAGAATTTTCCAAGAATGTGTACGTGAGTACTTAGTAGAAGTACGCTTCGGCGTTTATGGCTGCAATAAGAACAAGTCGGGTTGACCGGTGATGGGTCAGGTTCACAAAGAATACCAGCGTAAATTATCAGCAAACACTTGTTTGTTTGGTTTGGCGAGTGAAAAGAATCGGCGATATTTTTAGTTGTAAAAGTTATACCATCTTAAACCTCAGGGGAGACGTCACATCAACATTTTGATTTCTAATCAGATATATAGATATATATGGGCCACAGCAACTACTTCCTCTCAAGTGGATTGTGTGCTTGTTTTCACCCTTTTTGCCATAGAATCGTTCAATGAAGCATGAAATAAGTTGAAGACATAATATTGTATGGTTTACTCACAGTGTGCGGGTATATAATATCTTCGCAATAATTATGCGGCTTCCTGTTACTAGTCTGTGAAATTTAGATAATGATTTGTTATATTTACGCAAATACTGCGCATTAAATGTAACTACTTTTACACGATAAAATTTGTAAAGTTAGTTTTATTTAATCTGTGAAATTTAGATTCAATATTCATAAATACAATTTTCGTCAGATTATTTGCCAAAGCCTAGCTCGTTAATCAATGGGGTGCACCGTGTTATATGTTGACCTTTGGAGAAAAAGTTCGCTTATTTTCCTTCCACTTACACCCCGTAGCTAACATTAAAAATCATAAATTCAAACACAGCTGATGGGGAAGAAAGGTGCCATTACCACTTCGGCTTACTCATCCGTTAGACTGTGTCGGTAGATTCGAAGCTCGTGTGAACTCGCCTGAAGCGAATTACGGTAAGCTGTGTGTGGAGATAAAAAAGAAATGGCAGTTATATTTATCCATTTTATCTTTAATTTGGATCTAGAAACAAAGGTCTCGCATCTTTGTTTCTAGATTTTTTCTCCGAGACCCTGATAGGCTATGAGGTTGTTCCGGCTTTTCCTCTTGCGGCACCCATGGAACAGAAGGGGATATGAATTATAGATTTCCTTATGTCGCTACCGTTTGAAATTTTTAATTGATACAACATAATTACAGGTGTAACTAATAGGACGTGCAGATCAATCTATATCATCAAAGAATCGTCGTATCATCAATTTAATAAAAAATTAACGAAAATGTGAGAATGATAAATTGCATTTTATTAGTTGCTAACAACGCACGGTACGGTTTTTTAGTGTTTTTTACGTTTTTTTGTTTGAGATATATTTTCAGCTGCTACTAATTTTCATTATTTTCTTAGTTATTTTAAATGATATATGAATAAAATGTGATATTTAATAATATAATAAACGTTTGTAGCATAAAGTGAAACATAAAGTGTTTTCATAGTCAAATACAGTATGCCCTAAGAATAATGGATATGCATTTGTTATATCTAGACACATAGAGCGTCTGCCGAGTTTAGAAAAGAATATATTATTCCTACTTCATTGTATACGTTATAATTCTTACTTCATTGTAATTAATTTTAATTTTGACACCAAGTGGCAATAAACTCGTCAAGCTTGTTTTTTAAGGTATAAATCCCTGCCAATGCCAATAAGCACATTATAGTCTATTAAATATTTACGAAGTAAAAATCAGTCACCTTTATCGACAGCAAAATCAAGTTTCGTCATATTTACCTTTTATCGTATCGCCAGTAAACTCATTTTTTCGGTTATGAAAAGCCTCGTGACACAAGCTCCACTAATCGAATCTCACCGCATTGAATTTAGCGCGTGACAGATTGAAATTTATTTTAGTAATTCTGTTTGTTGTCTGGAAAAATAAAACGTGTAAGTTATGGAACGTTTATTATTATAATGTAAGCGACTATCTGAGAATCCATTGATCCCATAAATGAACGACTTACCGAACATTTTTTTATAGAATAAGGATGTCAAACGAATACACACCTGATGGTAAGTGGATGCTGTGACCCATATACATCTACATTTATTCTTGATCAAGAAACAAATTGCAGGTGCTTTTTAAACACGGGGCTAAAATGGAATGCTTCGTTTCTAGTAAAAAGGGTCTCCGGTTCTCTACACTCACCATACAAAACACAGCAGCATTACCCTGCTATTTTACGCTAGCACTCTGCGAATACATTACAGGGATGTAGGCAACCTTAAGAGAATTTATTGTCCATTTTATCTCGTGATATGAGAAATGCCAAAAAAATTTGTGACTCGATAGATGACAATATAACCACCGCATTTACGCCATACTTAGAATATCCAGATCAGCAACAGGGGCAACATCAACCTACCAAACACGGCATATGATAAATTAAACTATTTTTTTACGTATAGTTTAATACAATATAAAATAATGTCCCCTAGACCAAATTTCGGTCACGGCAGCTTGTTTTAGTGGAGATAAGTCAGTCATCTGCCATCTGCGGAGAACATTACTAAAGTAGACGAGTGTTTGCGCAAGTGCACTCTTAATTCCCACACTCTCAGTTCGATAGCAACAAAATTTCACAGGAAAAAAACTTTTTTGACAGAAAAACATATTAAATAATTTTTATCCTCGAACCGACATTCGAACCCGGATAACATTACCGCAGTCGATGCTTTACGACCGACACACAAAGGCCAACGAAGTCGAATTATAAACGGAATGGGATTTTAAACCTGTAAACTAACTTATTACCAACTAGCGACGCGCCTTGGCTTCGCCTGGATAGGATATTAATACCTACTTTACTTTACTTATCTTCACGCACAATCCCTAACGGGGTAGCCAGAGAGAACAGATCGCCAAGTGCCACGATCCTTACATACCTCTTTCGCTTCTTTCAGGTTCATTATCTTCTTCATACATGCACGTCTAGGTATCCGAGTACTCTTGGCCTTCCCCTCTTCGAGTAATTTGCTCACATGGTCTTCGAAAGTTAGTCTCGGTCTACCTCGACACCTTTTAATATTTACTTTCGCGCTATATATTTTCTTCACCATTCGGTCTTCACTCATTCGCTCAACGTGCCCAAACCATCGGAGTACGCCCCTATCAATTTTTGTGATAAGGTCATCTTTCAATCCTGCCATATTACGAATCTCTTCGTTTCGTTTTCGGTCGGCTATGGTAACGCCGCATTTTACGAAGATATCGCATCTCTACTGCATTCAACTTGCTTTAATGCTTCTTCTGGCATACCCAGGTTTCGCTGCCATATAACAATGTCGGTACCAACACTGCGTTATGTATTGCAAGTCGTGCACTCTTCACTACGCCTTGCCTTTTGACTAACGTATTCAGGGCACCATTGACTTTGTTCCCGTAGCGTTATTTAGATCTCAGATATTCAAAGACCATTTATTTTATAAATTTTTCGTGTTTAAAAAAATCTGATAAAGTACAGCCTAGATCCTTCCTGCCATTGCTCTCTATCTGCTCGTAAAGTTTTATCACAATTGGTTTCAAGTATTCCGAAGACTGGCACGGACAGACAGACAAACATTTTAAGAATGATGATTATTCAAGTCCGGCATGCAGACAAGCCCCTGAACTTAATAGAAGCCACTTATTTCTAAATTGCAGACAGACACTTCAGTTTTATTTATATTATGTATTGTTTACCTAAAATTTCTAGAATTCCTAAAATTGTATATGATTTGCATTTATTTTTGAGGGTAATTTCACATTTATTTTTAACCTGTCTTTATCCGCTTAATATAATACATAACTTAAAGATATAAAAGTAGCAAGCAATATCCAGCCGTGTATTCCTGAAATGCCAGAAACGTGAAAAGATTGGCAAGAGCTGTCAACAGCAAAGCTGTCAACAATTACGGCGCGGCGTTCTGCTTTGAATCAAAAAGTACATCTTTTCACAATTCACGCTTTCACTGCATGCCATGCACCTTAAGGTTTTGTTTTCATTTTACAACTGCCTATGAGTTAAAAAACTTAAATAATCATCATTAATTAAAAGGTTACAATCACAAAGTAAACGGTATTACGGTAATAAAAACTCAAATAAATTCAAACAGGTTGGAACAAGTTGTTAGACTTGGCGCGCACTTTTACATTTAAATTACTTGCCAATTCTTCTGTCTCCTTTTCCATACAGCCTTCTGAGTACATTGTGTTGCCGCGAATGGGAGTGTTCTGGTTATCACTCTTAGGTTGACGATTCTTACATGCATGACATATCCACACAGCTTTACGTTCTTTGTCCAACGAAATGAAAGTTTTTTCACTAATCGTGGCACAGTCCAAATCGTATTTTAGGTTACATGAACTACAACACATAAACTGTCGATTAGTTATTTTATTCTGACAACCAGCACATTTCCCAGTAGGATATATACATACATATTTTATATATTTGATAAAAATAACATTACTTATATCGATATTTTACATTATAAACAGTTATACTCGTATAGCTTTATCATATACCAATTGCCATCCTCATTTCTAGTGACGTAATTCGCATACCTGGCGCTTCGGGTCCGCGTTATCTCGCCGTAATTGTAATGAAATGTTCACCAACAATCACGCTGCAGTCAGGGTTGACCATTGTGGAGGTTCATCTCCCTTACACCGCAGTTTAGTATGCCCTTTCCAAATTTTTTATATTCAAAAATTTTTTACTAATATTACCTTTAACCACTCCCGGTAAAATTAAAATGCTTATAGACATTGTTAACGGCAGTAGTCGAATGGCGGATTCGAACCCACGATCTTTTGAGTTCGTAATTCGTACCTTTAGGCTACTGTCGCGCAAAAGACAAAATGAAATCAAAATAAAAATTTGTGTCGATTATTTCTAAAAAATGTATAGAATAATTTTCTTAAAAAATATTCTTTTGCAAAACTGTTCTGTTGATCCCTCCAATAGCAGCAAACAATATAAGAGCGACGTGAGCCTTCCCGGTCTTATCGGTCACCGCCGGGGATTTCTGTGAATACTGTGCGATTAGGTTTAAACGTTAAAACGTAAAAGTTATTTTCATAACTCTATTATATTCTCAATAATGTTCATGTTAAATGACATGTTCATGTAAAATTCTAATGATGAACTGCTGAAGATCTCCACTTCGCATAGCATATGATGAAGAACTTTTACGATTTATGATGAAATTATGGATTTATTTTTATATAAAGTAAGTCCATAAAAGTATATATAAAGCAAGTAAGTAGTATATAAAGCAAAATTTCTGGTGAAATAACAAATTGTTCAATCATCAGTAACTAATAACCATTTCTCGTAAAAGAAAGGAAATAGCAGAAGTAGAAATAACCAACGTTTTGCAGTTAATGGACGTTTTATAGACGCTATTAATGGGTGACAGGAAATAGTAGTTACGACGTTTGCAATTAAGCGCATCGGATCGTAAACTTAATAATATTTTAATTGTAGATTCTTCTGAAATTGACGCTGTTAAAGGTAATAACAATGAAATTGAAATATTGTAACTGAGCACTTTTTGTAACACGGATAAACGATCTTTCGGTAAGTTGGTAAATTTCAATTTGTTGGAAATTCCAGGAAGATTTTGTTTTATGCACCAAATGCCGGTATAACTTAAGTAAGGCCTTTGTCCAACAGTAGTAATAAGCTTTAGAAAAATCAAGGGATACACCTACAAAACATCCATCCGATGCCAAGTGGCTACTGGACCAG
The DNA here is from genome assembly GCA_036936625.1 of Parnassius smintheus behrii. Lineage (NCBI taxonomy): Eukaryota > Metazoa > Arthropoda > Insecta > Lepidoptera > Papilionidae > Parnassius > Parnassius smintheus. Next base: position 45,624,894 of record JAUPFT010000014.1, read on the forward strand.
CAACCTAAAACCAACTTCAAAAAAAATTATATCTACGGTAGAATGCCGCACAAGCTATACTTAATAGCTCACTATACTTCGGTATGGAATACACCAGTGCGAGCACTGCTATTGGATATCAGAAGTAGGAAAGAGGGTGGTATAGAGATTATATAGAGATTGAGTCCTAGACAGAAAAGGTGTCCTAGCTCTTAGTAAAAGTCTATCTAGAAGTCTTGCTTCTCCCTTGTCATGGTGATTAACGGAATCAATAGTGTCGTGAGCTAAGATTATGTATATCAAACGGATTTTAAACGCCTAAAAATGAAATAACACATTATAATTTTTTATATTTATATTTCTGATAAAAAAGTAAAATTAAACATCAATAAATAGTTGGGGCAATCTGGCCATAAAAGAAGGCTTCATTTTTGCTTCCTGAATTATATTTCAATGAATATGTCGGCGAAAAGCGGCTTCCGTTTGTATTTTGAAATCACACTTGAAATGTTTTCTTCGAACTTTTATCAAGCTTATGTAAGCTTTTGTTTAATTTTATAATTTCATTCAACATCAAAAATTTCATAATAATAAAAGTAAATAAAGTTTGACGTTGCTCCCTGACGAAATTGTTCCTACACCGCTAGCTCTAAGCTCGAGATTATTCAGCGAAATATGCAGAGATCTCTGCTTGGAGTTTCTCTACGCAATAGACATCGTAATGAAAATACCAACTGCAGAACCAGAGTGACCGAAGAGGTAATTGTCGGCGCATGCATCTCGAATTTACTTCAATTACATTAACCAGACTTTGACCATTCGGTGCACTAATCGCAGTTAGTACCGCAAGGGGCTTACGTCAGATCTAACTCAGGTCAGGTTAGTTTTGTACTGGAAGCGAGAGGATCGAAACGGGGTCTGTTAATACGAAGGATGAAGGTGGAAATTTTAAAAATATTTTAGATCCTTATAAATAACACTTCGATTATACTTATATTTACAACTATACATTAACATTTTTATAACATTTTTATACAGGATTATTTTGCAATAATCGGCCAAAGTTGCAGAGAAGGTTCAGAATAAGTAATATAGACATATGGTGAAGAAAAATGAATTCAAAAGATCTCAAACATTCTGTCCTTTTTATCTTTTAAATTCAAAATGAGTGGTAATGCATTATTTTTACTGATTTTACTGCGCACGCACAGATTCGTAAGAGTCAACCGGTAGGCAAAAACATTGTTGCCCATAAATCACATTCAATTTGGGATAATTTCAAATAAAATTAAAAGCATTATTTACTCGTATTTTCAAAAACTACAATAACGCTATATAATTATTTATATATTTGTTTTTAAACTTAAAATTTGGCTACTCTTTGAACAATAACCCTGTCAATCATTTATTAATTACAACCTATATAATCCACTGCTGAACATAGATCTCCCGACAAGTTGTCTATCATAAAGGGGAGAGATATTTTAATAGTTGCCAAGCTTGGTAGGTGGGTGGTAATAGCATTTTTTTTCTATTTATTATTAGGGCAACACCCACGATACGATACGGTGTAGTTGATATTCGTGTATATTCAACGCAACTACACGATCCATATGATAATATCTTTTTTTCATCAACTACCTTCTTAAAAACTGTACATGTATTTCAAAAAACACCACATAAATCATGGTGTTTTTTTTTGCATTTTTTTAATTTGTAAAGCAAATCTTTATATTAGTTTTGATCCCGCAAAATCCTTTAGACATTAAATTGAAAAACATTAAGTTATGAAATAATTTATTAAATAATTTATTTTATACTTATTTAAATAACACAATTCTATCAAACATGTAATAGAATGAACTTATATTTTTATATAATTTAAGTGAAAAACGAACTTACCGCAACTAACGTCAAACAAAGAGCGTTGTCACCTCTGAGGAGCGAGAAGGAATGCCTTACAGCCTGCAAGTACTGGCTCTCTATACCCTTCATACCGGATCGTGGGTGGTACTTATCCAAAGCAACAACCACCTTTTGAAATATTATACATGTCATCTTATCTTCACCTCCACGGGGCGCACATTGCTGATTCGGAGAGTCTTTGGTGACAAACTGAGTGTCGAAAATCTGTGAAGTATTAAAATTGAGTCTTATCATGTATTACATAATTGAGTCTTATATCATGTGAATCATTGATTGAAGTTGATTGCAGGTGCCTTTGCAGCCAATTATCCTCAATTTAATTTTCATACTGTTAGGCACTTAAAATGTTATAAAAGAAATTAAAACCACGCGTCTGCTACTAGCTTTAGCGTTTATATATAAATTAACCAAATTTACTTTCTTCAACAATCAGCTAACACAATAAACGTTCAGTCAATCTATCGTTGGAATCACATCTAATAAAATCTTACAAAATTTCCTTTGATGGAAACCGGTCATACACACATACTGGTTAAAAGTGCAACGATGTAACACTTTTAACTAATTTAACGCAATTCTCATCGGCTTTTCAAATAAACCCTAATAAAATGGCCCCCCATTGGCAATTAGAATTCCAGTAGGATTTCAAAAGTGCCATTTCACAGAACCAGCTGAAATAGAAACCAATTATCGTGGCACATTTAAATATTTGGAATTCGAAACAGTGTGCCGTCGTTTTCTAAAATCTCTAGATGGAGCAAAAATCTACACGAGATGGCTGGCAGCATCTGAATACGTGAAGGAGAAAACCGGGCTTAGTGGTGTACCTATATCCAGCAGCAAACTGCCGTAGGCTCATGATTAATACACTTAGGTATTTTCTCAGTGGACGATGATGTAATCCGGTGTGATGGAGGCGTAAAAGAATCCATCACCCATTTCTTTTCGTGAATGACTATGGGAAATTCCAGTTATGGGAAAAATCTATTTGAATAAAAAGTTTCTATTTTTGTTTCTGACAGAAAAATCCGTCTTAGTAGAGCCATGCTGCAGGAATGTTACAGTTGAAGCACGAATGGGTTATTTCGACCAGGGAAGGACAACGCTATCACAGAATACTGGCGTAAAATAGCAAATTAATGCTGCTGTGATTTATATGGTTAGTGTTGAAACCGGGAAACCCCTTTTAATGGCAATGGGGCATTTTGTCTTAGTCCTCAGGGGTGACACGCATTTATACTTTGATTCTTTATTAGGGATTGATGTGGTTGTCTATAGACACCCACATCAATCCTTAATACAGCATGAACTTGTGAGTGGACGGTATGCTTGTTTGTCACCTTATACTATAAAAATAAAATATCTTATGACTTATAAAATATGCAACACGAGAGGCTCATGTTCATCAGTGATCTTTTTAGGATGATGATGTCGAATAAGCAGAAAACTTGTATTACTGGTCGTCAGGTTTAAAATCTATTCTGAGCTACTTATTAAAAGAAAATTATTATTTTGATATCTATGGCAATAATTTCCCTATAGGTATTACTTGTTATATAGCAATTGTGAGGTCTAAAATGTCACAAAATATTGCTAAGAATATTAATATAATATGGGGTAACGGAAAACCACATCAAATACTCAAATATAAAGAATATTGAAATTCGAAATAAAAAGATAAAAGACGTAAAAAAATTGTATAATCAATATTGAACACACATTATGCCTATAAATTTTATTTACGTGGTAGAGCCATGCTGCAGTTATATTAGTAGTATAGTTGTAGCACGAATGGGTCGGCTCGACCGGGGAAGGACCACGCTCTCACAGAATACCAGCGTGAAATAGCAGCTTAATGCTGCTGTATTTCGTATGGTGAGTGTAGAGAACCGGAGACCCTTTTTACTGGAAAAGAGGCATTCCATCTTAGTCCTCACGGGTGACAACGCATCTGCATTTTGATTTGTAATCGAGGATAAATGTAGATGCCTATGGGCCACAGCAACCACTTACCATCAGGTGGACTGTGCGCTCGTTTGTCACCCTATCCTATAAAAAAAAAAAAAAAAAAAAAAAAAAAAATAAAATTATCGTTTCAAAAAGTCCTTAATTTGGTCTGTGGAAGCGAATCTACCTTCTTACGCGCCTCTTCTGTTACTGATCGCTTTCATCTTGAGCTTCAAACCATCGCAAAGCAGTATCTAAGCATTTAAACGCTTCAGAGGCAGTAGGAATATTTGAGACTTCATTTTCTGAACCAATAATTGATGAGGTGCTGGTGGCATCAACTTTGTCACTCACAACATCGAGGTCGACAATTTCGCTATCCTGCAAGATTTGGAGCCCTGAATCTGCATCGTCGACAGTTATCCATACTTGAACGTCTTCATCACATTATGGCAATTGAGTTCTTGTAGCATATTTGGCATTTCACACATATTCTGTTCTTCATATCCACTTTCGCTTTGAATACTTTCCGCAATACTCAAATTTTATTCCAGGTTTTTTTAGTCTATTCTTTTAAACAGTCCCAAGCTACTCCAATCATGTAGGATGCATCTTTTAAATAAATCTTTTTATAATTTCTAATTAGACTTTCTTCTCCCTCCTCTTCTCTTTCTAGCAACAACTTACGTAGCAATTCTTTTCTGCAATATCGCTTGAAAGTCTCAATAAAACCTGGTTCATGGGATGTAATTAGGAGGTTACGTTAGAACATAACACAGACAGAAACATATCTTTTATAAGTTCGTTCTTTTTATTTAGGATGTCATATGATAGATGAGCTGGTCCATTATCAAGGAGTAACAAATGTTTCTTTTTTGCCATTTTTAGCTGATACGCTTTTACAGTGGGTACAAAAACTCTCAAAAAACCTAACAAAAATCGTTATCAGTGCAGGCCCTTTTTGTGAGGTTTAAACAATAGGCATTACGTGTTTGGAACAACGAGGTTTCTGACCGGCAAGCTGCTGCGGTTGTCGCATCTCAGCGTGGTATGTTAGCAGTTCGGTTAAGCGGTCGTTCGGTTGATCGACGTTCGGATAATAGACGCTCTACTGTAATTTTATAATTGGTTACAATGTGGTTAATATAAAGAGGGTATAGTGTGTGATCGAATGTGTGAGAGCAAACGTCGATTTAAATCTAAGTTAAACTGGTGCCAGAATCGAGAAAAACAAGTTAAAATGGACATAATAACTGCTCAATATTGTAATAAGGACTTCAAAAAATTTTGTAAATCCACAAATACTTTTATCTGCGGCTTTATCCTCCTGTAAGCATTGGTAACCCTAATGATAAAAATATTAAAAATTTAAGCATTATTATATATTAATTCGATACTCTTCGAGTCAACGCTTTGCCATACCGCCGTAAATTCATCTTTCCTGTTATAAACGACGCCATGGCGCGCTCAACGTAATCGGATCGCGTGAGTTCAACGCAAACTGAAGAAAACATTATCTTATGAATTTATTTTTAAGGACATCTCCGCAGAAATATTTCATTACATGTAAATCTCGTTTCAATTTTATTAAACTTCTGTGTTAACGGTTTAAGTGTTATTATTTTCATCAAATTCTTAAAAGTTTTCGGTACTCTAAGTTCAAACTAAGTAGTAAGACTCCTTTTCTTACTAAGAGTCCGTCTGGCACTATCGTTTTACCTACATTTGCCATAAAGTGGTAATGCATGCACTGCTATTGTCCTGTCTGCAGGATATAGTGATGAATTATAATAACAGACTATGCAGAATCTCACCTCGGTCCAGAAATAATAAAGCATCCTTAGCCTTCGTTGGAAGATGATTTTAGGTATCTATGAATAACAGAATTTTATAAAAATTAAGTGACTTACAGTCCGTCTGTCATTTCATTTTTGTATGTGCAAAATGTTAGCGATAGCAGTAAATATCAAGGGTGTGGAAGTGACAAACGGACTATAAGTCTGTCTGTCACCGATAAATTTTTATAAAACAAAAAAAAATTTTGATTTCGTGCTATTTATTAAAATATTAAAACGAATTAATAAAGTACCTAAAGGAAAATAAGTGACCATATTTGAGCATAGGCCTCCTCTAATTTCTAGGAGGATTATAGAACCATTACTCTACAGCGTTGCTTCAGTACGTGTGTGCGGACTTCATATTATGTTCTCCTGTATGTTTCACTTCACCTTTCATTACGTGATATCATCACTATTTACAATTGCAATTAACAATTTATTTAGTAGCAGCCGTTCAAACCCGGGTTGCCTACACGCTATTAAATAAGAGCGAGACATGGTTCTCTATTCCTATTTAAACTCCTTAATTATATTTCCTAATTCCGAGCAAATGCAAATGGCATGTAATAGTTACAACACTGCATGTACAACGTCGCCTATAATTAAAGCCTCGGTGCTTCTTCACTTCAATTAGCTTCTTAGTTCTGCATGTTTGACAGCAACGAATCGTTACTCTATGCTTCTAGGAATTATAATTAAAAGTTTTTTCTGAATGTCAGATCGGTTCATGCACTTGACAATTTCGTTTATTTTTGAGCCGACTTCAAAAAAACTTCTTTTTAAATGTACAATTCGACTGTATGTTTTTCTGGTTGTATGTATGATGTTACGCAATATCTTCGTCTACTGTGACCCGATTTTGATGATTATATTTTATTAAATAGATTTTTTTGGGAGCTTTTTCATTTGGATTTGGAGAAAATATTCCACCTCTTAAGAGTGGCAAAACAGAGGTTGAAATTTTTATGTTACTATTTAGACGATATTAAGATTGAGATTTTCCTTAGTCCACTCAAATGGGAAAAATTAATTACTTTTAATAAAAAGTAAAAGCCGACTTCGAGTAACAAAAAATATAAAATAATCTTACATTCTTAGCACCGACTTCTGAATTTAAAGTTAATTAATTATTTTTAGTTGCTTGGGTTCTGTTTGTTATGTTTTTATAAAGTTAATTTTGGTTCACCAAGATCATTACAAGTCTAATAATGAACACAATATGGCTTCTTAAAGATTGGCACAAACATAAATCCACCTTCTATTATTAGTCATGTAACAGACTTCTGTTTTTGCTTCCACAACCACGTAAAATGTGCATGCTTTTTGACATCCGTTTCTGCATTTGTTTCCGCTACTTTTATAATGAAAATTTGCTTGGAACTTTGACGGCATACCTTGCTGTAAAAGATGCCCCAACTCAAACTGTGAATGAAGTCCAATCATCAATATTGAATTCATCATTACAAATGTTAAAGTACATGTTAAGTACGAATAAAGGCCAGTGAGACTCGACTGCCAATAAAGAGATTGAAAATTTACTTTTGTAGACAGTCATACGTTCAGAAGTTTGTGTACCGGAATCGTAATGCACAATAATATTGCATTATCTTGCCATTAGTGCGCCAATATCTATCAGCTCCTCCAAGCAGTGTCACCAGTGCAGGAACTCGTCTTATATATGAAGAATACCGAAACAAGAAACGAAGTTCGCTAGGTGTAAAAGCGGCCAGATTATTTTTCATAAAATATATCTTACCGCTAATTAATTTTGAAAATTAATTTAACAAAAAGTAATAATTGCAAAAAAAATTAAATTAATGTAATAATAACTTTCATAGCATTTTACACTTGCGCTTCTATTATACGTTTCTACTTCCGTTATTACACTTCCGTTGCATCAGTATCTATGATACGAATCGTCGTATTGTAAGAATTTAAAGGTGGTGTTAGAATTTTACAAAACTGTTCTTAACAGTACGAGATTTTTTTATTTAATTTATGTAAAAAGGAAATCAAAGTTACATAGTATATTATTCAATAATACTGTATTTTAAAACCAAAACTGTAAAAGGAGAACAATTCTTTTTTTTATAGAGAATGGGCCCACCACAAATTGTGGCGGAACTTAATAAAATGCATGATGATTTATTCCTTACAATTTATTCGTTACAATAGTAATATTAGTTTTACCGTATCTAACGGGAGTAATGATAAATTAAAGCTTAAAGTATGGATCATAATAACCTAAAAACAAATTAAAAGCGATTGTCTAGTAGTTTTCACCGGTATTATAAGATAAAAGTGCACTGTTCAATAATTAATAGTATAAAACAAAGTTGTAGGTACATTCATCATTTATAGGTAGCCTAAAATTGATGGAAAATTCTTTCAGTGGTTCTAGCAAAATATAGTGCACAGACATACAAACGGTAGTATGGAGACTATACTTTACACCTACTGATTGACTAGTGAATATACTCGTAGATCTCAAATCATATAGCAGCACACACAGGGGCAGTGTGTGAACTTTATTTTAATATGTGTTGACAGATAATTAACCATACCCCAAAACAGCTTCAAACAAAAATTATCCAATTTTGCTGTTTTTGGGCTGTTTTATTAATCATAACCAATTCCGACAGATGGCAATAACCACTAAAATAACAATAACAAATACCACTTCCTTTACGTCACACTTAAAATTCCCAGATCGGTGTAAGACTTCTTGTCTTCTTGATAATTGTTAATCAAATGCCAAGCGCAGAATAAGGCTTAGATTCTCTTGCGAGAACATTGGGAGGAAAGTAAAAACATAAATAAAGTTCTGACTTTTACTGGCTTCCCTTTAAATAAATTGTTGTTCAATACATTTTATGAAGAAAATTATTGAAATCACAAATAATTTCATATCAGCTATTTCATTTAAAGTAATAGATATTTATTAAGCATTTTTTTTTCATTCCATTATTACTAATGGAGGATAATAATTTAAAAAGTCAATATTACTCAAATCACTACGACATATTTTACTATAATATTAATCCGATCGACGCCCCTCTTGCTCCACTTCACCTTAAATTTTTATTCATATGGCATTTTAAATGGCTACTTACCTTTATTAAAATCTACTTAAAACAAAAAACAATCTGACTAATACACATCGTAGCACACCCTACAATTTAATACACATTGCCAAGCTGCCTCTGCTACTAGCCAGTGAATAAGCCATCTTCGGCAGTCCTTTTTAGTGTCACTTATATCCGTGTATGTGTTTGATTTCGTTTTCAAATGAATAATTTTCCTTGATGCCCTTTAAGATCATCAAGAATAATCGCAAATTCAATTTCACAACCCTTAATTACAGCGTTTATTTCACTTTACACCTCTGTAAAGTCAATTAAATTATCCTGGCCGTCATTAGGTTTATATACACTGAAAAAAACAAGAAAAACCAGTCATTCGTACCAACTTTAATAGCTATAAGCCTAACATTATTACACGGAAATATTATGACTGACGAAAACACACTTTTCCTCCACATTATCGCCCCCTGCCTAGGGTCGCCCTCGGAGTATGCTGGTTGATATGTCCACCGCTGACTTGCTGGTGCATTCAAAGTCACTGTCAATATTCCCTACATACACAATGTCATGCGATAATAGCCATGTCTTCGGAAGAGCACTTACATATGCCGTCTTAAATACTTTCCTTACCACATCTATTGATCTTGTAACTGACTTGCAATTAAAACTTATAAGTTTTATCTTGTAACTTGAAGAACGTCTGTTGTGCAGTATGAAGTCGCTCGTTGTCATGCAAGAGCTGTGGAGATGAGTGATTGAGTAAGTAATGCTCTTACCAAACAGGATGAGCAGTAATGTTTAGTGGTCTAGCCCCGGCCATCACTTTTCTAGGGGTAAGTTTTCGTTTAGGATATTGTTTAGGCGCTGAACCAGGTTCCAACCAACTTCACTGTCAAACATAATCCATTTTTCGTCGCATGTAACAATGCGGTTCAAATTTCTTTGGTTTGTGTGCCTATTGTGTAGTGCAAAGCAAGTCTCGACACGTACTTTGCATTCGAAAATTATTGAGTTCGTGGGGCACCCATTTGTCAAGCTTTTTTACCTTGCCAATTTGACGCAAATGGACCAATATTGTTTTGATGAACAAAACCTGCAGTGAGTTTATCCGTAGACTTAGTATCATCAGTTTTCACAACCGCTTTTAATACGTCATTGTCGACTAAGGTTTTCGTACGACCACTGGCTGCATTATTCAGGTCGAAATTTCTAGAACGGAAGCGGGAAAACCAATAAGAGATGGTGCGTTCGTTTGTAGTATTCAGTCCGTAAACGTCGTCGATGCTGCGTGCCGCTTGTATCGTACTCATGTTCCATAATTACTCGAATATTTAACGTATCCACGTTGACGAAAAATATTTAAGTGCGATGAAAACATAACGCTGATCAAAAAACAAATGACTAATTTTGAAAAAAACATTCCATGTTCTTAAAATAAAATTAATTTGATATTAGAATCCTTATCCAAACAAAAATATAAAACCTACTATAATTTAGAACGTAATATCTAATTTGTACCAAAACTCGCACATTCCCGGGATTTGTCGTTAATATCGTAGGTTAGGTTTAGGTGTACACATGCCTTCAGTTCAACCACAATTACACATATTTCCATATATAATTGATATATTAATTCGTATTCGCTTGTGTAGTACTCAAATAAGTTATTTCCTGAATAGTGAGCATAAAAGTCATAGTAATTAGCCGTTATCATATACCATTTTAGTATTTAACAGTTACTTCTTTAGTAATTTTGTCGATACCTGGATTTTTCCTACAAAAATACTTAAAATCTATTTTAAATATTGTTGTATTATTATCCTTAATTACTACAATATTATTACAGTTGGATCCTAAATTTTATTCTTCCATTTATATCTTTGGTTTGTGTTTTCTACTTTTTTAGACTATCTTTTCCAGGAATAACAAATCATTTTTGACAAAGATTCTCCTATCTTGTGCTTTAACTGTTTGATTATTATAGTCTTATCAGTAAAATTAGTCAGTGGTTCAGCTCACAAAAAATGCTTTAGTGTCAATAAAAAGGGATCATCTGAGCAATCACTTAAAACAGAAACGAGACGAGAGTTGAAACACGTTAAATTTTTTTGGGGTTCCGTAGTCAACTATGAACCCTTATAGTTTCGCCATGTCTGTCTGTCCGTCTGTCCGTCCTCGCTTAATCTCTGTGACCGTTAGCACTAGAAAGCTGAAATTTGGTCCCAATATGTGTATCAATCACGCCGACAAAGTGCTAAAAAAATGTTTTATTAGGGTAGCCCCCCTATATGTAAAGTGGGAAGTGATTTTTTTTTAATTTCAACCCTAACGTGTTATATATTGTTCAAAAGGTATTTAAAAATGAATGGGGGTTTACTAAAATCATTTTTGATAATGTCAATAATTTCGGAAATAATCGCTCTAAAAGTAAAAAACAATGTGTCCCCCCTTCTAACTTTTGAACCATAAGTTTAGAAAATACGAAAAAATCTGAAAAGTCGAACTTTATAAGGACTTTCTAGGAAAATCATTTTGAACTTGGATGGAAAGTCGGAGCGCCTGCCGCGGAGCGTGCAATGTTGCACGCTCCATGTTCGCGCACGTACCCATTACCGGGAGCAGTTGCAGGAGCGCGGAGCGCTGCTGAAGCGCGAACATAATGGATACTCACCTAAACTTATAAGTGGGAACACTTATTGTGACGGACGGGAAACTACGGAACCCTACACTGAGCGTGGCCCGACACGCTCTTGTCCGTTTTTTTTAACACGGATAGTGTTAACAAAGATGAATTTTTTGAATTATTGTGAAATATATCAATACGCAGATGACACATGTTTATTCATAGCTGGGAAAAATATCAATCACACCATGTGTCAACTGCAAGATGACTTTAACATGTTAACCAAATGGTCACATGATATGGGCCTGGTATTTAACTTTAATAAAACTAAAGTTATGTACATTAGTAGTACCAAAAACAAAAGCGACGAGTTACCCAAACTAATAGCTCATAGCCACCAACGCTTACACACTAAAAGCGTGCATTGTAGCTGTGTCAAGATTGATGTAGTGGAACAACATACTTACCTTGGGCTTATGATCGATGGTCACCTTAGCTGGAAAGGGCATATTGACCATATATGTGACAGAATTCGAGGAATTCTAGCCAAATTCACATTAATAAAATATAAAATACCATATAAGAATACAATTATATATCTCATTAGCAGAATCTATAATATCGTATGGTCTTTCTACTTATAGTAGGATCTATAAAAAACACACCTAGACAGACCCCTTAGAACTCCGTATTTTAAAAACTCTAGTACCAAAAAGTGTTACAAACAAATTTAAAGACCAACAACATAATAACTTTGAATTCTGTAAAATACTACCTGTACATAATAAAGTATATATTACTTAATGAAAATTACTTTAATAAAGATATACAAACACACGACAGTCAAAGAAACCTACCTTAGCATTACCAAAATACATAAATCTATATAGAAAACGAACACTAGAATACATGATTCCCGATATCGTAAACAAACTTCCATCACAACTAAAAAAACAAATTAATCAACGCAATATCAAAAGTATATTAAAGAATAAGTTTGTGTGATGAGCACGATCATTTGTTCTGTGTCTGGGTGTAATTTATCTATAATATTTATTTATTTAGAAATATATAAGTATGTTTATCAGTTGTCTATTACCCATAACACAAGCTCTGCTTAGCTTGGGACTAGATGGCGTTGTGTGAAAAAAAAGAAACAAACAAAAGAAACAAAAAAAAAATAAAAAATTACTTCTTAAGTAACTTATAATAAGTATTGTAAAATAAAAATAATATATTATTAGCTACACATTAATACTATAAAAACAAATGTTACACTTACAATAATAATTAATAATATAAAAAAGACGTGTGGCACTCGGGGACTGCCGCGGTAAAGCTATTGCATAGCATTTTGTATCAACTTATGCAATTATAATTATTTATTTATTTTATTTATGCAGTTAAGTCTTTGATATTAAATCAATTAAAATTAAATCAATTTACACTTTTTGAGCGTGGTGACCGATAAGAAAACAATTTTTTTCTCTTATTGTATAAATGAGAAGTTAATATTGTTTAAAATATTTTTAATATCTTACAATACATGTAGATTATTCAGGAATTTTTATCATTCAGTTAGCAGCTAGTGTACACGCATACGACTAGTCGCACGCACACAAACACGGTGCCGAAGTCTGCCGAGTGCCGAAGTTTGCCGAACTGAAACGACGTTAGACGATGCACGGCTTTCAACGCCACACCTCCGTGACCGTCGGAGTTTACCGATAATCTGACGTCATACGACGTTATTCAAATAACTGCAAAAACATAATATCTTAATTTAACAAAAATAGCCTTTCACAAAAATGAATCTAGTTAAGTATAGAGTAATTTTGTACAGATTAGGTAAAAAGTTTGCACTCTTCCTTAAGATAGTGATCATAAAAAGTAAACTCGCAGTGAGAGCACAAAAACTCAACACGATCAAGCAAATAAATTATATTTTCGGAGTTATTCATGTCAGCAACAATACGCCACGGTCTATTGTAGAAATTAACAACCCATTGGCAGTCATTGCAGTAAAACCTTGTATTAAAATGAGTTTCTTCCCAAGGTCATATTAGGTTATTAGTCACAATATAAGAAAATGAACTTCTATTAAACCTGTCAATATCTACAATTAGTACTTAGTAAACGAATAACTGGTTGATAAATTAATCATGATATGTATCTTTTTTTTTCGCCGGAGACTAAAATGAAATTGCTTTTTTTCGTAACTGCAGATTCTGTGGATTTGTTTCATTATTTTGAACAATATACGAAACTTAAGGGACTAAAATTAAATCTAATCTGAACCAGAATCATAGAAACTGTATTATTCGGGCTAAACGTATCTAATAAAGATCTGTTATTTTTGTCTCCTGCGAAAAAAACAGACTATAGGAATCTATCGAATACCTACATAAACAAAATATCACCTATAAATAAAATATTACGAAGCGGAATAACTAATAAGAGTGGCAACGTCTCACTATACAAAGGAATTGCGTTAAGACGATGTCGTTGAGAGCCGTGGTAGCTCACATGGTTAGCGCTCGTTATAGGTATCACAGTACGGGAGGAACCCGGGTTCGATCCCCACTGGCACCAATGAAATTGTTGCGTGCTGATTTAGCTATCAGTTGGAAAGTCTGTTTCTGGGCCGTTTTGTTTTGTTACACTGACATCTCGCAAGTCACCTAGGGACCTAGGAGGTTGTCGGTTGCTTATTTTTTATTTTTCTTTAAAAAATATAACAAAAAAATATTTACAAAAGTAAAAAAAAGTAAAGTTACAGCCTATATACGTCCCACTGCTGGGCACAGGCCTCCTCTAATTTCTGAGAGGGTTTTAAGGCAAGGAAATGTCCGCCACGCTGCCTCAATGCGTGTTGACGAACTTCACATTTCTTCGAAATATATATTTTTTAATTTCTCAGACATGCGCTACCAGCATGCAACGACGCGGCCCGCGCCTTGCCGCCACTTGCGTTTGCCGCGCTTTGTTTCGTCACAGAGTGGCGAAATCACAGTAATATAGGTATTTTATAAACAGCACCTGTCTAATATTATGAAATATGTAGATAAAACTTACCTTGATACGATTTTATTTCGTAGTGCTGAGCTCTCGCAACGCGGCGTACGTCCACCTAGCAACACGATGCACCCCGCACTGAATTCGTGGACGAATGCGGGGGTGATATAGACGCAGTATTTAATCGGGACGCATTTTTCATCATAAAAATAATACATATTTCTAAAAAGTAACCAAACCAAATTATTTTATTTTGTATTGCAAAGCAGTGGATATTTATTTTTTATATTCCTTTGATAAACAATGAAGGAGTAAAGTGGTTTCATCTCAACGATTTGGAGGTGATTTGGGTATTTTTTTATTTATTATGTGACACCGATAGAAAAATTATGGCTGAACCAAATTACGTATCAGATCATGTAGATGACAAGCTATTTTTTCATATGTAATTTCTCTGTAAGTGTCGACGAAAAGTTGGTTCATCTGCACGCTTTTTTCAAGCTTTTTGCGAGAGAGCAGCCTTAATAATAAATGCACTTTGTTCATTCATATTCAACATTTCAAAACTCTTCGACAAAGACAACAAAGACTGAGGAAAAGAAACGACGTTAGACCGTCGTTAGACCTTCAAGCCACACCTCCGTGCCCGTCGGAGAGCGTGAGGTTTTTTTCGTTACGAAATTTCTGGATTTTCCCGCACTCAAGGCCCGCGATAGAAGCTATGCAATAGCTTAATAAGTTTATCTTTAACATCATTAATTAGTATCAAATTATTTGAACAGCCTGTACATGCGAACTCGACGCGTCAAGCCAGGTAGGCAGATAACGCCACCGAGAGCAAACCGGTTTATTGTCTGTAACGGGGAGCGCGGTTCAATGCGTGCATCACAACAATAAGATGTATGACATAATTATTAGGCATAATAATTATCATGCTATGTATGTTGATTGCATCGGTATACGGTAAAGCTGTATAGCTTATGTTTATACGGTAAAATACCCAATCTAAATATTGTAAAATTATTATCAAATAAATAAAAAAAGACGTTTGGCACTCGGGGACTGCCGCGGTAAAGCTATTGCATAGCATTTTTTATCAACTTATGCAATTATAATTAATTATTTATTTTATTTATGCAGTTAAGTCTTTGATATTAAATCAAGTTACACTTTTTGAGCGTGGTGACCGATAAGAAAACAATTTTTTTTCTCTTATTGTATAAATGAGAAGTTAATTTTGTTTAAAATATTTTTAATATCTTACAATACATGAAGGTTATTCAGGAATTTTTATCATTCAGTTAGCAGCTAGTGTACACGCATACGACTAGTCGCACGCACACAAACACCGTGCCAAAGTCTGCCGAGTGCCGAAGTCTGCCGAACTGAAACGACGTTAGACGATGCACGGCTTTCAACGCCACACCTCCGTGCCCGTCGGAGTGGGGAGCGTGAGGTTTTTTTCGTTACGGAATTTCTGGATTCGGTCCCCGCGCTCAAGGCCCGCGATAGAAGCTATGCAATAGCTTAATAATAACAAAGATAGAACGTGTTTTAACTACTCTTATCGTACAATACTATCTTGGAGTGATTTATTATATATTATATAAGATTACGCACTTCTAGCCTCTCACAATTCTCCAAAATTTGGAATTCCTATTTTCGACTACGTATTGCCAATTGGTTAACTGTTGAACGATTTAATTAGATTACCTTTATTTATTTTAATGTTATTATCATCATATCCGCTCTTATTAACTCCTTCTTCCAAATCATCATCAGCCCTCAAAAGCCCACGATTGGACGTGGACCTCGCCGCCTGTAGGGGCGATATGTCTTGATAGTCAGGCATGGCAAGAGGATTGGCGATCGTATTATAAGGTGTCTCGCTCATTTGACGGGCTCTTATTTAGTTCATAATAATGCAATATACTAATCAATATTTTAGTTTGCTGTAGTTGCTTACGAGATTTATTTATAAAATATTCTTTATATTCAGCCTGCAATCATTTAACAGTGGTAGAGCCACGCGGCAGCTTTGCTGTTGCACGTATGGGCTGGCTCAAACCGGGGTGGTACCACGACCTCACAGAATACCGGCGTGAAGTGGAAGCTCTGCTTCCGCGTTTCGTCTGGTGAGTGCAGGTGGCCGGAGGCCCAAATCCCCCCCCCCCATCAACATGGTAGCGGAATTAAATAATGATAGACTACCCCAGGAGGGTACCAGCACCCCTGGAGAATCCCTCGCTGAGCATCCACGACCATGTTTCTCCACTTCTGAGCGTGGGTGCTCAGGCTGCCCCGCGTATTCTGGGGGGGGCAAAATTCCGCTCAAGACTACAACTGCTCGGGGCAAACGGAGCAACAAAACCAAGGCGCCCCTGCCACGCTGTCCGTGAATTTCTGCAATATCAGGGGACTTCACTCAAACCTAAACGCCGTCCACTACCATCTCGAGACGGCGAGGCCGGCTCTGCTCTTTCTGACCGAGACGCAGGTGTCCTCTCCGGCTGATGTCTCGTATCTCTCCTACCCGGGGTACAAACTGGAACACTCCTTTGTGCCTCGGGCTGGAGTTTGCGTTTACGTCAGAGAGGACATCTGTTCTCGACGCCTCGGCAGACTTGAAGGTTCGGACCTGTCCATCCTTTGGCTACGCGTAGACAGCGACGACCATCCGCGCGTCTACGGGTGCCTCTATAGGTCCCATAGCGGTAATGCCGAAACAGACCGACTCTTCGACCACGTCCAAATGGCTGCAGATTCGTTGCTACAGCAGATCCCCTCCGCAGAGATCGTGATCCTCGGCGACTTTAACGCCCATCACGCCGAATGGCTTGGTTCACGTTTAACCGATCATGCGGGGAGATCTGTTCATGATTTTGCCTTGGCATATGGTCTGACACAACTGGTTACTTCGCCTACGCGGATTCCAGATGTGGAGGATCATGCACCTTCCCTGTTGGACCTTCTGCTGACCTCTCACCCGGACGGATATCAGATTTCCGTCGACGCCCCTTTAGGCTCCTCGGACCATTGTCTGGTCCGGAGTGTTGTGCCACTCACGCTGAAATCGCGGTTGCATTCTGCAGGCTGCCGCCGTGTTTGGCACTATAGGTCAGCCGATTGGGATGGGATGCGGTCTTTCTTTGCATCCTACCCTTGGGGGCGGGTTTGCTTCTCACCGGACGATCCCAACGTTGTTGCGGATTCTGTTACTGATGTGGTACTTCAGGGTATGGAACTTTTTATTCCTTCCTCTGTGGTGCCCATTGGAGGCAAATCTCAGCCATGGTTTGGTCGCTCCTGTAAAATAGCATCATGCTATAAGCAGGAGTGCTACCAAGCCTGGGTTGATGCATCAGCGTCCCGGGATGTAAACACCAGCGCTCTAAAAAAGAAGTATAATTCCGCCTCTAGGTCCTTCAAAAGAGTCATTGCCAAGGCAAAGTCAGAGCACATAGGCAGAATTGGCGAGAAACTAGTTCGCCTTCCTTCTGGAACCCGTGCATTCTGGTCTCTCGCCAAGGCTGTCCAGGGGAATTTCTGTCAGCCATCACTTCCATCTCTGCACAGGGAGGACGACTCACTGGCCCATACTGCAAAGGAGAAAGCCGATCTTCTAGGCTCTTTCTTTGCGTCTAATTCGACTCTCGATGACGGGGGGAGTACGCCGCCGACCATCCCGCGGTGTGAGTGCTCCATGCCGGAAGTGCAGTTCACACAGCGCTCTGTTCGCAAAGCACTCCTCTCCCTGGACATCCACAAGTCGAGTGGGCCTGACGGAATCCCCCCAATTGTGCTGAGGACGTGTGCTCCAGAGTTGGCACCGGTTTTAACGCGTCTTTTCCGGTACTCCTACTCCCTAGGCGTAGTCCCAAAATCATGGAAGACGGCTTTCGTCCACCCGATCCCTAAAAAAGGCGACCGCTCAGACCCGTCCAACTACCGGCCAATCGCCATCACCTCCTTGTTCTCCAAAACAATGGAGTCCATTGTAAACTGCCAGCTCATGAGGTACCTTGAGGATCACCAGCTGATTAGTGACCGCCAATACGGTTTTCGCCGTGGTCGGTCAGCTGGTGATCTTCTGGTCTACCTCACTCACAGATGGGCGGAGGCAGTAGAGTTCAAGGGGGAGGCATTGGCCGTTAGTTTGGACATTGCGAAGGCCTTTGATCGGGTTTGGCACAAAGCGCTTCTTTCGAAGCTCCCTTCCTATGGGCTTCCCGAGAAATTGTGCGATTGGATCACCAGCTTTCTTGCAGATCGGAGCATCAAGGTCGTTGTAGACGGTGCAAGCTCCGATTGCAAGCCTATTAATGCTGGTGTTCCACAGGGCTGCGTGCTATCGCCAACGCTGTTTCTTCTGCATATCAATGATATGTTGCATACCCGTAACATTCATTGCTATGCGGACGACAGCACTGGTGATGCTCTTTACACCGGCCGAGCCAATATTTCTCGGGAAAACGTCTCCGAGTGCCGGGACAAACTTGTGTCTGAAGTCGAGTCTTTGCTGAACAGAGTCTCGAATTGGGGACGACTAAATCTAGTCCAGTTTAACCCCCAGAAGACACAAGTTTGCGCGTTAACCGCTAAAAAGAACCCGTTTGTCGTATCCCCTCAGTTTCAAGGCACTCCCCTTGTTGCCTCAGCCAGTATCGGAATCCTCGGCGTCGACATATCGAGTGACGTGCAGTTTCGTGGTCACTTGGAAGGAAAGGCCAAATTGGCCTCTAAAAAGCTTGGCGTGCTCAGCAGAGCGGGACAGTATTTCATGCCGGCACACCGCCTGCAACTTTACAAGGCGCAGGTTCGGCCGCACATGGAATACTGTTCCCATCTCTGGGCTGGGGCTCCCCAGTACCAGCTCCTTCCACTTGACCGCATCCAGCGCAGAGCGGCTCGAATTGTCGACGACCGAGTGCTTTCCGATCGGCTCGATTCACTGGCGCTGCGAAGAGATGTTGCATCTCTTTGCGTATTTTATCGCATCTATCACGGGGAGTGCTCTGAGGAATTGTTCGGATTAATCCCAGCCGCCAAATTTCGTGAACGCACTACACGGCAAACGTCCCGATACCACCCACACCATCTGGATGCTTGGCGGTCCACCACTGTACGTTTCACAAGGAGTTTTCTTCCACGTACAACCTCTCTGTGGAATAGTTTACCACCGGCGATTTTTCCGGACCGATACGACCTGGGGACCTTCAAGAAAAGAGCTTACTCCTTTCTAAAGGGCCGGCAACGCACCCGCAATTCTCCTGGTGTTGCGGTTGATCATGGGCGGCGGTAGTCACTTAACATCAGGTGAGCCGCATGCTCGTTTGCCCCCTCTTCTATAAAAAAAAAAAAAAAAAAAAAATCATGTACTATTCTATTCTACATACTTATCACTCTCGCGTGGCCAGTCGCGTATCAAAACCGACGTACTTCAATAAAATCCTGACGTTTCACTGAAACGTGAATTATAAAAATAAGATTGAGGCAAATCTGCACTATCACACGTGACACAAGACATAGGTGTTGAAATTGATGAACATTGTAATTTATGAAAAGTTGTAACTTTATTTCAACAATTCTTGTGTAATTATTATTCTCAGTCTAAGTATTTTAAATGAAGAATGGATTATGGTGCAGAAAAAGCGACTTAGGAACATATTTATGGGATTGCGAAGGACAGGCGAAATATCCTACGTGTAAATTTAAGACGGCAAATATAAAAATGTTGCTTATAAACTGTGTTGATAAAAGACTTCAACCCAGGATATCCCAGATTATATTTTATAAAAAACAAATGTTGCAACTGGTGAAAATCTCATCAGTTGGTCAAAAGTCAAAAACGTCAAAAATATTATATAATATAGTGTTTTTTCCGAGGCATATGACAGAAATGTTCCTGGACAAGAGTTTTTGGCTTGAAGTTATCTCATTTCGGCAATTGATAAATTTTAATGACAGAAAATTTCCTGCTACGGGCCTGAGTAAGGGTAATGCCCCCAACTTCATGACTCCAGCTTCTGCTGAAAGTTGCTAAACGAAAAAACCTATTTTTGATTTTGATCCGACTTCATAATCAGCATTCGCACTTTCACCATAAATCCAGCAAGACTGTCAAAGAATCAAGTTCGTTAATATAAATTGCACACAACTATTTTGCAACTGGCATAGTTACATTTAATTTTTTTTTTAAATTTAAATATGAAAAAAGAAATCTAATTAACATGCCCTCATCAATTGGAAACGAAATTTATACTTTCTACGCGATTTATTTAGGTACTTGATGGTAAAATATAAAAAATTTGATTAAACGTTCAAAATTAAATTCACCTTTACGAATAAAACTCTAATATTGAAATCTTCATCTCATCCTTTCCAAACGAATTCTTCATTAATCAATTCGATACGACACGAACGGGATCGTAACAAACCCTTTTTTACCTATAATACCATTTTAATGAAAATTTTGAAGTGTTTGAGAATTCGTTCGATATGAAAATCCTCCATACACTATGAATTTTTGTAATAGAACCCATGACAATAAAAACCTATGTAGTATTATTGCTATTTAAACTTGTAGCGACGATGTGAAAATTCACTAATCCATATCATCGATCATCTCATCATTTAACGGCAAATTTATTAAATATCACTGAATCACGACACACTCACTGACACACTCATCATGATATCTCCAAATATATTAGCCCGATTGACTTGAAATTTAGCATATTTCTTTTCTTCTACATTTCTTTCTACATTTCTTTCTTAATGTAGATCCACCAGAGATTTTGGAAAATATTTGACGAAATGAAATAGGGGTTATAGCTTGTTGCAATGTAAAGTTCTCAAACCGAATCACAACAACACCCCTTCTTAGTTTATTTTTTGTGACTAGTTATTATATAAGCTCAAAAGAAATTCTGAGCAGAAATATAAGTAATTTTTGTTGTACTGTAGGGACATGTTGCAGTTATACTATGGTTGGAGCACGAATGAGTCGGCTCGACTAGAGAAGTACCACGATCTCACTGAATACCAGCGTAAAACGGCAGCTTTATGGTGTTGTGTTATGTTTGGTAAATATACTGAACCAGAGACCGTTTTTACTCTAAACGAGGCATTCCATCTCAGTCTTTATGAGTGACAACGCATCTGCATTTACTTAATAAATACTTAATCAAGATAAATGTAAGTGTCTATGAGCTGCAGAATCCACTTACAATCAACTGCATTGTGTGCTTTATTTTATTTCGTTTGTTACCTTCGTTTCTTAAAAAAAACTTTGTACGCGGTGACGCTTTCGAGATACTTCTATTTTAATAGTAACTTTAATTGACATAGTGGTAAAACAAAAGAAATATCGATGGCGTAACCTACTGAACCTACGTACATACCTATTGAATCTAGATTTTACAAGCATCAAAATATATACAGAAAATGTTAAATCATTCTGTGATCCGAAGCCGAAATCACTGGAGCGCAATTAATAACACCGTTATACCACGTAATATCAGATAATCTGTGTTTTAATGAAACCTGAGCACACAAGGGGCATGTTGAGCTCGTTATTGTATACCACAGTTCATGAGAATCATAGAATTTATAAAACAGGTCTCCACTTATAAAATTGCCGTTCTATAGTACGGGTCATTTCAAATGACAATAAGTTTTGTTCCAATTTCAAATTAATTTCATTTTAAAAGCATGGAATGTCATTTGTTTATTAATAAGCGTTACGTTTTCACTGCATTAGAATATTTTTTGTCATCATGGAATTGGTAAAAATTCGAGTTATTGTGGAATATGAGTACGGTATCAGCAGCCCACAACATCAACAGCGTTTACGGTAAAATACTACAAACAAATGCACCACCTCTTATTGGTTTATCCGCTTCCGTTCCAGAAATTTTGACCTTAAAAATGAACCTCATGGTCATCCAAAAACGACAATGACAAATTAAAGATGATTGTGGAAGCTTTTACGGCTGAATTAGCCACAGCTTTCAACGTTAGCACCAATATAATATTAGCATTTTCATCAAATTGGCAAGGTAAAAAACTTGACAAATAGATGTCCCATGAACTCAATGATTGCATTGCTCAACAGGCACACAAACGAAGGAATTTTAAATCGTATTGTTACTTGCCACGAAAAATGGATTGTGTTTGATAATCGCAAGTGCTCAGCAAGTTGGTTGGATCCTGGTTCAACACCTAAACAATGACCTAAACCAAAACTGAACCCTAGAAATGTGATGGTCACTATTTGGTGGACTAGTGCCAATGTTATTCATCACAGCTTCTTACCAAATGGGATGAGCATTACTGCAGATGTGTACTGTGAAACGCTGGACATAATGATGGAGAAGTCCGCATGTCTTCAACCAGCTTTGGTCAATCGCTCGGTCCCACGGCACAAAAACGCGCGACCTCATACTGTGTTATAGACAGTCTCTAAGTTACAAGAGCTGGGGCTGGAAGCACTTCGTCATCCACCGTACTTATCAGATCTTGCGCCTACAGATATCTACTTTTTACAGAATTTGAAGAACTTTTTGACGGGAATGAAATTCGATACACAACGCTTTTGTAAAATTTGTTGCTCCCCGTTCCTGATTTATTCAAGAAGGGCATCAATAAACTGCCAACGAAAAAAAAAACACAACTTTTATTAAATTACTAGTGATTTGGTCCGGCTTCGCATTGTTGATTTCTGTATCTCGATGGGTCTAACTGTGAATCTAAAGCATCTTAGGACTTACTCAAACACACAAACAGTTTCATCAAAGTCGGTCGAGCCTTTTTCGAATTTTAGTGAGACTAACGGACATCAATTGATTTTTATATAAAGAGAATATGTAGAGAAATACACTAGTTTTTGCTTTAATTTACAAATATAATATTAACATTTCAAATAAATTTAGCAAACTGTCATTGTCAAATTGTCTACCTAAGATTAAATTAATATATTATAATATATACATTTTTTCGTATAATATGTGAAGTCGTTCATCCTGTGTTGGAGTCAACCTAATTACTCATTTTTGACCTAAAATTCGCTACCGCAGAATATAAAATTTTATGCTTAACGTTGTTATCCACTGCTGATCATAGGCTTAACCCATTTTTTTGTCAAATCGGTCGGATATTCACATTAATAGCCACGCTTGGCAAGGACTTGGCAATCGCAGTTTTTATTATTTTGCGCTGTTATCAGGAAGATGCTGCCCCATCTCATAATACATACACACATAAGCGCGCACGCCTGTCACCCAGAGGGGTAGGCAGAGACTACAGACTTCTATTTGGCACGATCCTTTCACACCTCTCTCGCCTCTTCCACATCCATATACCTACGCATACATGCTCGTCGTTTAAGGGTACTCTTAGTTTGTCCCCTTTTCAATAGATCGCCAATTTGGTCGTCAAACTTTCGCCTAGAGCGACCCTTACCGACTCTTCCGCTCACTTCTGCAACATAAATTCACTTTGTCACTCTTTCCTTATTCATTCTTTCCACATGACCAAACCACCGAAGCATTCTTTTCTTAATTCTCGTTACAACATCATCTTGCATACCACATTCTCCTTTTATTACACAATTTCTCACCCTGTCACTCAGATTCAGCCCTAACATACTCCTTAACGACCGCATTTCCACTGCATTTATTTTGCTCTCGTGCTTGGTTGTTGTTGTATAGTAGTAGTAGTATATCGCAATATATCGAATACACACTTCGGAAGACATGTCTGATATAAAAAGGTGTTGCTAGACGTATGATATTAATGCAATTTTATTAAACTCACTTATGTGTTTCTGTAGTATGTCATATAGCCAAATTTCAATCATTTACGTCCAATATATACGCATATACCGAGGTGAGTGTAAAGATATCATACTTGGCTAATTTTAGTAATGTTTCAAAATTAAAGCCCACGCCAGCAAATCCACTGGAAAAAAAACTAGTTTTGATATAAATCATCTTAATAGATGTTAGATATTATATTATACAAAACTTCAAATTAACTTCACGAAATATAATTTAAAGAAAAAATAAATTAAACGCCGACTTCTGACGTCATCTACTTCCATTTCCTAATTATGTTACATTTACGAGGCATTACTTTTGTCGGTGAATAATTGTTTAATTACCAACACACCAAATAATTTGAAATGAGAAAGAGGAAAAGCTCTAGAATGATCATATAAATCACTAATAAATTACTGCATTGAACATCAAAGCGTATTTACTCGTCATATGAGATGATTTTTCTATGTATGAGTAAAAAAAGTTTGGTAATATATTATTATCGCTGTCACTTCGTTTTTTGGCTCTAGAAAATCGAAAAATCATCCGATTTTGATGATTTTTTTAAATCTTCATTATTACGGCGGATTTACAAAACAAATTACAAGAATAAAAAAATTTAAACTTATATTGGTAAATGCACTCATTCACGAATAATTATTGATTACTTTTTTTTAAATAATCAAATGAAGTTGTTATTTTTATTTCCATAATCTACACAAAAAACGAACATTAAAAAAATTAAGACACGTTTGTTTATTAATTTTTATTTAAGTTTTTATTGAGTGTAAGATCGAGCGATGCGAGTGAAGCTATACGACTCCAAAAACTTGGACGGTAGGACGACTAACATACAATTTACATAAGAAAAAATTACTATATCCCCTTAAAAACCGATTAGCTTATGGCTGGTTTTTTAAGGGGATATAGTAAGTCAGCTCAAATTCTTATTTCGCCCCACTTCAGCAGGAATTTCGCAGGAATCAAGCTTCAAGACGCCGATAGTTTAGGTAATTTTTTTACCGTGAAAATAATGGTATTTTAAAAAAGTAAATAACATAAGCACCGTGGTGGTTCTCAGTGTATTCGTTTAAATGAAATTTTATCTAGGTGGAGCAACCTAGCTACAGGTGTTTCTCAAGGTGCCGTCCTTTCTCCTTTACTCTATTCTATCTTTATTAACTGTTTGCAGCTGTATCGTCATTTTCTAACGATAGAAGCAAATTCAACAATATTTCAAATGAATAAAGATCTAAATAAAGTCTATGAGTGATCTAGATCATATGGACTTGTTATACACCACAAAAAATCACGAGCAATTATTATAGGCACCAGGTTTACTCGTAGCTTACTTGATTTTACTTCATTCCCAGCACTGCAAATTAATGGCACTCCACTAAGCATTTCAGAAACTGTTAAGAATCTGGGCATCATAATGGATTGCAGATTGACATGGAATGCACATATCACGGAAGATAGCCGGAAAATCAATTATACTTTTCATTCTTTAAAATATCTTCAAAGTTTTTTGCCTTTATCAACGAAGATTTCTTTTGTCCAAACACTTATTTTCCCGACTCTTGATTATGCTGATGCCGGTTATTTGGATGCGACTGAGGAGCAATTAAACAAACTTGAGCGCTTGCAAAACTTATGTATTCGTTACATTTTTGGGTTAAAAAGTTTGACCTCGTCTCCCACTATCGCAAACAGCTCAAGTGGCTCCCAGTCCGACTTCGCAGGAATACCCGAATCCTATGCCTCCTTTTTAACATATTCTACAATCCAACATCACCACCATATCTACGTGATTGATTCCGCTTTGCTCGTTCTCCCGATGCAGTTTGCAGATCACATTTAAAAACCCTCCCAAATTTCCCTTCCTCCAGAACTAAGTACTATTGTCATTCTTTTACAGTACATGCAGTTAGGTTATGGAATTTTTTTCCTGCTGCAATTCGTGAGGCTCAAACAGTTTCAGTGTTTAAAAGGCGAGTTAAAGAGCACTATCTTTCTTGGTCGTCCTAATGATCCAATGTATGACTTGTTTAAATATGTGTATTTCCAGTAAAAAGGGTCTTCGGTTCTCTACACTCACCGTACGAAACACAGCAACATTGAGCTACTATTTTACGCTTGTACTCTGGTACTCTGTGAAAGCGTACTTTCCCGGTGGAGCCGACCCATTCGTGCTACAACCATAATATTGCTTCAGCAACGCTCTACCACGTAAACCACGAAACCACGAAAGCCACGTAAAACGCATATCGCAACGTATTTTTTTCTAGTCTTTACCAGCGGGTGTGTGTATAGATAGCGATAGAATGCAAAGGAGAGGTAAATAGAGGCGACGCCATTTTCAATCCCATTCTTTAACCACACAGGTAGTATTTAAGAACAATATTAATTTATTGTTGCGGCTCAGCAACTTTAATATCTTGGCCTCCGACACTTCCTGGTGCCACCTGACTCGATCCTGCATCGCTTCTTACTTGTTAGTTATTTGAAAGGCGTTTAAACACTTTTTGAACTTAAGGGTGACAGCTCATTAGAGCCACCCGGCACCCGACCTTCACCGCCTCGCCTCGAGCGGTACGTATTATTCGTATGGATTTGTATGGGCCTGCGCTCACTACATCAACTCCGTACCATCACCGATGGATCACCTCGCTCGCAAGGTGTCCATGCGCGGACTGCGAGTGGACCACTCGATGATAGCTCGCTGTTGGCATGCTTTCCTCGCGTGAAGCGCAATCTGGCAACGCGCGGTTCACGCGACCTTAGTGGACAAAAAATGCATTCAGTCGTCAATCGTCGCAAAACGGCCTCTCAACCTGATCCGCCCTCAGCCTCACCACGTAGATGAGCCCCGGGCTCGTCCATTATCAAAGTACGAATTAAATAATCAGCAAGGAGTAATTAACCTTTGGTATTGGTCTCAAGCTCTAGGTGTTTTATTTTATCTTCTGTCTTAATTTTTTTTTTCTCTTTATAGTGTTAATAAAAAATTCAAAGAAATCTAATAGAAATTGGTTGAATAATATCAGTTAATTTGCTATGTCCTGAAATTTTTCTAGTAAAATTAGAATAAAGTATGGCAATTTCCAATTTCTCTTGTCTGTTCGTTATCTCGTTACAGAATGTACTTTTAATTTTCTAGTCTTTTTATTGGCGAAACGAAGAATTTCAGGGAAGACCCTCATTCCGATGTTTTTTCCTTTCCCCTTTTTGAGTGCGCATTTTATGGACGGAACCTAAATCAAATAAGCAACCTATACATAATTATATTGGTCCAAACAAAGACGTAATCTAGTTCACGGCCTATGAAAGACACATCATTATCATCACTATCTTAACCTATCAAAAGCCGTTGCTGTAAATAGCTCCCCCCCCTCCGATAAATTGCCTCATACCTTGGCTGGCAACCGCAGTTTTTTTTAAATTGTTAACAGAAAGATGCTGCTACCGATTTATTGTTTCAGTTTCCCCTTTATCGCATATTAAAAGAAATATAACTCTAGTAATTTCTAAGATGATTTTTGAGCAGGGAACGAGTCCACCACGCTGCCCCATTCCGTGTTGGCGGACTTAACATAAAAAGTTATAACATCCTATATTAAAGTTTATACCGCCATTAATACCATTGCTACTTCAGTTGGAAATACTAAAGGCTACGTTGGTGATCTTAACACAGTAGTAAGATTTATTAATGCGCAAAACTAGCGAAGTTGGTTTGGCACTCGTTATATAAGACGACTATGCGGAAAAAGAGCCTATATATGTAAAAACATTCTCACTCGTTGCTAATTCGTTTTGTGATTCGAGGCCTTGCTCATTGGAGCGCGGTTAATAATAACCGTTAATCCGAATAACAGCAGATAATCTCCGCTATAATGGAACTTGAACTCCCGACGGGTATGTTAAGCCTCTTGTGATTATGCCACAACTCGCGAAATACACCCAATTGAACATAAGAATGTATTGCGTAACTTTATGTAAAGCTCTTAATTTAAACTTGAGAAGTGTATTCTTATTTATGTAAGGGTGTGTGCACACTGGGCAGTATTTAAAAAAATATAATGTATATTTGAATCAAATAACAAAAATAGCGCTGCAGATTTATTTTATTTTCATTTCCATTTACGAATGCTTTTAAATAACTATGTCTATTTAAAACTTCGTATTACGTAAAATTTATTATTACTGTTGGTGTTCCGAACGAATTAAAATTAAATAAAATGAGAACTTAAAAATTGCAAGTAAAGGTAAAGCATTGTTTTTTTATATATCATCAATAGTCATCAACACGTAAAAGTCTATTGCTGGATGGACCTTCCCGCTATAGGAAATACTTAAATAAGTAGGTACACTAAAATCGTCACTTCTAAATTTCCACTCTTAGGAATGTAATTTTTTCTTTAAATTCATATGAAACTACCCCTGAAATATTAACTATTCATTAAAAAATTATACTTATATATAATTTTATTTAAATATATTATTAAAAAAAATTATTTATTTGATGTTATATACAAAAACTTCACGCCAAATATAATTTTTAATTCGGTAAAAAAACGAGATAAAAATTAAAAAGAGATCTTATTGCTTCTCAAAAATTTCAAAAACGAGTGACATTAAATAACGTATCTGGATTTTAGTCTTACTGTTAAATTTACTGCCTGTCAAAGTCCACTGCTGGACATAGATTCCCTGATCCGGGGGATAATTGCTACAGTTGCCACGAATGGCAGGTGGGTTAGCAACATTTTTTGTTGTCCTTAGTTAGTCGTTAGTCGGTGTCGTTAGTTGTTTAGTTGTTATTAGGAACACGCTGCAGCAAACTTCTTACGACACCCACAGAACAATATGGGGTAACGGGTATCCTTACATCGCCACAACATGCTCCATTATATTCTTATACGAGGATTAATGTAGGTGTAAACTAAGTTTTATCTTCTTCTGCAATGTCTTACAGTTACAAAACGTCCTTCCAAAACAAAACGCGCCACTTAAGTAAACGAACCAAGAGCCAAGTTGTAGCGCCTTTAATTAAAATCAGTAGCATTTATACTTTTAATTTGTGACGCAACTTTTTCTTTCTAGTGAAATCGGAGGGGGTAAAGAAATAAAAAAATTCACTTTTTGCTTTTGTTATCTCGTTGCTAGCTGAATTTTTGATTATATGGGCTTTGCACTTGAAATACGACCTATTAATAAATATTTGATACAAATTATTTTTTTATTTAATTTTGTTTCGTAACATTTCTAAATAAAATCTAACTAAATTGGAAAAGAAGGTAAATTATAATTTTTGGTGAAGTAATCGCATTATTCCTTGGTTTCGTGTTTTTTTTTGTAACAGGAGATGAACCGAGTTATCTTATTTATAACAACAAAAAATAATAAAACATTGCGCATGTCAACAGCATTGGCAAGCGTTGCAACTATCGTAATATCCCTCGTAAGAGGAAAACTATGAAGAAACCTATGTTCAGAAAAGGACTTTTGGTAGACTGGAATACATATGTTATGTATGGCATGAATGAATGAAATCCATACCATCCAATAATATTACTATATTTTGTGCTTCACCGCAGTCGGGTAGGAAAACATGCTACTACTACAGCCATGTAGATTGCCAGAAATTATGGCCCCGAGCCACCTGCATCGATCGAATGCCTGCATGTTTCGTCTGGTCGTCACTGCATCTAGTGATCTACACTCTAGACTCTACAGTGTGTTAGCGGTGTGAGAATATTCACCACCATATCATCCTGTTGGTGTCATAAGAGGCGATAAGAAG